>JBBPBQ010000002.1:33304109-33324372 GCA_037974755.1 Cicer yamashitae | reverse complement strand
CAATAAGTGATTTTGTGTCATTGTTGAACATTTAGGTCATTTTCGTCCTCCCTAGGCTTATTCTAATCCAATTAGGGTTTTTAATAAATCTTGTTCATCCAATAAGTGATTTTGTGTCATTGGTAGAAGATTTTGGTCATTTTCGTCCTCCATATGCTTATTTTAATCCATTTAGGGTTTTTAAATAATCTAGTGCATCCAATAAGTGATTTTGTGTCATTGGTTGAACATCTATGTCATTTTCGACATCCTTGGACTTATTCTAATTCAATTAGGGTTTTTATACAATCTTGTGCATCCAACAATTGATTTTGTGTCATTGGTTGAACATTTAGGTCATTTTCGTCCTCCCTAGGGTTATTCTAACCCAATCAGGATTTTTAATCAATCTTGTGCATCCAATAAGTGATTTTGTGTCATTGGTTGAACGTTTAGGTCATTTTCCTCCTCTCTAGGCTTATTCTAATCCAATTGGGGTTTTTAACCAATCTTGTACATCCAATAAGTGATTTTGTGTCATTGTTGAACATTTAGGTCATTTTCGTCCTCCCTAGGCTTATTCTAATCCAATTAGGGTTTTTAATAAATCTTGTTCATCCAATAAGTGATTTTGTGTCATTGGTAGAAGATTTTGGTCATTTTCGTCCTCCATATGCTTATTTTAATCCATTTAGGGTTTTTAAATAATCTAGTGCATCCAATAAGTGATTTTGTGTCATTGGTTGAACATCTATGTCATTTTCGACATCCTTGGACTTATTCTAATTCAATTAGGGTTTTTATACAATCTTGTGCATCCAACAATTGATTTTGTCATTGGTTGAACATTTAGGTCATTTTCGTCCTCCCTAGGGTTATTCTAACCCAATCAGGGTTTTTAATCAATCTTGTGCATCCAATAAGTGATTTTGTGTCATTGGTTGAACATCTATGTCATTTTCGACATCCTTGGACTTATTCTAATTCAATTAGGGTTTTTATACAATCTTGTGCATCCAACAATTGATTTTGTCATTGGTTGAACATTTAGGTCATTTTCGTCCTCCCTAGGGTTATTCTAACCCAATCAGGGTTTTTAATCAATCTTGTGCATCCAATAAGTGATTTTGTGTCATTGGTTGAACATTTAGGTCATTTTCGTCCTCCCTAGGCTTATTCTAATGCAATTAGGGTTTTTCAACAATCTTGTGCATCCAATAAATGATTTTGTATCATTGGCTGAACTTTTAGGTCATTTTCGTCCTCCCTAGGATTATTCTAATCCAATTAGGGTTTTTAACCAATCTTGTGCATCCAATAAGTGATTTTGTGTCATTGGTTGAACGTTTAGGTCATTTTCCTCCTCTTTAGGCTTATTCTAATCCAATTGGGGTTTTTAACCAATCTTGTACATCCAATAAGTGATTTTGTGTCATTGTTGAACATTTAGGTCATTTTCGTCCTCCCTAGGCTTATTCTAATCCAATTAGGGTTTTTAATAAATCTTGTTCATCCAATAAGTGATTTTGTGTCATTGGTAGAAGATTTTGGTCATTTTCGTCCTCCATATTCTTATTTTAATCCATTTAGGGTTTTTAAATAATCTATTGCATCCAATAAGTGATTTTGTGTCATTGGTTGAACATCTATGTCATTTTCGACATCCTTGGACTTATTCTAATACAATTAGGGTTTTTATACAATCTTGTGCATCCAACAATTGATTTTGTCATTGGTTGAACATTTAGGTCTTTTGTGTCCTCCCTATGCTTATTCTAATGCAATTAGGGTTTTTCACCAATCTTGTGCATCCAATAAATGATTTTGTATCATTGGTTGAACTTTTAGGTCATTTTCGTCCTCCCTAGGATTATTCTAATCCAATTAGGGTTTTTAACCAATCTTGTGCATCCAATAAGTGATTTTGTGTCATTGGTTGAACGTTTAGGTCATTTTCCTCCTCTTTAGGCTTATTCTAATCCAATTGGGGTTTTTAACCAATCTTGTACATCCAATAAGTGATTTTGTGTCATTGGTGAACATTTAGGTCATTTTCGTCCTCCCTAGGCTTATTCTAATCCAATTAGGGTTTTTAATAAATCTTGTTCATCCAATAAGTGATTTTGTGTCTTTGGTAGAAGATTTTGGTCATTTTCGTCCTCCATATTCTTATTTTAATCCATTTAGGGTTTTTAAATAATCTAGTGCATCCAATAAGAGATTTTGTGTCATTGGTTGAACATCTATGTCATTTTCGACATCCTTGGACTTATTCTAATACAATTAGGGTTTTTATACAATCTTGTGCATCCAACAATTGATTTTGTCATTTGTTGAACATTTAGGTCATTTTCGTCCTCCCTAGGGTTATTCTAACCCAATCAGGGTTTTTAATCAATCTTGTGCATCCAATAAGTGATTTTGTGTCATTGGTTGAACATTTAGGTCATTTTCGTCCTCCCTAGGCTTATTCTAATGCAATTAGGGTTTTTCACCAATCTTGTGCATCCAATAAATGATTTTGTATCATTGGTTGAACTTTTAGGTCATTTTCGTCCTCCCTAGGATTATTCTAATCCAATTAGGGTTTTTAACCAATCTTGTGCATCCAATAAGTGATTTTGTGTCATTGGTTGAACATTTAGGTCATTTTCCTCATCTCTAGGCTTATTCTAATCCAATTGGGGTTTTTAACCAATCTTGTACATCCAATAAGTGATTTTGTGTCATTGTTGAAAATTTAGGTCATTTTCGTCTTCCCTAGGCTTATTCCAATCCAATTAGGGTTTTTAACCAATCTTATGCATCCAATAAGTGATTTTGTGTCATTGGTTGAACATTTAGGTCATTTTCGTCCTCCTTAGGCTTATTCAAATCCAATTAGGGTTTTTAACCAATCTTGTGAATCCAATAAGTGATTTTGTATCATTGTTGAACATTTAGGTCATTTTCGTCATCCCTAGGCTTTTTCCAATCTAATTAGGGTTTTTAACCAATCTTATGCATCCAATAAGTGATTTTGTGTCATTGGTTGAACATTTAGGTCATTTTCGTCCTCCCTAGGTTTATTCTAATCCAATTAGGGTTTTTAACCAATCTTGTGCAACCAATAAGTGATTTTGTGTCATTGGTTGAACATTTAGGTCATTTTCGTCCTCCCTTGGCTTATTTTAATCCATTTAGGGTTTTTAAATAATCTTGTGCATCCAATAAGTGATTTTGTGTCATTGGTTGAACATCTAGGTCATTTTCGACATCCTTGGATTTATTCTAATTCAATTAGGGTTTTTAACCAATCTTGTGCATCCAACAAGTGATTTTGTGTCATTGGTTGAAAATTTAGGTCATTTTCGTCCTCCCTAGCCTTATTCTAATCCAATTAGGGTTTTTAACCAATCTTGTGCATCCAATAAGTGATTTTGTGTCATTGGTTGAACATTTAGGTCATTTTCGTCCTCCTTAGGCTTATTCAAATCCAATTAGGGTTTTTAACCAATCTTGTGAATCCAATAAGTGATTTTGTATAATTGTTGAACATTTAGGTCATTTTCGTCATCCCTAGGCTTATTCCAATCTAATTAGGGTTTTTAACCAATCTTATGCATCCAATAAGTGATTTTGTGTCATTGGTTGAACATTTAGGTCATTTTCGTCCTCCCTAGGTTTATTCTAATCCAATTAGGGTTTTTAACCAATCTTGTGCAACCAATAAGTGATTTTGTGTCATTGGTTGAACATTTAGGTCATTTTCGTCCTCCCTAGGCTTATTTTAATCCATTTAGGGTTTTTTAAATAATCTTGTGCATCCAATAAGTGATTTTGTGTCATTGGTTGAACATCTAGGTCATTTTCGACATCCTTGGATTTATTCTAATTCAATTAGGGTTTTTAACCAATCTTGTGCATCCAACAAGTGATTTTGTGTCATTGGTTGAACATTTAGGTCATTTTCGTCCTCCCTAGCCTTATTCTAATCCAATTAGGGTTTTTAACCAATCTTGTGCATCCAATAAGTGATTTTGTGTCATTGGTTGAACATTTAGGTCATTTTCGTCCTCCCTAGGTTTATTCTAATCCAATTAGGGTTTTTAACCAATCTTGTGCAACCAATAAGCGATTTTGTGTCATTGGTTGAACATTTAGGTCATTTTCGTCCTCCCTAGGCTTATTTTAATCCATTTAGGGTTTTTAAATAATCTTGTGCATCCAATAAGTGATTTTGTGTCATTGGTTGAACATCTAGGTCATTTTCGACATCCTTGGATTTATTCTAATTCAATTAGGGTTTTTAACCAATCTTGTGCATCCAATAAGTGATTTCGTGTCATTGGTTGAACATTTAGGTCATTTTCCTCCTCTCTAGGCTAATTCTAATCCAATTGGGGTTTTTAACCAATCTTGTACATCGAATAAGTGATTTTGTGTCATTGTTGAACATTTAGGTCATTTTCGTCTTCCCTAGGCTTATTCCAATCCAATTAGGGTTTTTAACCAATCTTATGCATCCAATAAGTTATTTTGTGTCATTGGTTGAACATTTAGGTCATTTTCGTCCTCCCTAGGTTTATTCTAATCCAATTAGGGTTTTTAACCAATCTTGTGCATCCAATAAGTGATTTTGTGTCATTGGTTGAACATTTAGGTCATTTTCGTCCTCCCTAGGCTTATTCTAATGCAATTAGGATTTTTCACCAATCTTGTGCATCCAATAAATGATTTTGTATCATTGGTTGAACTTTTAGGTCATTTTCGTCCTCCCTAGGTTTATTCTATTCCAATTAGGGTTTTTAACCAATCTTGTGCATCCAATAAGTGATTTTGTGTCATTGGTTGAACATCTAGGTCATTTTCGACATCCTTGGACTTATTCTAATTCAATTAGGGTTTTTAACCAATCTTGTGCATCCAACAAGTGATTTTGTGTCATTGGTTGAACATTTAGGTCATTTTCATCCTCCCTAGGCTTATTTTAATCCATTTAGGGTTTTTAAATAATCTTGTGCAACCACTAAGTGATTTTGTGTCATTGGTTGAACATCTAGGTCATTTTCGACATCCTTGGATTTATTCTAATTCAATTAGGGTTTTTAACCAATCTTGTGCATCCAACAAGTGATTTTGTGTCATTGGTTGAACATCTAGGTCATTTTCGACATCCTTGGATTTATTCTAATTCAATTAGGGTTTTTAACCAATCTTGTGCATCCAACAAGTGATTTTGTGTCATTGGTTGAACATTTAGGTCATTTTCATCCTCCCTAGGCTTATTGTTATCCATTTAGGGTTTTTAAATAATCTTGTGCATCCAATAAGTGATATTGTGTCATTGGTTGAACATTTTGGTCATTTTCTTCCTCCCTAGGCTTATTTTAATCCATTTAGGGTTTTTAAATAATCTTGTGCATCCAATAACTGATTTTGTGTCATTGGTTGAACATTTAGGTCATTTTCGTCCTCCCTAGGCTTATTCTAACCCAATCAGGGTTTTTAATTAATCTTGTGCATCCAATAAGTGATTTTGTGTCATTGGTTGAACATTTAGGTCATTTTCGTCCTCCCTAGGCTTATTCTAATGCAATTAGGATTTTTCACCAATCTTGTGCATCCAATAAATGATTTTGTATCATTGGTTGAACTTTTAGGTCATTTTCGTCCTCCGTAGGTTTATTCTAATCCAATTAGGGTTTTTAACCAATCTTGTGCATCCAATAAGTGATTTTGTGTCATTTGTTGAACATTTAGGTCATTTTCCTCCTCTCTAGGCTTATTCTAATCCAATTGGGGTTTTTAACCAATCTTGTACATCGAATAAGTGATTTTGTGTCATTGTTGAACATTTAGGTCATTTTCGTCTTCCCTAGGCTTATTCCAATCCAATTAGGGTTTTTAACCAATCTTATGCATCAAATAAGTGATTTTGTGTCATTGGTTGAACATTTAGGTCATTTTTGTCCTCCCTAGGTTTATTCTAATCCAATTAGGGTTTTTAACCAATCTTGTGCATCCAATAAGCGATTTTCTGTCATTGGTTGAACATTTAGGTCATTTTCGTCCTCCTTAGGCTTATTCTAATGCAATTAGGATTTTTCACCAATCTTGTGCATCCAATAAATGATTTTGTATCATTGGTTGAACTTTTAGGTCATTTTCGTCCTCCCTAGGTTTATTCTAATCCAATTAGGGTTTTTAACCAATCTTGTGCATCCAATAAGTGATTTTGTGTCATTGGTTGAACATTTAGGTCATTTTCCTCCTCTCTAGGCTTATTCTAATCCAATTGGGGTTTTTAACCAATCTTGTACATCCAATAAGTGATTTTGTGTCATTGTTGAACATTTAGGTTATTTTCGTCTTCCCTAGGCTTATTCCAATCCAATTAGGGTTTTTAACCAATCTTATGCATCCAATAAGTGATTTTGTGTCATTGGTTGAACATTTAGGTCATTTTCGTCCTCCCTAGGTTTATTCTAATCCAATTAGGGTTTTTAACCAATCTTGTGCATCCAATAAGTGATTTTGTGTCATTGGTTGAACATTTAGGTCATTTTCGTCCTCCTTAGGCTTATTCAAATCCAATTAGGGTTTTTAACCAATCTTGTGAATCCAATAAGTGATTTTGTATCATTGTTGAACTTTTAGGTCATTTTCGTCCTCCCTAGGATTATTCTAATCCAATTAGGGTTTTTAACCAATCTTGTACATCCAATAAGTGATTTTGTGTCATTGTTGAACATTTAGGTCATTTTCATCTTCCCTAGGCTTATTCCAATCCAATTAGGGTTTTTAACCAATCTTATGCATCCAATAAGTGATTTTGTGTCATTGGTTGAACATTTAGGTCATTTTCGTCCTCCTTAGGCTTATTCAAATCCAATTAGGGTTTTTAACCAATCTTGTGAATCCAATAAGTGATTTTGTATCATTGTTGAACATTTAGGTCATTTTCGTCATCCCTAAGCTTTTTCCAATCCAATTAGGGTTTTTAACCAATCTTATGCATCCAATAAGTGATTTTGTGTCATTGGTTGAACATTTAGGTCATTTTCGTCCTCCCTAGGTTTATTCTAATCCAATTAGGGTTTTTAACCAATCTTGTGCATCCAATAAGTGATTTTGTGTCATTGGTTGAACATTTAGGTCATTTTCGTCCTCCCTAGGCTTATTTTAATCCATTTAGGGTTTTTAAATAATCTTGTGCATCCAATAAGTGATTTTGTGTCATTGGTTGAACATCTAGGTCATTTTCGACATCCTTGGATTTATTCTAATTCAATTAGGGTTTTTAACCAATCTTGTGCATCCAACAAGTGATTTTGTGTCATTGGTTGAACATTTAGGTCATTTTCGTCCTCCCTAGCCTTATTCTAATCCATTTAGGGTTTTTAACCAATCTTGTGCATCCAATTCGTGATTTTCTGTCATTGGTAGAACATTTAGGTCATTCTCGTCCTCCCTAGGCTTATTCTAATCCAATTAGGGTTTTTAAATAATCTAGTGCATCCAATAAGTGATTTTGTGCCATTGGTTGAACAACTAGGTCATTTTCGACATCCTTGGACTTATTCTAATTCAATTAGGGTTTTTAAACAATCTTGTGCATCCAACAATTGATTTTGTGTCATTGGTTGAACATTTAGGTCATTTTCGTCCTTCCTAGGCTTATTCTAACCCAATCAGGGTTTTTAATCAATCTTGTGCATCCAATAAGTGATTTTTTGTCATTGGTTGAACATTTAGGTCATTTTGGTCCTCCCTAGGCTTATTCTAATGCAATTAGGGTTTTTCACCAATCTTGTGCATCTAATAAATGATTTTGTATCATTGGTTGAACTTCTAGGTCATTTGCGTCCTCCCTAGGTTTATTCTAATCCAATTAGGGTTTTTAACCAATCTTGTGCATCCAATAAGTGATTTTGTGTCATTGGTTGAACATTTAGGTCATTTTCGTCCTCCTTCAACTTATTCTAATCCAATTAGGGTTATTAACCAATCTTGTGCATCCAATAAGTGATTTTGTGTCATTGGTTGAACGTTTAGGTCATTTTCCTCCTCTCTAGGCTTATTCTAATCCAATTGGGGTTTTTAACCAATCTTGTACATCCAATAAGTGATTTTGTGTCATTGTTGACAATGTAGGTCATTTTCGTCCTCCCTAGGCTTATTCTAATCCAATTAGGGTTTTTAACAAATCTTGTTCATCCAATAAGTGATTTTGTGTCATTGGTAGAAGATTTTGGTCATTTTCTTCCTCCATATGCTTATTTTAATCCATTTAGGGATTTTAAATAATCTAGTGCATCCAATAAGTGATTTTGTGTCATTGGTTGAACATCTATGTCATTTTCGACATCCTTGGACTTATTCTAATTCAATTAGGGTTTTTATACAATCTTGTGCATCCAACAATTGATTTTGTGTCATTGGTTGAACATTTAGGTCATTTTCGTCCTCCCTAGGGTTATTCTAACCCAATCAGGGTTTTTAATCAATCTTGTGCATCCAATAAGTGATTTTGTGTCAATGGTTGAACATTTAGGTCATTTTCCTCCTCTCTAGGCTTATTCTAATCCAATTGGGGTTTTTAACCAATCTTGTACATCCAATAAGTGATTTTGTGTCATTGTTGAACATTTAGGTCATTTTCGTCTTCCCTAGGCTTATTCCAATCCAATTAGGGTTTTTAACTAATCTTATGCATTAAATAAGTGATTTTGTGTCATTGGTTGAACATTTAGGTCATTTTCGTCCTCCTTAGGCTTATTCAAATCCAATTAGGGTTTTTAACCAATCTTGTGAATCCAATAAGTGATTTTGTGTCATTGGTTAAACATTCAGGTCATTTTCGTCCTCCTTCAACATATTCTAATCCATTTAGGGTTTTTAACCAATCTTGTGCATCCAATACGTGATTTTCTGTCATTGGTAGAACATTTAGGTCATTTTCGTCCTCCCTAGGCTTATTCTAATCCAATTAGGGTTTTTAACCAATCTTGTGCATCCAATAAGTGATTTTGTGTCATTGGTTGAACATTTAGGTCATTTTCGTCCTCCCTAGGTTTATTCTAATCCAATTAGGGTTTTTAACCAATCTTGTGCATCCAATAAGTGATTTTGTGTCATTGGTTGAACATTTAGGTCATTTTCGTCCTCCTTAGGCTTATTCAAATCCAATTAGGGTTTTTAACCAATCTTGTGAATCCAATAAGTGATTTTGTATCATTGTTGAACATTTAGGTCATTTTCGTCATCCCTAGGCTTTTTCCAATCTAATTAGGGTTTTTAACCAATCTTATGCATCCAATAAGTGATTTTGTGTCATTGGTTGAACATTTAGGTCATTTTCGTCCTCCCTAGGTTTATTCTAATCCAATTAGGGTTTTTAACCAATCTTGTGCAACCAATAAGTGATTTTGTGTCATTGGTTGAACATTTAGGTCATTTTCGTCCTCCCTTGGCTTATTTTAATCCATTTAGGGTTTTTAAATAATCTTGTGCATCCAATAAGTGATTTTGTGTCATTGGTTGAACATCTAGGTCATTTTCGACATCCTTGGATTTATTCTAATTCAATTAGGGTTTTTAACCAATCTTGTGCATCCAACAAGTGATTTTGTGTCATTGGTTGAACATTTAGGTCATTTTCGTCCTCCCTAGCCTTATTCTAATCCAATTAGGGTTTTTAACCAATCTTGTGCATCCAATAAGTGATTTTGTGTCATTGGTTGAACATTTCAGTCATTTTCGTCCTCCTTCAACTTATTCTAATTCAATTAGGGTTTTTAACCAATCTTGTGCATCCAATAAGTGATTTTGTGTCATTAGTTGAACATTTAGGTCATTTTCCTCCTCTCTAGGGTTATTCTAATCCAATTGGGGTTTTTAACCAATCTTGTACATCCAATTAGTGATTTTGTGTCATCGTTGAACATTTAGGTCATTTTCGTCTTCCCTAGGCTTATACCAATCCAATTAGGGTTTTTAACCAATCTTATGCATCCAATAAGTGATTTTGTGTCATTGGTTGAACATTTCGGTTATATTCGTCCTCCCTAGGCTTATTCAAATCCAATTAGGGTTTTTAACCAATCTTGTGAATCCAAAAAGTGATTTTGTGTCATTGGTTAAACATTCAGGTCATTTTCGTCCTCCTTCAACATATTCTAATCCATTTAGGGTTTTTAACCAATCTTGTGCTTCCAATTCGTGATTTTCTGTCATTGGTAGAACATTTAGGTCATTCTCGTCCTCCCTAGGCTTATTCTAATCCAATTAGGGTTTTTAAATAATCTAGTGCATCCAATAAGTGATTTTGTGCCATTGGTTGAACAACTAGGTCATTTTCGACATCCTTGGACTTATTCTAATTCAATTAGGGTTTTTAAACAATCTTGTGCATCCAACAATTGATTTTGTGTCATTGGTTGAACATTTAGGTCATTTTCGTCCTTCCTAGGCTTATTCTAACCCAATCAGGGTTTTTAATCAATCTTGTGCATCCAATAAGTGATTTTTTGTCATTGGTTGAACATTTAGGTCTTTTGTGTCCTCCCTAGGCTTATTCTAATGCAATTAGGGTTTTTCACCAATCTTGTGCATCCAATAAATGATTTTGTATCATTGGTTGAACTTTTAGGTCATTTTCGTCCTCCCTAGGTTTATTCTAATCCAATTAGGGTTTTTAACCAATCTTGTGCATCCAATAAGTGATTTTGTGTCATTGGTTGAACATTTAGGTCATTTTCGTCCTCCTTCAACTTATTCTAATCCAATTAGGGTTTTTAACCAATCTTGTGCATCCAATAAGTGATTTTGTGTCATTGGTTGAACGTTTAGGTCATTTTCCTCCTCTCTAGGCTTATTCTAATCCAATTGGGGTTTTTAACCAATCTTGTACATCCAATAAGTGATTTTGTGTCATTGTTGACAATGTAGGTCATTTTCGTCCTCCCTAGGCTTATTCTAATCCAATTAGGGTTTTTAACAAATCTTGTTCATCCAATAAGTGATTTTGTGTCATTGGTAGAAGATTTTGGTCATTTTCTTCCTCCATATGCTTATTTTAATCCATTTAGGGATTTTAAATAATCTAGTGCATCCAATAAGTGATTTTGTGTCATTGGTTGAACATCTATGTCATTTTCGACATCCTTGGACTTATTCTAATTCAATTAGGGTTTTTATACAATCTTGTGCATCCAACAATTGATTTTGTGTCATTGGTTGAACATTTAGGTCATTTTCGTCCTCCCTAGGGTTATTCTAACCCAATCAGGGTTTTTAATCAATCTTGTGCATCCAATAAGTGATTTTGTGTCAATGGTTGAACATTTAGGTCATTTTCCTCCTCTCTAGGCTTATTCTAATCCAATTGGGGTTTTTAACCAATCTTGTACATCCAATAAGTGATTTTGTGTCATTGGTTAAACATTCAGGTCATATTCGTCCTCCTTCAACATATTCTAATCCATTTAGGGTTTTTAACCAATCTTGTGCATCCAATACGTGATTTTCTGTCATTGGTAGAACATTTAGGTCATTTTCGTCCTCCCTAGGCTTATTCTAATCCAATTAGGGTTTTTAACCAATCTTGTGCATCCAATAAGTGATTTTGTGTCATTGGTTGAACATTTAGGTCATTTTCGTCCTCCCTAGGCTTATTCTAACCCAATCAGGGTTTTTAATCAATCTTGTGCATCCAATAAGTGATTTTGGGTCATTGGTTGAACATTTAGGTCATTTTCGTCCTCCCTAGGCTTATTCTAATGCAATTAGGGGTTTTCACCAATCTTGTGCATCCAATAAATGATTTTGTATTATTGGTTGAACTTTTAGGTCATTTTCGTCCTCCCTAGGTTTATTCTAATCCAATTAGGGTTTTTAACCAATCTTGTGCATCCAATAAGTGATTTCGTGACATTGGTTGAACATTTAGGTCATTTTCCTCCTCTCTAGGCTTATTCTAATCCAATTGGGGTTTTTAACCAATCTTGTAAATCCAATAAGTGATTTTGTGTCATTGTTGAACATTTAGGTCATTTTTGTCTTCCCAAGGCTTATTCCAATCCAATTAGGGTTTTTAACCAATCTTATGCATCCAATAAGTGATTTTGTGTCATTAGTTGAACATTTAGGTCATTTTCGTCCTCCTTAGGCTTATTCAAATCCAATTAGGGTTTTTAACCAATCTTGTGAATCCAATAAGTGATTTTGTATCATTGTTGAACATTTAGGTCATTTTCGTCATCCCTAGGCTTTTTCCAATCTAATTAGGGTTTTTAACCAATCTTATGCATCCAATAAGTGATTTTGTGTCATTGGTTGAACATTTAGGTCATTTTCGTCCTCCCTAGGTTTATTCTAATCCAATTAGGGTTTTTAACCAATCTTGTGCAACCAATAAGCGATTTTGTGTCATTGGTTGAACATTTAGGTCATTTTCGTCCTCCCTAGGCTTATTTTAATCCATTTAGGGTTTTTAAATAATCTTGTGCATCCAATAAGTGATTTTGTGTCATTGGTTGAACATCTAGGTCATTTTCGACATCCTTGGATTTATTCTAATTCAATTAGGGTTTTTAACCAATCTTGTGCATCCAATAAGTGATTTTGTGTCATTGGTTGAACATTTAGGTCATTTTCGTCCTCCCTAGGCTTATTTTAATCCATTTAGGGTTTTTAAATAATCTTGTGCATCCAATAAGTGATTTTGTGTCATTGGTTGAACATCTAGGTCATTTTCGACATCCTTGGATTTATTCTAATTCAATTAGGGTTTTTAACCAATCTTGTGCATCCAACAAGTGATTTTGTGTCATTGGTTGAACATTTAGGTCATTTTCGTCCTCCCTAGCCTTATTCTAATCCATTTAGGGTTTTTAACCAATCTTGTGCATCCAATTCGTGATTTTCTGTCATTGGTAGAACATTTAGGTCATTCTCGTCCTCCCTAGGCTTATTCTAATCCAATTAGGGTTTTTAAATAATCTAGTGCATCCAATAAGTGATTTTGTGCCATTGGTTGAACAACTAGGTCATTTTCGACATCCTTGGACTTATTCTAATTCAATTAGGGTTTTTAAACAATCTTGTGCATCCAACAATTGATTTTGTGTCATTGGTTGAACATTTAGGTCATTTTCGTCCTTCCTAGGCTTATTCTAACCCAATCAGGGTTTTTAATCAATCTTGTGCATCCAATAAGTGATTTTGTGTCATTGGTTGAACATTTAGGTCATTTTCGTCCTCCTTCAACTTATTCTAATCCAATTAGGGTTTTTAACCAATCTTGTGCATCCAATAAGTGATTTTGTGTCATTGGTTGAACGTTTAGGTCATTTTCCTCCTCTCTAGGCTTATTCTAATCCAATTGGGGTTTTTAACCAATCTTGTACATGCAATAAGTGATTTTGTGTCATTGTTGAACATTTAGGTCATTTTCGTCCTCCCTAGGCTTATTCTAATCCAATTAGGGTTTTTAATAAATCTTGTTCATCCAATAAGTGATTTTGTGTCATTGGTAGAAGATTTTGGTCATTTTCGTCCTCCATATGCTTATTTTAATCCATTTAGGGTTTTTAAATAATCTAGTGCATCCAATAAGTGATTTTGTGTCATTGGTTGAACATCTATGTCATTTTCGACATCCTTGGACTTATTCTAATTCAATTAGGGTTTTTATACAATCTTGTGCATCCAACAATTGATTTTGTCATTGGTTGAACATTTAGGTCATTTTCCTCCTCCCTAGGGTTATTCTAACCCAATCAGGGTTTTTAATCAATCTTGTGCATCCAATAAGTGATTTTGTGTCATTGGTTGAACATTTAGGTCATTTTCGTCCTCCCTAGGCTTATTCTAATGCAATTAGGGTTTTTCACCAATCTTGTGCATCCAATAAATGATTTTGTATCATTTGTTGAACTTTTAGGTCATTTTCGTCCTCCCTAGGATTATTCTAATCCAATTAGGGTTTTTAACCAATCTTGTACATCCAATAAGTGATTTTGTGTCATTGTTGAACATTTAGGTCATTTTCGTCTTCCCTAGGCTTATTCCAATCCAATTAGGGTTTTTAACCAATCTTATGCATCCAATAAGTGATTTTGTGTCATTGGTTGAACATTTAGGTCATTTTCGTCCTCCTTAGGCTTATTCAAATCCAATTAGGGTTTTTAACCAATCTTGTGAATCCAATAAGTGATTTTGTATCATTGTTGAACATTTAGGTCATTTTCGTCATCCCTAGGCTTTTTCCAATCTAATTAGGGTTTTTAACCAATCTTATGCATCCAATAAGTGATTTTGTGTCATTGGTTGAACATTTAGGTCATTTTCGTCCTGCCTAGGTTTATTCTAATCCAATTAGGGTTTTTAACCAATCTTGTGCAACCAATAAGTGATTTTGTGTCATTGGTTGAACATTTAGGTCATTTTCGTCCTCCCTAGGCTTATTTTAATCCATTTAGGGTTTTTAAATAATCTTGTGCATCCAATAAGTGATTTTGTGTCATTGGTTGAACATCTAGGTCATTTTCGACATCCTTGGATTTATTCTAATTCAATTAGGGTTTTTAACCAATCTTGTGCATCCAACAAGTGATTTTGTGTCATTGGTTGAACATTTAGGTCATTTTCGTCCTCCCTAGCCTTATTCTAATCCATTTAGGGTTTTTAACCAATCTTGTGCATCCAATTCGTGATTTTCTGTCATTGGTAGAACATTTAGGTCATTCTCGTCCTCCCTAGGCTTATTCTAATCCAATTAGGGTTTTTAAATAATCTAGTGCATCCAATAAGTGATTTTGTGCCATTGGTTGAACAACTAGGTCATTTTCGACATCCTTGGACTTATTCTAATTCAATTAGGGTTTTTAAACAATCTTGTGCATCCAACAATTGATTTTGTGTCATTGGTTGAACATTTAGGTCATTTTCGTCCTTCCTAGGCTTATTCTAACCCAATCAGGGTTTTTAATCAATCTTGTGCATCCAATAAGTGATTTTTTGTCATTGGTTGAACATTTAGGTCATTTTGGTCCTCCCTAGGCTTATTCTAATGCAATTAGGGTTTTTCACCAATCTTGTGCATCTAATAAATGATTTTGTATCATTGGTTGAACTTCTAGGTCATTTGCGTCCTCCCTAGGTTTATTCTAATCCAATTAGGGTTTTTAACCAATCTTGTGCATCCAATAAGTGATTTTGTGTCATTGGTTGAACATTTAGGTCATTTTCGTCCTCCTTCAACTTATTCTAATCCAATTAGGGTTATTAACCAATCTTGTGCATCCAATAAGTGATTTTGTGTCATTGGTTGAACGTTTAGGTCATTTTCCTCCTCTCTAGGCTTATTCTAATCCAATTGGGGTTTTTAACCAATCTTGTACATCCAATAAGTGATTTTGTGTCATTGTTGACAATGTAGGTCATTTTCGTCCTCCCTAGGCTTATTCTAATCCAATTAGGGTTTTTAACAAATCTTGTTCATCCAATAAGTGATTTTGTGTCATTGGTAGAAGATTTTGGTCATTTTCTTCCTCCATATGCTTATTTTAATCCATTTAGGGATTTTAAATAATCTAGTGCATCCAATAAGTGATTTTGTGTCATTGGTTGAACATCTATGTCATTTTCGACATCCTTGGACTTATTCTAATTCAATTAGGGTTTTTATACAATCTTGTGCATCCAACAATTGATTTTGTGTCATTGGTTGAACATTTAGGTCATTTTCGTCCTCCCTAGGGTTATTCTAACCCAATCAGGGTTTTTAATCAATCTTGTGCATCCAATAAGTGATTTTGTGTCAATGGTTGAACATTTAGGTCATTTTCCTCCTCTCTAGGCTTATTCTAATCCAATTGGGGTTTTTAACCAATCTTGTACATCCAATAAGTGATTTTGTGTCATTGGTTAAACATTCAGGTCATATTCGTCCTCCTTCAACATATTCTAATCCATTTAGGGTTTTTAACCAATCTTGTGCATCCAATACGTGATTTTCTGTCATTGGTAGAACATTTAGGTCATTTTCGTCCTCCCTAGGCTTATTCTAATCCAATTAGGGTTTTTAACCAATCTTGTGCATCCAATAAGTGATTTTGTGTCATTGGTTGAACATTTAGGTCATTTTCGTCCTCCCTAGGCTTATTCTAACCCAATCAGGGTTTTTAATCAATCTTGTGCATCCAATAAGTGATTTTGGGTCATTGGTTGAACATTTAGGTCATTTTCGTCCTCCCTAGGCTTATTCTAATGCAATTAGGGGTTTTCACCAATCTTGTGCATCCAATAAATGATTTTGTATTATTGGTTGAACTTTTAGGTCATTTTCGTCCTCCCTAGGTTTATTCTAATCCAATTAGGGTTTTTAACCAATCTTGTGCATCCAATAAGTGATTTCGTGACATTGGTTGAACATTTAGGTCATTTTCCTCCTCTCTAGGCTTATTCTAATCCAATTGGGGTTTTTAACCAATCTTGTAAATCCAATAAGTGATTTTGTGTCATTGTTGAACATTTAGGTCATTTTTGTCTTCCCAAGGCTTATTCCAATCCAATTAGGGTTTTTAACCAATCTTATGCATCCAATAAGTGATTTTGTGTCATTAGTTGAACATTTAGGTCATTTTCGTCCTCCTTAGGCTTATTCAAATCCAATTAGGGTTTTTAACCAATCTTGTGAATCCAATAAGTGATTTTGTATCATTGTTGAACATTTAGGTCATTTTCGTCATCCCTAGGCTTTTTCCAATCTAATTAGGGTTTTTAACCAATCTTATGCATCCAATAAGTGATTTTGTGTCATTGGTTGAACATTTAGGTCATTTTCGTCCTCCCTAGGTTTATTCTAATCCAATTAGGGTTTTTAACCAATCTTGTGCAACCAATAAGCGATTTTGTGTCATTGGTTGAACATTTAGGTCATTTTCGTCCTCCCTAGGCTTATTTTAATCCATTTAGGGTTTTTAAATAATCTTGTGCATCCAATAAGTGATTTTGTGTCATTGGTTGAACATCTAGGTCATTTTCGACATCCTTGGATTTATTCTAATTCAATTAGGGTTTTTAACCAATCGTGTGCATCCAACAAGTGATTTTGTGTCATTGGTTGAACATTTAGGTCATTTTCGTCCTCCCTAGCCTTATTCTAATCCAATTAGGGTTTTTAACCAATCTTGTGCATCCAATAAGTGATTTTGTGTCATTGGTTGAACATTTAGGTCATTTTCGTCCTCCTTAGGCTTATTCAAATCCAATTAGGGTTTTTAACCAATCTTGTGAATCCAATAAGTGATTTTGTATCATTGTTGAACATTTAGGTCATTTTCGTCATCCCTAGGCTTATTCCAATCTAATTAGGGTTTTGAACCAATCTTATGCATCCAATAAGTGATTTTGTGTCATTGGTTGAACATTTAGGTCATTTTCGTCCTCCCTAGGTTTATTCTAATCCAATTAGGGTTTTTAACCAATCTTGTGCAACCAATATGTGATTTTGTGTCATTGGTTGAACATTTAGGTCATTTTAGTCCTCCCTAGGCTTATTTTAATCCATTTAGGGTTTTTAAATAATCTTGTGCATCCAATAAGTGATTTTGTGTCATTGGTTGAACATCTAGGTCATTTTCGACATCCTTGGATTTATTCTAATTCAATTAGGGTTTTTAACCAATCTTGTGCATCCAACAAGTGATTTTGTGTCATTGGTTGAAAATTTAGGTCATTTTCGTCCTCCCTAGCCTTATTCTAATCCAATTAGGGTTTTTAACCAATCTTGTGCATCCAATAAGTGATTTTGTGTCATTGGTTGAACATTTAGGTCATTTTCGTCCTCCTTAGGCTTATTCAAATCCAATTAGGGTTTTTAACCAATCTTGTGAATCCAATAAGTGATTTTGTATCATTGTTGAACATTTAGGTCATTTTCGTCATCCCTAGGCTTATTCCAATCTAATTAGGGTTTTTAACCAATCTTATGCATCCAATAAGTGATTTTGTGTCATTGGTTGAACATTTAGGTCATTTCCGTCCTCCCTAGGTTTATTCTAATCCAATTAGGGTTTTTAACCAATCTTGTGCAACCAATAAGTGATTTTGTGTCATTGGTTGAACATTTAGGTCATTTTCGTCCTCCCTAGGCTTATTTTAATCCATTTAGGGTTTTTAAATAATCTTGTGCATCCAATAAGTGATTTTGTGTCATTGGTTGAACATCTAGGTCATTTTCGACATCCTTGGATTTATTCTAATTCAATTAGGGTTTTTAACCAATCTTGTGCATCCAACAAGTGATTTTGTGTCATTGGTTGAACATTTAGGTCATTTTCGTCCTCCCTAGCCTTATTTTAATCCAATTAGGGTTTTTAACCAATCTGGTGCATCCAATAAGTGATTTTGTGTCATTGGTTGCACATTTAGGTCATTTTCCTCCTCTCTAGGCTAATTCTAATCCAATTGGGGTTTTTAACCAATCTTGTACATCGAATAAGTGATTTTGTGTCATTGTTGAACATTTAGGTCATTTTCGTCTTTCCTAGGCTTATTCCAATCCAATTAGGGTTTTTAACCAATCTTATGCATCCAATAAGTTATTTTGTGTCATTGGTTGAACATTTAGGTCATTTTCGTCCTCCCTAGGTTTATTCTAATCCAATTAGGGTTTTTAACCAATCTTGTGCATCCAATAAGTGATTTTGTGTCATTGGTTGAACATTTAGGTCATTTTCATCCTCCCTAGGCTTATTTTAATCCATTTAGGGTTTTTAAATAATCTTGCGCATCCAATAAGTGATTTTGTGTCATTGGTTGAACATCTAGGTCATTTTCGACATCCTTGGATTTATTCTAATTCAATTAGGGTTTTTAATCAATCTTGTGCATCCAACAAGTGATTTTGTGTCATCGGTTGAACATTTAGGTCATTTTCGTCCTCCCTAGGCTTATTTTAATCCATTTAGGGTTTTTAAATAATCTTGTGCATCCAATAAGTGATTTTGTGTCATTGGTTGAACATCTAGGTCATTTTCGACATCCTTGGATTTATTCTAATTCAATTAGGGTTTTTAACCAATCTTGTGCATCCAACAAGTGATTTTGTGTCATTGGTTGAACATTTAGGTCATTTTCGTCCTCCCTAGCCTTATTCTAATCCAATTAGGGTTTTTAACCAATCTTGTGCATCCAATAAGTGATTTTGTGTCATTGGTTGAACATTTAGGTCATTTTCGTCCTCCTTAGGCTTATTCAAATCCAATTAGGGTTTTTAACCAATCTTGTGAATCCAATAAGTGATTTTGTATAATTGTTGAACATTTAGGTCATTTTCGTCATCCCTAGGCTTATTCCAATCTAATTAGGGTTTTTAACCAATCTTATGCATCCAATAAGTGATTTTGTGTCATTGGTTGAACATTTAGGTCATTTTCGTCCTCCCTAGGTTTATTCTAATCCAATTAGGGTTTTTAACCAATCTTGTGCAACCAATAAGTGATTTTGTGTCATTGGTTGAACATTTAGGTCATTTTCGTCCTCCCTAGGCTTATTTTAATCCATTTAGGGTTTTTAAATAATCTTGTGCATCCAATAAGTGATTTTGTGTCATTGGTTGAACATCTAGGTCATTTTCGACATCCTTGGATTTATTCTAATTCAATTAGGGTTTTTAACCAATCTTGTGCATCCAACAAGTGATTTTGTGTCATTGGTTGAAAATTTAGGTCATTTTCGTCCTCCCTAGCCTTATTCTAATCCAATTAGGGTTTTTAACCAATCTTGTGCATCCAATAAGTGATTTTGTGTCATTGGTTGAACATTTAGGTCATTTTCGTCCTCCTTAGGCTTATTCAAATCCAATTAGGGTTTTTAACCAATCTTGTGAATCCAATAAGTGATTTTGTATCATTGTTGAACATTTAGGTCATTTTCGTCATCCCTAGGCTTATTCCAATCTAATTAGGGTTTTGAACCAATCTTATGCATCCAATAAGTGATTTTGTGTCATTGGTTGAACATTTAGGTCATTTTCGTCCTCCCTAGGTTTATTCTAATCCAATTAGGGTTTTTAACCAATCTTGTGCAACCAATATGTGATTTTGTGTCATTGGTTGAACATTTAGGTCATTTTAGTCCTCCCTAGGCTTATTTTAATCCATTTAGGGTTTTTAAATAATCTTGTGCATCCAATAAGTGATTTTGTGTCATTGGTTGAACATCTAGGTCATTTTCGACATCCTTGGATTTATTCTAATTCAATTAGGGTTTTTAACCAATCTTGTGCATCCAA
>JBBPBQ010000002.1:33272295-33295248 GCA_037974755.1 Cicer yamashitae | reverse complement strand
TTTAGGTCATTTTCCTCCTCTCTAGGCTTATTCTAATCCAATTGGGGTTTTTAACCAATCTTGTACATCCAATAAGTGATTTTGTGTCATTGTTGACAATGTAGGTCATTTTCGTCCTCCCTAGGCTTATTCTAATCCAATTAGGGTTTTTAACAAATCTTGTTCATCCAATAAGTGATTTTGTGTCATTGGTAGAAGATTTTGGTCATTTTCTTCCTCCATATGCTTATTTTAATCCATTTAGGGATTTTAAATAATCTAGTGCATCCAATAAGTGATTTTGTGTCATTGGTTGAACATCTATGTCATTTTCGACATCCTTGGACTTATTCTAATTCAATTAGGGTTTTTATACAATCTTGTGCATCCAACAATTGATTTTGTGTCATTGGTTGAACATTTAGGTCATTTTCGTCCTCCCTAGGGTTATTCTAACCCAATCAGGGTTTTTAATCAATCTTGTGCATCCAATAAGTGATTTTGTGTCAATGGTTGAACATTTAGGTCATTTTCCTCCTCTCTAGGCTTATTCTAATCCAATTGGGGTTTTTAACCAATCTTGTACATCCAATAAGTGATTTTGTGTCATTGTTGAACATTTAGGTCATTTTCGTCTTCCCTAGGCTTATTCCAATCCAATTAGGGTTTTTAACTAATCTTATGCATTAAATAAGTGATTTTGTGTCATTGGTTGAACATTTAGGTCATTTTCGTCCTCCTTAGGCTTATTCAAATCCAATTAGGGTTTTTAACCAATCTTGTGAATCCAATAAGTGATTTTGTGTCATTGGTTAAACATTCAGGTCATTTTCGTCCTCCTTCAACATATTCTAATCCATTTAGGGTTTTTAACCAATGTTGTGCATCCAATACGTGATTTTCTGTCATTGGTAGAACATTTAGGTCATTTTCGTCATCCCTAGGCTTATTCCAATCTAATTAGGGTTTTTAACCAATCTTATGCATCCAATAAGTGATTTTGTGTCATTGGTTGAACATTTAGGTCATTTTCGTCCTCCCTAGGCTTATTTTAATCCATTTAGGGTTTTTAAATAATCTTGTGCATCCAATAAGTGATTTTGTGTCATTGGTTGAACATCTAGGTCATTTTCGACATCCTTGGATTTATTCTAATTCAATTAGGGTTTTTAACCAATCTTGTGCATCCAACAAGTGATTTTGTGTCATTGGTTGAACATTTAGGTCATTTTCGTCCTCCCTAGCCTTATTCTAATCCATTTAGGGTTTTTAACCAATCTTGTGCATCCAATTCGTGATTTTCTGTCATTGGTAGAACATTTAGGTCATTCTCGTCCTCCCTAGGCTTATTCTAATCCAATTAGGGTTTTTAAATAATCTAGTGCATCCAATAAGTGATTTTGTGCCATTGGTTGAACAACTAGGTCATTTTCGACATCCTTGGACTTATTCTAATTCAATTAGGGTTTTTAAACAATCTTGTGCATCCAACAATTGATTTTGTGTCATTGGTTGAACATTTAGGTCATTTTCGTCCTTCCTAGGCTTATTCTAACCCAATCAGGGTTTTTAATCAATCTTGTGCATCCAATAAGTGATTTTTTGTCATTGGTTGAACATTTAGGTCATTTTGGTCCTCCCTAGGCTTATTCTAATGCAATTAGGGTTTTTCACCAATCTTGTGCATCTAATAAATGATTTTGTATCATTGGTTGAACTTCTAGGTCATTTGCGTCCTCCCTAGGTTTATTCTAATCCAATTAGGGTTTTTAACCAATCTTGTGCATCCAATAAGTGATTTTGTGTCATTGGTTGAACGTTTAGGTCATTTTCCTCCTCTCTAGGCTTATTCTAATCCAATTGGGGTTTTTAACCAATCTTGTACATCCAATAAGTGATTTTGTGTCATTGTTGACAATGTAGGTCATTTTCGTCCTCCCTAGGCTTATTCTAATCCAATTAGGGTTTTTAACAAATCTTGTTCATCCAATAAGTGATTTTGTGTCATTGGTAGAAGATTTTGGTCATTTTCTTCCTCCATATGCTTATTTTAATCCATTTAGGGATTTTAAATAATCTAGTGCATCCAATAAGTGATTTTGTGTCATTGGTTGAACATCTATGTCATTTTCGACATCCTTGGACTTATTCTAATTCAATTAGGGTTTTTATACAATCTTGTGCATCCAACAATTGATTTTGTGTCATTGGTTGAACATTTAGGTCATTTTCGTCCTCCCTAGGGTTATTCTAACCCAATCAGGGTTTTTAATCAATCTTGTGCATCCAATAAGTGATTTTGTGTCAATGGTTGAACATTTAGGTCATTTTCCTCCTCTCTAGGCTTATTCTAATCCAATTGGGGTTTTTAACCAATCTTGTACATCCAATAAGTGATTTTGTGTCATTGTTGAACATTTAGGTCATTTTCGTCTTCCCTAGGCTTATTCCAATCCAATTAGGGTTTTTAACTAATCTTATGCATTAAATAAGTGATTTTGTGTCATTGGTTGAACATTTAGGTCATTTTCGTCCTCCTTAGGCTTATTCAAATCCAATTAGGGTTTTTAACCAATCTTGTGAATCCAATAAGTGATTTTGTGTCATTGGTTAAACATTCAGGTCATTTTCGTCCTCCTTCAACATATTCTAATCCATTTAGGGTTTTTAACCAATCTTGTGCATCCAATACGTGATTTTCTGTCATTGGTAGAACATTTAGGTCATTTTCGTCCTCCCTAGGCTTATTCTAATCCAATTAGGGTTTTTAACCAATCTTGTGCATCCAATAAGTGATTTTGTGTCATTGGTTGAACATTTAGGTCATTTTCGTCCTCCCTAGGCTTATTCTAACCCAATCAGGGTTTTTAATTAATCTTGTGCATCCAATAAGTGATTTTGTGTCATTGGTTGAACATTTAGGTCATTTTCGTCCTCCCTAGGCTTATTCTAACGCAATTAGGATTTTTCACCAATCTTTTGCATCCAATAAATGATTTTGTATCATTGGTTGAACTTTTAGGTCATTTTCGTCCTCCCTAGGTTTATTCTATTCCAATTAGGGTTTTTAACCAATCTTGTGCATCCAATAAGTGATTTTGTGTCATTGGTTGAACATCTAGGTCATTTTCGACATCCTTGGACTTATTCTAATTCAATTAGGGTTTTTAACCAATCTTGTGCATCCAACAAGTGATTTTGTGTCATTGGTTGAACATTTAGGTCATTTTCGTCCTCCCTAGGCTTATTTTAATCCATTTAGGGTTTTTAAATAATCTTGTGCATCCAATAAGTGATTTTGTGTCATTGGTTGAACATATAGGTCATTTTCGACATCCTTGGATTTATTCTAATTCAATTAGGGTTTTTAACCAATCTTGTGCATCCAACAAGTGATTTTGTGTCATTGGTTGAACATTTAGGTCATTTTCGTCCTCCCTAGCCTTATTCTAATCCAATTAGGGTTTTTAACCAATCTTGTGCATCCAATAAGTGATTTTGTGTCATTGGTTGAACATTTAGGTCATTTTCGTCCTCCCTAGGTTTATTCTAATCCAATTAGGGTTTTTAACCAATCTTGTGCAACCAATAAGCGATTTTGTGTCATTGGTTGAACATTTAGGTCATTTTCGTCCTCCCTAGGCTTATTTTAATCCATTTAGGGTTTTTAAATAATCTTGTGCATCCAATAAGTGATTTTGTGTCATTGGTTGAACATCTAGGTCATTTTCGACATCCTTGGATTTATTCTAATTCAATTAGGGTTTTTAACCAATCTTGTGCATCCAACAAGTGATTTTGTGTCATTGGTTGAAAATTTAGGTCATTTTCGTCCTCCCTAGCCTTATTCTAATCCAATTAGGGTTTTTAACCAATCTTGTGCATCCAATAAGTGATTTTGTGTCATTGGTTGAACATTTAGGTCATTTTCGTCCTCCTTAGGCTTATTCAAATCCAATTAGGGTTTTTAACCAATCTTGTGAATCCAATAAGTGATTTTGTATAATTGTTGAACATTTAGGTCATTTTCGTCATCCCTAGGCTTATTCCAATCTAATTAGGGTTTTTAACCAATCTTATGCATCCAATAAGTGATTTTGTGTCATTGGTTGAACATTTAGGTCATTTTCGTCCTCCCTAGGTTTATTCTAATCCAATTAGGGTTTTTAACCAATCTTGTGCAACCAATAAGTGATTTTGTGTCATTGGTTGAACATTTAGGTCATTTTCGTCCTCCCTAGGCTTATTTTAATCCATTTAGGGTTTTTAAATAATCTTGTGCATCCAATAAGTGATTTTGTGTCATTGGTTGAACATCTAGGTCATTTTCGACATCCTTGGATTTATTCTAATTCAATTAGGGTTTTTAACCAATCTTGTGCATCCAACAAGTGATTTTGTGTCATTGGTTGAACATTTAGGTCATTTTCGTCCTCCTTAGGCTTATTCAAATCCAATTAGGGTTTTTAACCAATCTTGTGAATCCAATAAGTGATTTTGTATCATTGTTGAACTTTTAGGTCATTTTCGTCCTCCCTAGGATTATTCTAATCCAATTAGGGTTTTTAACCAATCTTGTACATCCAATAAGTGATTTTGTGTCATTGTTGAACATTTAGGTCATTTTCATCTTCCCTAGGCTTATTCCAATCCAATTAGGGTTTTTAACCAATCTTATGCATCCAATAAGTGATTTTGTGTCATTGGTTGAACATTTAGGTCATTTTCGTCCTCCTTAGGCTTATTCAAATCCAATTAGGGTTTTTAACCAATCTTGTGAATCCAATAAGTGATTTTGTATCATTGTTGAACATTTAGGTCATTTTCGTCATCCCTAGGCTTTTTCCAATCTAATTAGGGTTTTTAACCAATCTTATGCATCCAATAAGTGATTTTGTGTCATTGGTTGAACATTTAGGTCATTTTCGTCCTCCCTAGGTTTATTCTAATCCAATTAGGGTTTTTAACCAATCTTGTGCATCCAATAAGTGATTTTGTGTCATTGGTTGAACATTTAGGTCATTTTCGTCCTCCTTCAACTTATTCTAATCCAATTAGGGTTATTAACCAATCTTGTGCATCCAATAAGTGATTTTGTGTCATTGGTTGAACGTTTAGGTCATTTTCCTCCTCTCTAGGCTTATTCTAATCCAATTGGGGTTTTTAACCAATCTTGTACATCCAATAAGTGATTTTGTGTCATTGTTGACAATGTAGGTCATTTTCGTCCTCCCTAGGCTTATTCTAATCCAATTAGGGTTTTTAACAAATCTTGTTCATTCAATAAGTGATTTTGTGTCATTGGTAGAAGATTTTGGTCATTTTCTTCCTCCATATGCATATTTTAATCCATTTAGGGATTTTAAATAATCTAGTGCATCCAATAAGTGATTTTGTGTCATTGGTTGAACATCTATGTCATTTTCGACATCCTTGGACTTATTCTAATTCAATTAGGGTTTTTATACAATCTTGTGCATCCAACAATTGATTTTGTGTCATTGGTTGAACATTTAGGTCATTTTCGTCCTCCCTAGGGTTATTCTAACCCAATCAGGGTTTTTAATCAATCTTGTGCATCCAATAAGTGATTTTGTGTCAATGGTTGAACATTTAGGTCATTTTCCTCCTCTCTAGGCTTATTCTAATCCAATTGGGGTTTTTAACCAATCTTGTACATCCAATAAGTGATTTTGTGTCATTGTTGAACATTTAGGTCATTTTCGTCTTCCCTAGGCTTATTCCAATCCAATTAGGGTTTTTAACTAATCTTATGCATTAAATAAGTGATTTTGTGTCATTGGTTGAACATTTAGGTCATTTTCGTCCTCCTTAGGCTTATTCAAATCCAATTAGGGTTTTTAACCAATCTTGTGAATCCAATAAGTGATTTTGTGTCATTGGTTAAACATTCAGGTCATTTTCGTCCTCCTTCAACATATTCTAATCCATTTAGGGTTTTTAACCAATGTTGTGCATCCAATACGTGATTTTCTGTCATTGGTACAACATTTAGGTCATTTGCGTCCTCCCTAGGTTTATTCTAATCCAATTAGGGTTTTTAACCAATCTTGTGCATCCAATAAGTGATTTTGTGTCATTGGTTGAACATTTAGGTCATTTTCGTCCTCCTTCAACTTATTCTAATCCAATTAGGGTTATTAACCAATCTTGTGCATCCAATAAGTGATTTTGTGTCATTGGTTGAACGTTTAGGTCATTTTCCTCCTCTCTAGGCTTATTCTAATCCAATTGGGGTTTTTAACCAATCTTGTACATCCAATAAGTGATTTTGTGTCATTGTTGACAATGTAGGTCATTTTCGTCCTCCCTAGGCTTATTCTAATCCAATTAGGGTTTTTAACAAATCTTGTTCATCCAATAAGTGATTTTGTGTCATTGGTAGAAGATTTTGGTCATTTTCTTCCTCCATATGCTTATTTTAATCCATTTAGGGATTTTAAATAATCTAGTGCATCCAATAAGTGATTTTGTGTCATTGGTTGAACATCTATGTCATTTTCGACATCCTTGGACTTATTCTAATTCAATTAGGGTTTTTATACAATCTTGTGCATCCAACAATTGATTTTGTGTCATTGGTTGAACATTTAGGTCATTTTCGTCCTCCCTAGGGTTATTCTAACCCAATCAGGGTTTTTAATCAATCTTGTGCATCCAATAAGTGATTTTGTGTCAATGGTTGAACATTTAGGTCATTTTCCTCCTCTCTAGGCTTATTCTAATCCAATTGGGGTTTTTAACCAATCTTGTACATCCAATAAGTGATTTTGTGTCATTGGTTAAACATTCAGGTCATATTCGTCCTCCTTCAACATATTCTAATCCATTTAGGGTTTTTAACCAATCTTGTGCATCCAATACGTGATTTTCTGTCATTGGTAGAACATTTAGGTCATTTTCGTCCTCCCTAGGCTTATTCTAATCCAATTAGGGTTTTTAACCAATCTTGTGCATCCAATAAGTGATTTTGTGTCATTGGTTGAACATTTAGGTCATTTTCGTCCTCCCTAGGCTTATTCTAACCCAATCAGGGTTTTTAATCAATCTTGTGCATCCAATAAGTGATTTTGGGTCATTGGTTGAACATTTAGGTCATTTTCGTCCTCCCTAGGCTTATTCTAATGCAATTAGGGGTTTTCACCAATCTTGTGCATCCAATAAATGATTTTGTATTATTGGTTGAACTTTTAGGTCATTTTCGTCCTCCCTAGGTTTATTCTAATCCAATTAGGGTTTTTAACCAATCTTGTGCATCCAATAAGTGATTTCGTGACATTGGTTGAACATTTAGGTCATTTTCCTCCTCTCTAGGCTTATTCTAATCCAATTGGGGTTTTTAACCAATCTTGTAAATCCAATAAGTGATTTTGTGTCATTGTTGAACATTTAGGTCATTTTTGTCTTCCCAAGGCTTATTCCAATCCAATTAGGGTTTTTAACCAATCTTATGCATCCAATAAGTGATTTTGTGTCATTGGTTGAACATTTAGGTCATTTTCGTCCTCCTTAGGCTTATTCAAATCCAATTAGGGTTTTTAACCAATCTTGTGAATCCAATAAGTGATTTTGTATCATTGTTGAACATTTAGGTCATTTTCGTCATCCCTAGGCTTTTTCCAATCTAATTAGGGTTTTTAACCAATCTTATGCATCCAATAAGTGATTTTGTGTCATTGGTTGAACATTTAGGTCATTTTCGTCCTCCCTAGGTTTATTCTAATCCAATTAGGGTTTTTAACCAATCTTGTGCAACCAATAAGTGATTTTGTGTCATTGGTTGAACATTTAGGTCATTTTCGTCCTCCCTTGGCTTATTTTAATCCATTTAGGGTTTTTAAATAATCTTGTGCATCCAATAAGTGATTTTGTGTCATTGGTTGAACATCTAGGTCATTTTCGACATCCTTGGATTTATTCTAATTCAATTAGGGTTTTTAACCAATCTTGTGCATCCAACAAGTGATTTTGTGTCATTGGTTGAAAATTTAGGTCATTTTCGTCCTCCCTAGCCTTATTCTAATCCAATTAGGGTTTTTAACCAATCTTGTGCATCCAATAAGTGATTTTGTGTCATTGGTTGAACATTTAGGTCATTTTCGTCCTCCTTAGGCTTATTCAAATCCAATTAGGGTTTTTAACCAATCTTGTGAATCCAATAAGTGATTTTGTATAATTGTTGAACATTTAGGTCATTTTCGTCATCCCTAGGCTTATTCCAATCTAATTAGGGTTTTTAACCAATCTTATGCATCCAATAAGTGATTTTGTGTCATTGGTTGAACATTTAGGTCATTTTCGTCCTCCCTAGGTTTATTCTAATCCAATTAGGGTTTTTAACCAATCTTGTGCAACCAATAAGTGATTTTGTGTCATTGGTTGAACATTTAGGTCATTTTCGTCCTCCCTAGGCTTATTTTAATCCATTTAGGGTTTTTAAATAATCTTGTGCATCCAATAAGTGATTTTGTGTCATTGGTTGAACATCTAGGTCATTTTCGACATCCTTGGATTTATTCTAATTCAATTAGGGTTTTTAACCAATCGTGTGCATCCAACAAGTGATTTTGTGTCATTGGTTGAACATTTAGGTCATTTTCGTCCTCCCTAGCCTTATTCTAATCCAATTAGGGTTTTTAACCAATCTTGTGCATCCAATAAGTGATTTTGTGTCATTGGTTGAACATTTAGGTCATTTTCGTCCTCCTTAGGCTTATTCAAATCCAATTAGGGTTTTTAACCAATCTTGTGAATCCAATAAGTGATTTTGTATCATTGTTGAACATTTAGGTCATTTTCGTCATCCCTAGGCTTTTTCCAATCTAATTAGGGTTTTTAACCAATCTTATGCATCCAATAAGTGATTTTGTGTCATTGGTTGAACATTTAGGTCATTTTCGTCCTCCCTAGGTTTATTCTAATCCAATTAGGGTTTTTAACCAATCTTGTGCATCCAATAAGTGATTTTGTGTCATTGGTTGAACATTTAGGTCATTTTCGTCCTCCTTCAACTTATTCTAATCCAATTAGGGTTATTAACCAATCTTGTGCATCCAATAAGTGATTTTGTGTCATTGGTTGAACGTTTAGGTCATTTTCCTCCTCTCTAGGCTTATTCTAATCCAATTGGGGTTTTTAACCAATCTTGTACATCCAATAAGTGATTTTGTGTCATTGTTGACAATGTAGGTCATTTTCGTCCTCCCTAGGCTTATTCTAATCCAATTAGGGTTTTTAACAAATCTTGTTCATCCAATAAGTGATTTTGTGTCATTGGTAGAAGATTTTGGTCATTTTCTTCCTCCATATGCTTATTTTAATCCATTTAGGGTTTTTAAATAATCTAGTGCATCCAATAAGTGATTTTGTGTCATTGGTTGAACATCTATGTCATTTTCGACATCCTTGGACTTATTCTAATTCAATTAGGGTTTTTATACAATCTTGTGCATCCAACAATTGATTTTGTGTCATTGGTTGAACATTTAGGTCATTTTCGTCCTCCCTAGGCTTATTCTAACCCAATCAGGGTTTTTAATCAATCTTGTACATCCAATAAGTGATTTTGTGTCATTGTTGAACATTTAGGTCATTTTCGTCTTCCCTAGGCTTATTCCAATCCAATTAGGGTTTTTAACTAATCTTATGCATTAAATAAGTGATTTTGTGTCATTGGTTGAACATTTAGGTCATTTTCGTCCTCCTTAGGCTTATTCAAATCCAATTAGGGTTTTTAACCAATCTTGTGAATCCAATAAGTGATTTTGTGTCATTGGTTAAACATTCAGGTCATTTTCGTCCTCCTTCAACATATTCTAATCCATTTAGGGTTTTTAACCAATGTTGTGCATCCAATACGTGATTTTCTGTCATTGGTAGAACATTTAGGTCATTTTCGTCCTCCCTTGGCTTATTCTAATCCAATTAGGGTTTTTAACCAATCTTGTGCATCCAATAAGTGATTTTGTGTCATTGGTTGAACATTTAGGTCATTTTCGTCATCCTTGGACTTATTCTAATTCAATTAGGGTTTTTAATCAATCTTGTACATCCAACAAGTGATTTTCTGTCATTGGTTGAACATTTAGGTCATTTTCGTCCTCCCTAGGCTTATTCTAATGCAATTAGGGTTTTTAACCAATCTAGTGCATCCAATAAGTGATTTTGGGTCATTGGTTGAACATTTAGGTCATTTTCGTCATCGTTGGACTTATTCTAATTCAATTAGGATTTTTAACCAATCTTGTGCATCCAATAAGTGATTTTGTGTCATTGGTTGAACATTTAGGTCATTTTCGTCCTCCCTAGGCTGATTTTAATGCGATTAGGGTTTTTAATCAATCTAGTGCATCCAATGAGTAATATTGTTTCATTGGTTGAACATTTAGGTCATTTTCGTCCTCTCGAGGCTTAATCTAATGCAATTAGGGTTTTTCACCAATCTTGGGCATCCAATAAATGATTTTGTATCATTGGTTGAACTTTTAGGTCATTTTCGTCCTCCCTAGGTTTATTCTAATCCAATTAGGGTTTTTAACCAATCTTGTGTATCCAATAACTGATTTTGTGTCATTTGTTGAACATTTAGCTCATTTTCGTCCTCCCTTGGTCTTATTTAATCCATTTAGGGTTTTTAAATAATCTTGTGCATCCAATAAGTGATTTTGTGTCATTGGTTGAACATCTAGGTCATTTTCGACATCCTTGGACTTATTCTAATTCAATTAGGGTTTTTAAACAATCTTGTGCATCCAACAAGTGATTTTCTGTCATTGGTTGAACATTTAGGTCATTTTCGTCCTCCCTAGGCTTATTGTAATCCAATTAGGGTTTTTAACAAATCTTGTTCATCCAATAAGTGATTTTGTGTCATTGGTAGAAGATTTAGGTCATTTTCGTCCTCCATATGCTTATTTTAATCCATTTAGGGTTTTTAAATAATCTAGTACATCCAATAAATGATTTTGTGTCATTAGTTGAACATCTAGGTCATTTTTGACATCCTTGGACTTATTCTAATTCAATTAGGGTTTTTAAACAATCTTGTGCATCCAACAATTGATTTTGTGTCATTGGTTGAACATTTAGGTCATTTTCGTCCTCCCTAGGCTTATTCTAACCCAATCAGGGTTTTTAATCAATCTTGTGCATCCAATAAATGATTTTGTGTCATTGGTTGAACATTTAGGTCATTTTCCTCCTCTCTAGGCTTATTCTAATCCAATTGGGATTTTTAACCAATCTTGTACATCCAATAAGTGATTTTGTGTCATTGGTTGAACATTTAGGTCATTTTCGTCCTCCCTAGGCTTATTCAAATCCAATTAGGGTTTTTAACCAATCTTGTGAATCCAATAAGTGATTTTGTGTCATTGGTTAAACATTCAGGTCATATTCGTCCTCCTTCAACATATTCTAATCCATTTAGGGTTTTTAACCAATCTTGTGCATCCAATACGTGATTTTCTGTCATTGGTAGAACATTTAGGTCATTTTCGTCCTCCCTAGGCTTATTCTAATCCAATTAGGGTTTTTAACCAATCTTGTGCATCCAATAAGTGATTTTGTGTCATTGGTTGAACATTTAGGTCATTTTCGTCCTCCCTAGGCTTATTCTAACCCAATCAGGGTTTTTAATCAATCTTGTGCATCCAATAAGTGATTTTGGGTCATTGGTTGAACATTTAGGTCATTTTCGTCCTCCCTAGGCTTATTCTAATGCAATTAGGGGTTTTCACCAATCTTGTGCATCCAATAAATGATTTTGTATTATTGGTTGAACTTTTAGGTCATTTTCGTCCTCCCTAGGTTTATTCTAATCCAATTAGGGTTTTTAACCAATCTTGTGCATCCAATAAGTGATTTCGTGACATTGGTTGAACATTTAGGTCATTTTCCTCCTCTCTAGGCTTATTCTAATCCAATTGGGGTTTTTAACCAATCTTGTAAATCCAATAAGTGATTTTGTGTCATTGTTGAACATTTAGGTCATTTTTGTCTTCCCAAGGCTTATTCCAATCCAATTAGGGTTTTTAACCAATCTTATGCATCCAATAAGTGATTTTGTGTCATTAGTTGAACATTTAGGTCATTTTCGTCCTCCTTAGGCTTATTCAAATCCAATTAGGGTTTTTAACCAATCTTGTGAATCCAATAAGTGATTTTGTATCATTGTTGAACATTTAGGTCATTTTCGTCATCCCTAGGCTTTTTCCAATCTAATTAGGGTTTTTAACCAATCTTATGCATCCAATAAGTGATTTTGTGTCATTGGTTGAACATTTAGGTCATTTTCGTCCTCCCTAGGTTTATTCTAATCCAATTAGGGTTTTTAACCAATCTTGTGCAACCAATAAGCGATTTTGTGTCATTGGTTGAACATTTAGGTCATTTTCGTCCTCCCTAGGCTTATTTTAATCCATTTAGGGTTTTTAAATAATCTTGTGCATCCAATAAGTGATTTTGTGTCATTGGTTGAACATCTAGGTCATTTTCGACATCCTTGGATTTATTCTAATTCAATTAGGGTTTTTAACCAATCTTGTGCATCCAACAAGTGATTTTGTGTCATTGGTTGAAAATTTAGGTCATTTTCGTCCTCCCTAGCCTTATTCTAATCCAATTAGGGTTTTTAACCAATCTTGTGCATCCAATAAGTGATTTTGTGTCATTGGTTGAACATTTAGGTCATTTTCGTCCTCCTTAGGCTTATTCAAATCCAATTAGGGTTTTTAACCAATCTTGTGAATCCAATAAGTGATTTTGTATAATTGTTGAACATTTAGGTCATTTTCGTCATCCCTAGGCTTATTCCAATCTAATTAGGGTTTTTAACCAATCTTATGCATCCAATAAGTGATTTTGTGTCATTGGTTGAACATTTAGGTCATTTTCGTCCTCCCTAGGTTTATTCTAATCCAATTAGGGTTTTTAACCAATCTTGTGCAACCAATAAGTGATTTTGTGTCATTGGTTGAACATTTAGGTCATTTTCGTCCTCCCTAGGCTTATTTTAATCCATTTAGGGTTTTTTAAATAATCTTGTGCATCCAATAAGTGATTTTGTGTCATTGGTTGAACATCTAGGTCATTTTCGACATCCTTGGATTTATTCTAATTCAATTAGGGTTTTTAACCAATCTTGTGCATCCAACAAGTGATTTTGTGTCATTGGTTGAACATTTAGGTCATTTTCGTCCTCCCTAGCCTTATTCTAATCCAACTAGGGTTTTTAACCAATCTTGTGCATCCAATAAGTGATTTTGTGTCATTGGTTGAACATTTAGGTCATTTTCGTCCTCCTTAGGCTTATTCAAATCCAATTAGGGTTTTTAACCAATCTTGTGAATCCAATAAGTGATTTTGTATCATTGTTGAACATTTAGGTCATTTTCGTCATCCCTAGGCTTATTCCAATCTAATTAGGGTTTTTAACCAATCTTATGCATCCAATAAGTGATTTTGTGTCATTGGTTGAACATTTAGGTCATTTCCGTCCTCCCTAGGTTTATTCTAATCCAATTAGGGTTTTTAACCAATCTTGTGCAACCAATAAGTGATTTTGTGTCATTGGTTGAACATTTAGGTCATTTTCGTCCTCCCTAGGCTTATTTTAATCCATTTAGGGTTTTTAAATAATCTTGTGCATCCAATAAGTGATTTTGTGTCATTGGTTGAACATCTAGGTCATTTTCGACATCCTTGGATTTATTCTAATTCAATTAGGGTTTTTAACCAATCTTGTGCATCCAACAAGTGATTTTGTGTCATTGGTTGAACATTTAGGTCATTTTCGTCCTCCTTAGGCTTATTCAAATCCAATTAGGGTTTTTAACCAATCTTGTGAATCCAATAAGTGATTTTGTATCATTGTTGAACATTTAGGTCATTTTCGTCATCCCTAGGCTTTTTCCAATCTAATTAGGGTTTTTAACCAATCTTATGCATCCAATAAGTGATTTTGTGTCATTGGTTGAACATTTAGGTCATTTTCGTCCTCCCTAGGTTTATTCTAATCCAATTAGGGTTTTTAACCAATCTTGTGCAACCAATAAGTGATTTTGTGTCATTGGTTGAACATTTAGGTCATTTTCGTCCTCCCTTGGCTTATTTTAATCCATTTAGGGTTTTTAAATAATCTTGTGCATCCAATAAGTGATTTTGTGTCATTGGTTGAACATCTAGGTCATTTTCGACATCCTTGGATTTATTCTAATTCAATTAGGGTTTTTAACCAATCTTGTGCATCCAACAAGTGATTTTGTGTCATTGGTTGAACATCTAGGTCATTTTCGACATCCTTGGATTTATTCTAATTCAATTAGGGTTTTTAACCAATCTTGTGCATCCAACAAGTGATTTTGTGTCATTGGTTGAACATTTAGGTCATTTTCATCCTCCCTAGGCTTATTGTTATCCATTTAGGGTTTTTAAATAATCTTGTGCATCCAATAAGTGATATTGTGTCATTGGTTGAACATTTTGGTCATTTTCTTCCTCCCTAGGCTTATTTTAATCCATTTAGGGTTTTTAAATAATCTTGTGCATCCAATAACTGATTTTGTGTCATTGGTTGAACATTTAGGTCATTTTCGTCCTCCCTAGGCTTATTCTAACCCAATCAGGGTTTTTAATTAATCTTGTGCATCCAATAAGTGATTTTGTGTCATTGGTTGAACTTTTAGGTCATTTTCGTCCTCCCTAGGTTTATTCTATTCCAATTAGGGTTTTTAACCAATCTTGTGCATCCAATAAGTGATTTTGTGTCATTGGTTGAACATCTAGGTCATTTTCGACATCCTTGGACTTATTCTAATTCAATTAGGGTTTTTAACCAATCTTGTGCATCCAACAAGTGATTTTGTGTCATTGGTTGAACATTTAGGTCATTTTCGTCCTCCCTAGCCTTATTCTAATCCAATTAGGGTTTTTAACCAATCTTGTGCATCCAATAAGTGATTTTGTGTCATTGGTTGAACATTTAGGTCATTTTCGTCCTCCCTAGGTTTATTCTAATCCAATTAGGGTTTTTAACCAATCTTGTGCAACCAATAAGTGATTTTGTGTCATTGGTTGAACATTTAGGTCATTTTCGTCCTCCCTAGGCTTATTTTAATCCATTTAGGGTTTTTAAATAATCTTGTGCATCCAATAAGTGATTTTGTGTCATTGGTTGAACATCTAGGTCATTTTCGACATCCTTGGATTTATTCTAATTCAATTAGGGTTTTTAACCAATCTTGTGCATCCAACAAGTGATATTGTGTCATTGGTTGAACATTTAGGTCATTTTCGTCCTCCCTAGCCTTATTCTAATCCATTTAGGGTTTTTAACCAATCTTGTGCATCCAATACGTGATTTTCTGTCATTGGTAGAACATTTAGGTCATTTGCGTCCTCCCTAGGTTTATTCTAATCCAATTAGGGTTTTTAACCAATCTTGTGCATCCAATAAGTGATTTTGTGTCATTGGTTGAACATTTAGGTCATTTTCGTCCTCCTTCAACTTATTCTAATCCAATTAGGGTTATTAACCAATCTTGTGCATCCAATAAGTGATTTTGTGTCATTGGTTGAACGTTTAGGTCATTTTCCTCCTCTCTAGGCTTATTCTAATCCAATTGGGGTTTTTAACCAATCTTGTACATCCAATAAGTGATTTTGTGTCATTGTTGACAATGTAGGTCATTTTCGTCCTCCCTAGGCTTATTCTAATCCAATTAGGGTTTTTAACAAATCTTGTTCATCCAATAAGTGATTTTGTGTCATTGGTAGAAGATTTTGGTCATTTTCTTCCTCCATATGCTTATTTTAATCCATTTAGGGATTTTAAATAATCTAGTGCATCCAATAAGTGATTTTGTGTCATTGGTTGAACATCTATGTCATTTTCGACATCCTTGGACTTATTCTAATTCAATTAGGGTTTTTATACAATCTTGTGCATCCAACAATTGATTTTGTGTCATTGGTTGAACATTTAGGTCATTTTCGTCCTCCCTAGGGTTATTCTAACCCAATCAGGGTTTTTAATCAATCTTGTGCATCCAATAAGTGATTTTGTGTCAATGGTTGAACATTTAGGTCATTTTCCTCCTCTCTAGGCTTATTCTAATCCAATTGGGGTTTTTAACCAATCTTGTACATCCAATAAGTGATTTTGTGTCATTGGTTAAACATTCAGGTCATATTCGTCCTCCTTCAACATATTCTAATCCATTTAGGGTTTTTAACCAATCTTGTGCATCCAATACGTGATTTTCTGTCATTGGTAGAACATTTAGGTCATTTTCGTCCTCCCTAGGCTTATTCTAATCCAATTAGGGTTTTTAACCAATCTTGTGCATCCAATAAGTGATTTTGTGTCATTGGTTGAACATTTAGGTCATTTTCGTCCTCCCTAGGCTTATTCTAACCCAATCAGGGTTTTTAATCAATCTTGTGCATCCAATAAGTGATTTTGGGTCATTGGTTGAACATTTAGGTCATTTTCGTCCTCCCTAGGCTTATTCTAATGCAATTAGGGGTTTTCACCAATCTTGTGCATCCAATAAATGATTTTGTATTATTGGTTGAACTTTTAGGTCATTTTCGTCCTCCCTAGGTTTATTCTAATCCAATTAGGGTTTTTAACCAATCTTGTGCATCCAATAAGTGATTTCGTGACATTGGTTGAACATTTAGGTCATTTTCCTCCTCTCTAGGCTTATTCTAATCCAATTGGGGTTTTTAACCAATCTTGTAAATCCAATAAGTGATTTTGTGTCATTGTTGAACATTTAGGTCATTTTTGTCTTCCCAAGGCTTATTCCAATCCAATTAGGGTTTTTAACCAATCTTATGCATCCAATAAGTGATTTTGTGTCATTAGTTGAACATTTAGGTCATTTTCGTCCTCCTTAGGCTTATTCAAATCCAATTAGGGTTTTTAACCAATCTTGTGAATCCAATAAGTGATTTTGTATCATTGTTGAACATTTAGGTCATTTTCGTCATCCCTAGGCTTTTTCCAATCTAATTAGGGTTTTTAACCAATCTTATGCATCCAATAAGTGATTTTGTGTCATTGGTTGAACATTTAGGTCATTTTCGTCCTCCCTAGGTTTATTCTAATCCAATTAGGGTTTTTAACCAATCTTGTGCAACCAATAAGCGATTTTGTGTCATTGGTTGAACATTTAGGTCATTTTCGTCCTCCCTAGGCTTATTTTAATCCATTTAGGGTTTTTAAATAATCTTGTGCATCCAATAAGTGATTTTGTGTCATTGGTTGAACATCTAGGTCATTTTCGACATCCTTGGATTTATTCTAATTCAATTAGGGTTTTTAACCAATCTTGTGCATCCAACAAGTGATTTTGTGTCATTGGTTGAAAATTTAGGTCATTTTCGTCCTCCCTAGCCTTATTCTAATCCAATTAGGGTTTTTAACCAATCTTGTGCATCCAATAAGTGATTTTGTGTCATTGGTTGAACATTTAGGTCATTTTCGTCCTCCTTAGGCTTATTCAAATCCAATTAGGGTTTTTAACCAATCTTGTGAATCCAATAAGTGATTTTGTATAATTGTTGAACATTTAGGTCATTTTCGTCATCCCTAGGCTTATTCCAATCTAATTAGGGTTTTTAACCAATCTTATGCATCCAATAAGTGATTTTGTGTCATTGGTTGAACATTTAGGTCATTTTCGTCCTCCCTAGGTTTATTCTAATCCAATTAGGGTTTTTAACCAATCTTGTGCAACCAATAAGTGATTTTGTGTCATTGGTTGAACATTTAGGTCATTTTCGTCCTCCCTAGGCTTATTTTAATCCATTTAGGGTTTTTTAAATAATCTTGTGCATCCAATAAGTGATTTTGTGTCATTGGTTGAACATCTAGGTCATTTTCGACATCCTTGGATTTATTCTAATTCAATTAGGGTTTTTAACCAATCTTGTGCATCCAACAAGTGATTTTGTGTCATTGGTTGAACATTTAGGTCATTTTCGTCCTCCCTAGCCTTATTCTAATCCAATTAGGGTTTTTAACCAATCTTGTGCATCCAATAAGTGATTTTGTGTCATTGGTTGAACATTTAGGTCATTTTCGTCCTCCTTAGGCTTATTCAAATCCAATTAGGGTTTTTAACCAATCTTGTGAATCCAATAAGTGATTTTGTATCATTGTTGAACATTTAGGTCATTTTCGTCATCCCTAGGCTTATTCCAATCTAATTAGGGTTTTTAACCAATCTTATGCATCCAATAAGTGATTTTGTGTCATTGGTTGAACATTTAGGTCATTTTCGTCCTCCCTAGGTTTATTCTAATCCAATTAGGGTTTTTAACCAATCTTGTGCATCCAATAAGTGATTTTGTGTCATTGGTTGAACATTTAGGTCATTTTCATCCTCCCTAGGCTTATTTTAATCCATTTAGGGTTTTTAAATAATCTTGCGCATCCAATAAGTGATTTTGTGTCATTGGTTGAACATCTAGGTCATTTTCGACATCCTTGGATTTATTCTAATTCAATTAGGGTTTTTAATCAATCTTGTGCATCCAACAAGTGATTTTGTGTCATCGGTTGAACATTTAGGTCATTTTCGTCCTCCCTAGGCTTATTTTAATCCATTTAGGGTTTTTAAATAATCTTGTGCATCCAATAAGTGATTTTGTGTCATTGGTTGAACATCTAGGTCATTTTCGACATCCTTGGATTTATTCTAATTCAATTAGGGTTTTTAACCAATCTTGTGCATCCAACAAGTGATTTTGTGTCATCGGTTGAACATTTAGGTCATTTTCGTCCTCCCTAGGCTTATTTTAATCCATTTAGGGTTTTTAAATAATCTTGTGCATCCAATAAGTGATTTTGTGTCATTGGTTGAACATCTAGGTCATTTTCGACATCCTTGGATTTATTCTAATTCAATTAGGGTTTTTAATCAATCTTGTGCATCCAACAAGTGATTTTCTGTCATTGGTTGAACATTTAGGTCATTTTCGTCCTCCCTAGGCTTATTCTAATCCAATTAGGGTTTTTAACCAATCTAGTGCATCCAATAAGTGATTTTGGGTCATTGGTTGAACATTTAGGTCATTTTCGTCATCCTTGGACTTATTCTAATTCAATTAGGGTTTTTAACCAATCTTGTGCATCCAATAAGTGATTTTGTGTCATTGGTTGAACATTTAGGTCATTTTCGTCATCCTTGGACTTATTCTAATTCAATTAGGGTTTTTAACCAATCTTGTGCATCCAACAAGTGATTTTTTGTCATTGGTTGAACATTTAGGTCATTTTCGTCCTCCCTAGGCTTATTCTAATCCAATTAGGGTTTTTAACCAATCTTGTGCATCCAATAAGTGATTTTGTGTCATTGGTTGAACATTTAGGTCATTTTCGTCCTCCCTTGGCTTATTCTAATCCAATTAGGGTTTTTAACCAATCTTGTGCATCCAATAAGTGATTTTGTGTCATTGGTTGAACATTTATGTCATTTTTCGTCCTCCCTAGGCTTATTCTAATCCCATTAGGGTTTTCAACCAATCTTGTGCATCCAATAAGTGATTTTGTGTCATTGGTTGAACATTTAGCTCATTTTCGTCGCCCCTTGGCTTATTCTAATCCAATTAGGGTTTTTAACCAATCTTGTGCATCCAATAAGTGATTTTGTGTCATTGGTTGAACATTTAGGTCATTTTCGTCCTCCTTCAACTTATTCTAATCCAATTAGGGTTTTTAACCAATCTTGTGCATCCAATAAGTGATTTTGTGTCATTGGTTGAACGTTTAGGTCATTTTCCTCCTCTCTAGGCTTATTCTAATCCAATTGGGGTTTTTAACCAATCTTGTACATCCAATAAGTGATTTTGTGTCATTGTTGAACATTTAGGTCATTTTCGTCCTCCCTAGGCTTATTCTAATCCAATTAGGGTTTTTAATAAATCTTGTTCATCCAATAAGTGATTTTGTGTCATTGGTAGAAGATTTTGGTCATTTTCGTCCTCCATATGCTTATTTTAATCCATTTAGGGTTTTTAAATAATCTAGTGCATCCAATAAGTGATTTTGTGTCATTGGTTGAACATCTATGTCATTTTCGACATCCTTGGACTTATTCTAATTCAATTAGGGTTTTTATACAATCTTGTGCATCCAACAATTGATTTTGTCATTGGTTGAACATTTAGGTCATTTTCGTCCTCCCTAGGGTTATTCTAACCCAATCAGGGTTTTTAATCAATCTTGTGCATCCAATAAGTGATTTTGTGTCATTGGTTGAACATTTAGGTCATTTTCGTCCTCCCTAGGCTTATTCTAATGCAATTAGGGTTTTTCACCAATCTTGTGCATCCAATAAATGATTTTGTATCATTGGTTGAACTTTTAGGTCATTTTCGTCCTCCCTAGGATTATTCTAATCCAATTAGGGTTTTTAACCAATCTTGTGCATCCAATAAGTGATTTTGTGTCATTGGTTGAACATTTAGGTCATTTTCCTCATCTCTAGGCTTATTCTAATCCAATTGGGGTTTTTAACCAATCTTGTACATCCAATAAGTGATTTTGTGTCATTGTTGAAAATTTAGGTCATTTTCGTCTTCCCTAGGCTTATTCCAATCCAATTAGGGTTTTTAACCAATCTTATGCATCCAATAAGTGATTTTGTGTCATTGGTTGAACATTTAGGTCATTTTCGTCCTCCTTAGGCTTATTCAAATCCAATTAGGGTTTTTAACCAATCTTGTGAATCCAATAAGTGATTTTGTATCATTGTTGAACATTTAGGTCATTTTCGTCATCCCTAGGCTTATTCCAATCTAATTAGGGTTTTTAACCAATCTTATGCATCCAATAAGTGATTTTGTGTCATTGGTTGAACATTTAGGTCATTTCCGTCCTCCCTAGGTTTATTCTAATCCAATTAGGGTTTTTAACCAATCTTGTGCAACCAATAAGTGATTTTGTGTCATTGGTTGAACATTTAGGTCATTTTCGTCCTCCCTAGGCTTATTTTAATCCATTTAGGGTTTTTAAATAATCTTGTGCATCCAATAAGTGATTTTGTGTCATTGGTTGAACATCTAGGTCATTTTCGACATCCTTGGATTTATTCTAATTCAATTAGGGTTTTTAACCAATCTTGTGCATCCAACAAGTGATTTTGTGTCATTGGTTGAACATTTAGGTCATTTTCGTCCTCCCTAGCCTTATTCTAATCCATTTAGGGTTTTTAACCAATCTTGTGCATCCAATTCGTGATTTTCTGTCATTGGTAGAACATTTAGGTCATTCTCGTCCTCCCTAGGCTTATTCTAATCCAATTAGGGTTTTTAAATAATCTAGTGCATCCAATAAGTGATTTTGTGCCATTGGTTGAACAACTAGGTCATTTTCGACATCCTTGGACTTATTCTAATTCAATTAGGGTTTTTAAACAATCTTGTGCATCCAACAATTGATTTTGTGTCATTGGTTGAACATTTAGGTCATTTTCGTCCTTCCTAGGCTTATTCTAACCCAATCAGGGTTTTTAATCAATCTTGTGCATCCAATAAGTGATTTTTTGTCATTGGTTGAACATTTAGGTCATTTTGGTCCTCCCTAGGCTTATTCTAATGCAATTAGGGTTTTTCACCAATCTTGTGCATCTAATAAATGATTTTGTATCATTGGTTGAACTTCTAGGTCATTTGCGTCCTCCCTAGGTTTATTCTAATCCAATTAGGGTTTTTAACCAATCTTGTGCATCCAATAAGTGATTTTGTGTCATTGGTTGAACGTTTAGGTCATTTTCCTCCTCTCTAGGCTTATTCTAATCCAATTGGGGTTTTTAACCAATCTTGTACATCCAATAAGTGATTTTGTGTCATTGTTGACAATGTAGGTCATTTTCGTCCTCCCTAGGCTTATTCTAATCCAATTAGGGTTTTTAACAAATCTTGTTCATCCAATAAGTGATTTTGTGTCATTGGTAGAAGATTTTGGTCATTTTCTTCCTCCATATGCTTATTTTAATCCATTTAGGGATTTTAAATAATCTAGTGCATCCAATAAGTGATTTTGTGTCATTGGTTGAACATCTATGTCATTTTCGACATCCTTGGACTTATTCTAATTCAATTAGGGTTTTTATACAATCTTGTGCATCCAACAATTGATTTTGTGTCATTGGTTGAACATTTAGGTCATTTTCGTCCTCCCTAGGGTTATTCTAACCCAATCAGGGTTTTTAATCAATCTTGTGCATCCAATAAGTGATTTTGTGTCAATGGTTGAACATTTAGGTCATTTTCCTCCTCTCTAGGCTTATTCTAATCCAATTGGGGTTTTTAACCAATCTTGTACATCCAATAAGTGATTTTGTGTCATTGTTGAACATTTAGGTCATTTTCGTCTTCCCTAGGCTTATTCCAATCCAATTAGGGTTTTTAACTAATCTTATGCATTAAATAAGTGATTTTGTGTCATTGGTTGAACATTTAGGTCATTTTCGTCCTCCTTAGGCTTATTCAAATCCAATTAGGGTTTTTAACCAATCTTGTGAATCCAATAAGTGATTTTGTGTCATTGGTTAAACATTCAGGTCATTTTCGTCCTCCTTCAACATATTCTAATCCATTTAGGGTTTTTAACCAATGTTGTGCATCCAATACGTGATTTTCTGTTATTGGTAGAACATTTAGGTCATTTTCGTCCTCCCTTGGCTTATTCTAATCCAATTAGGGTTTTTAACCAATCTTGTGCATCCAATAAGTGATTTTGTGTCATTGGTTGAACATTTAGGTCATTTTCGTCATCCTTGGACTTATTCTAATTCAATTAGGGTTTTTAATCAATCTTGTACATCCAACAAGTGATTTTCTGTCATTGGTTGAACATTTAGGTCATTTTCGTCCTCCCTAGGCTTATTCTAATGCAATTAGGGTTTTTAACCAATCTAGTGCATCCAATAAGTGATTTTG
>JBBPBQ010000002.1:33234109-33262421 GCA_037974755.1 Cicer yamashitae | reverse complement strand
CAATCTTGTGCATCCAACAAGTGATTTTGTGTCATTGGTTGAACATTTAGGTCATTTTCGTCCTCCCTAGCCTTATTCTAATCCATTTAGGGTTTTTAACCAATCTTGTGCATCCAATTCGTGATTTTCTGTCATTGGTAGAACATTTAGGTCATTCTCGTCCTCCCTAGGCTTATTCTAATCCAATTAGGGTTTTTAAATAATCTAGTGCATCCAATAAGTGATTTTGTGCCATTGGTTGAACAACTAGGTCATTTTCGACATCCTTGGACTTATTCTAATTCAATTAGGGTTTTTAAACAATCTTGTGCATCCAACAATTGATTTTGTGTCATTGGTTGAACATTTAGATCATTTTCGTCCTTCCTAGGCTTATTCTAACCCAATCAGGGTTTTTAATCAATCTTGTGCATCCAATAAGTGATTTTTTGTCATTGGTTGAACATTTAGGTCATTTTGGTCCTCCCTAGGCTTATTCTAATGCAATTAGGGTTTTTCACCAATCTTGTGCATCCAATAAATGATTTTGTATCATTGGTTGAACTTCTAGGTCATTTGCGTCCTCCCTAGGTTTATTCTAATCCAATTAGGGTTTTTAACCAATCTTGTGCATCCAATAAGTGATTTTGTGTCATTGGTTGAACATTTAGGTCATTTTCGTCCTCCTTCAACTTATTCTAATCCAATTAGGGTTATTAACCAATCTTGTGCATCCAATAAGTGATTTTGTGTCATTGGTTGAACGTTTAGGTCATTTTCCTCCTCTCTAGGCTTATTCTAATCCAATTGGGGTTTTTAACCAATCTTGTACATCCAATAAGTGATTTTGTGTCATTGTTGACAATGTAGGTCATTTTCGTCCTCCCTAGGCTTATTCTAATCCAATTAGGGTTTTTAACAAATCTTGTTCATCCAATAAGTGATTTTGTGTCATTGGTAGAAGATTTTGGTCATTTTCTTCCTCCATATGCTTATTTTAATCCATTTAGGGTTTTTAAATAATCTAGTGCATCCAATAAGTGATTTTGTGTCATTGGTTGAACATCTATGTCATTTTCGACATCCTTGGACTTATTCTAATTCAATTAGGGTTTTTATACAATCTTGTGCATCCAACAATTGATTTTGTGTCATTGGTTGAACATTTAGGTCATTTTCGTCCTCCCTAGGGTTATTCTAACCCAATCAGGGTTTTTAATCAATCTTGTGCATCCAATAAGTGATTTTGTGTCATTGGTTGAACATTTAGGTCATTTTCCTCCTCTCTAGGCTTATTCTAATCCAATTGGGGTTTTTAACCAATCTTGTACATCCAATAAGTGATTTTGTGTCATTGTTGAACATTTAGGTCATTTTCGTCTTCCCTAGGCTTATTCCAATCCAATTAGGGTTTTTAACTAATCTTATGCATTAAATAAGTGATTTTGTGTCATTGGTTGAACATTTAGGTCATTTTCGTCCTCCTTAGGCTTATTCAAATCCAATTAGGGTTTTTAACCAATCTTGTGAATCCAATAAGTGATTTTGTGTCATTGGTTAAACATTCAGGTCATTTTCGTCCTCCTTCAACATATTCTAATCCATTTAGGGTTTTTAACCAATATTGTGCATCCAATACGTGATTTTCTGTCATTGGTAGAACATTTAGGTCATTTTCGTCCTCCCTTGGCTTATTCTAATCCAATTAGGGTTTTTAACCAATCTTGTGCATCCAATAAGTGATTTTGTGTCATTGGTTGAACATTTAGGTCATTTTCGTCATCCTTGGACTTATTCTAATTCAATTAGGGTTTTTAATCAATCTTGTGCATCCAACAAGTGATTTTCTGTCATTGGTTGAACATTTAGGTCATTTTCGTCCTCCCTAGGCTTATTCTAATCCAATTAGGGTTTTTAACCAATCTAGTGCATCCAATAAGTGATTTTGGGTCATTGGTTGAACATTTAGGTCATTTTCGTCATCCTTGGACTTATTCTAATTCAATTAGGGTTTTTAACCAATCTTGTGCATCCAATAAGTGATTTTGTGTCATTGGTTGAACATTTAGGTCATTTTCGTCATCCTTGGACTTATTCTAATTCAATTAGGGTTTTTAACCAATCTTGTGCATCCAACAAGTGATTTTTTGTCATTGGTTGAACATTTAGGTCATTTTCGTCCTCCCTAGGCTTATTCTAATCCAATTAGGGTTTTTAACCAATCTTGTGCATCCAATAAGTGATTTTGTGTCATTGGTTGAACATTTAGGTCATTTTCGTCCTCCCTAGGCTTATTCTAACCCAATCAGGGTTTTTAATCAATCTTGTGCATCCAATAAGTGATTTTGTGTCATTGGTTGAACATTTAGGTCATTTTCGTCCTCCCTAGGCTTATTCTAATGCAATTAGGGTTTTTCACCAATCTTGTGCATCCAAGAAATGATTTTGTATCATTGGTTGAACTTTTAGGTCATCTTCGTCCTCCCTAGGTTTATTCTAATCCAATTAGGGTTTTTAACCAATCTTGTGCATCCAATAAGTGATTTCGTGGCATTGGTTGAACATTTAGGTCATTTTCCTCCTCTCTAGGCTTATTCTAATCCAATTGGGGTTTTTAACCAATCTTGTACATCCAATAAGTGATTTTGTGTCATTGGTTGAACATTTAGGTCATTTTCGTCCTCCCTAGGCTTATTCAAATCCAATTAGGGTTTTTAACCAATCTTGTGAATCCAATAAGTGATTTTGTGTCATTGGTTAAACATTCAGGTCATATTCGTCCTCCTTCAACATATTCTAATCCATTTAGGGTTTTTAACCAATCTTGTGCATCCAATACGTGATTTTCTGTCATTGGTAGAACATTTAGGTCATTTTCGTCCTCCCTAGGCTTATTCTAATCCAATTAGGGTTTTTAACCAATCTTGTGCATCCAATAAGTGATTTTGTGTCATTGGTTGAACATTTAGGTCATTTTCGTCCTCCCTAGGTTTATTCTAATCCAATTAGGGTTTTTAACCAATCTTGTGCATCCAATAAGTGATTTTGTGTCATTGGTTGAACATTTAGGTCATTTTCGTCCTCCTTAGGCTTATTCAAATCCAATTAGGGTTTTTAACCAATCTTGTGAATCCAATAAGTGATTTTGTATCATTGTTGAACATTTAGGTCATTTTCGTCATCCCTAGGCTTATTCCAATCTAATTAGGGTTTTTAACCAATCTTATGCATCCAATAAGTGATTTTGTGTCATTGGTTGAACATTTAGGTCATTTTCGTCCTCCCTAGGTTTATTCTAATCCAATTAGGGTTTTTAACCAATCTTGTGCAACCAATAAGTGATTTTGTGTCATTGGTTGAACATTTAGGTCATTTTCGTCCTCCCTAGGCTTATTTTAATCCATTTAGGGTTTTTAAATAATCTTGTGCATCCAATAAGTGATTTTGTGTCATTGGTTGAACATCTAGGTCATTTTCGACATCCTTGGATTTATTCTAATTCAATTAGGGTTTTTAACCAATCTTGTGCATCCAACAAGTGATTTTGTGTCATTGGTTGAACATTTAGGTCATTTTCGTCCTCCCTAGCCTTATTCTAATCCATTTAGGGTTTTTAACCAATCTTGTGCATCCAATTCGTGATTTTCTGTCATTGGTAGAACATTTAGGTCATTCTCGTCCTCCCTAGGCTTATTCTAATCCAATTAGGGTTTTTAAATAATCTAGTGCATCCAATAAGTGATTTTGTGCCATTGGTTGAACAACTAGGTCATTTTCGACATCCTTGGACTTATTCTAATTCAATTAGGGTTTTTAAACAATCTTGTGCATCCAACAATTGATTTTGTGTCATTGGTTGAACATTTAGGTCATTTTCGTCCTTCCTAGGCTTATTCTAACCCAATCAGGGTTTTTAATCAATCTTGTGCATCCAATAAGTGATTTTTTGTCATTGGTTGAACATTTAGGTCTTTTGTGTCCTCCCTAGGCTTATTCTAATGCAATTAGGGTTTTTCACCAATCTTGTGCATCCAATAAATGATTTTGTATCATTGGTTGAACTTTTAGGTCATTTTCGTCCTCCCTAGGTTTATTCTAATCCAATTAGGGTTTTTAACCAATCTTGTGCATCCAATAAGTGATTTTGTGTCATTGGTTGAACATTTAGGTCATTTTCGTCCTCCTTCAACTTATTCTAATCCAATTAGGGTTTTTAACCAATCTTGTGCATCCAATAAGTGATTTTGTGTCATTGGTTGAACGTTTAGGTCATTTTCCTCCTCTCTAGGCTTATTCTAATCCAATTGGGGTTTTTAACCAATCTTGTACATCCAATAAGTGATTTTGTGTCATTGTTGAACATTTAGGTCATTTTCGTCCTCCCTAGGCTTATTCTAATCCAATTAGGGTTTTTAATAAATCTTGTTCATCCAATAAGTGATTTTGTGTCATTGGTAGAAGATTTTGGTCATTTTCGTCCTCCATATGCTTATTTTAATCCATTTAGGGTTTTTAAATAATCTAGTGCATCCAATAAGTGATTTTGTGTCATTGGTTGAACATCTATGTCATTTTCGACATCCTTGGACTTATTCTAATTCAATTAGGGTTTTTATACAATCTTGTGCATCCAACAATTGATTTTGTGTCATTGGTTGAACATTTAGGTCATTTTCGTCCTCCCTAGGGTTATTCTAACCCAATCAGGGTTTTTAATCAATCTTGTGCATCCAATAAGTGATTTTGTGTCATTGGTTGAACATTTAGGTCATTTTCCTCCTCTCTAGGCTTATTCTAATCCAATTGGGGTTTTTAACCAATCTTGTACATCCAATAAGTGATTTTGTGTCATTGTTGAACATTTAGGTCATTTTCGTCATCGTTGGACTTATTCTAATTCAATTAGGATTTTTAACCAATCTTGTGCATCCAATAAGTGATTTTGTGTCATTGGTTGAACATTTAGGTCATTTTCGTCCTCCCTAGGCTGATTTTAATGCGATTAGGGTTTTTAATCAATCTAGTGCATCCAATGAGTAATATTGTTTCATTGGTTGAACATTTAGGTCATTTTCGTCCTCTCGAGGCTTAATCTAATGCAATTAGGGTTTTTCACCAATCTTGGGCATCCAATAAATGATTTTGTATCATTGGTTGAACTTTTAGGTCATTTTCGTCCTCCCTAGGTTTATTCTAATCCAATTAGGGTTTTTAACCAATCTTGTGCATCCAATAACTGATTTTGTGTCATTTGTTGAACATTTAGCTCATTTTCGTCCTCCCTTGGTCTTATTTAATCCATTTAGGGTTTTTAAATAATCTTGTGCATCCAATAAGTGATTTTGTGTCATTGGTTGAACATCTAGGTCATTTTCGACATCCTTGGACTTATTCTAATTCAATTAGGGTTTTTAAACAATCTTGTGCATCCAACAAGTGATTTTCTGTCATTGGTTGAACATTTAGGTCATTTTCGTCCTCCCTAGGCTTATTGTAATCCAATTAGGGTTTTTAACAAATCTTGTTCATCCAATAAGTGATTTTGTGTCATTGGTAGAAGACTTAGGTCATTTTCGTCCTCCATATGCTTATTTTAATCCATTTAGGGTTTTTAAATAATCTAGTACATCCAATAAATGATTTTGTGTCATTAGTTGAACATCTAGGTCATTTTTGACATCCTTGGACTTATTCTAATTCAATTAGGGTTTTTAAACAATCTTGTGCATCCAACAATTGATTTTGTGTCATTGGTTGAACATTTAGGTCATTTTCGTCCTCCCTAGGCTTATTCTAACCCAATCAGGGTTTTTAATCAATCTTGTGCATCCAATAAGTGATTTTGTGTCATTGGTTGAACATTTAGGTCATTTTCGTCCTCCCTAGGCTTATTCTAATGCAATTAGGGTTTTTCACCAATCTTGTGCATCCAAGAAATGATTTTGTATCATTGGTTGAACTTTTAGGTCATCTTCGTCCTCCCTAGGTTTATTCTAATCCAATTAGGGTTTTTAACCAATCTTGTGCATCCAATAAGTGATTTCGTGGCATTGGTTGAACATTTAGGTCATTTTCCTCCTCTCTAGGCTTATTCTAATCCAATTGGGGTTTTTAACCAATCTTGTACATCCAATAAGTGATTTTGTGTCATTGGTTGAACATTTAGGTCATTTTCGTCCTCCCTAGGCTTATTCAAATCCAATTAGGGTTTTTAACCAATCTTGTGAATCCAATAAGTGATTTTGTGTCATTGGTTAAACATTCAGGTCATATTCGTCCTCCTTCAACATATTCTAATCCATTTAGGGTTTTTAACCAATCTTGTGCATCCAATACGTGATTTTCTGTCATTGGTAGAACATTTAGGTCATTTTCGTCCTCCCTAGGCTTATTCTAATCCAATTAGGGTTTTTAACCAATCTTGTGCATCCAATAAGTGATTTTGTGTCATTGGTTGAACATTTAGGTCATTTTCGTCCTCCCTAGGCTTATTCTAACCCAATCAGGGTTTTTAATCAATCTTGTGCATCCAATAAGTGATTTTGGGTCATTGGTTGAACATTTAGGTCATTTTCGTCCTCCCTAGGCTTATTCTAATGCAATTAGGGGTTTTCACCAATCTTGTGCATCCAATAAATGATTTTGTATTATTGGTTGAACTTTTAGGTCATTTTCGTCCTCCCTAGGTTTATTCTAATCCAATTAGGGTTTTTAACCAATCTTGTGCATCCAATAAGTGATTTCGTGACATTGGTTGAACATTTAGGTCATTTTCCTCCTCTCTAGGCTTATTCTAATCCAATTGGGGTTTTTAACCAATCTTGTAAATCCAATAAGTGATTTTGTGTCATTGTTGAACATTTAGGTCATTTTTGTCTTCCCAAGGCTTATTCCAATCCAATTAGGGTTTTTAACCAATCTTATGCATCCAATAAGTGATTTTGTGTCATTAGTTGAACATTTAGGTCATTTTCGTCCTCCTTAGGCTTATTCAAATCCAATTAGGGTTTTTAACCAATCTTGTGAATCCAATAAGTGATTTTGTATCATTGTTGAACATTTAGGTCATTTTCGTCATCCCTAGGCTTTTTCCAATCTAATTAGGGTTTTTAACCAATCTTATGCATCCAATAAGTGATTTTGTGTCATTGGTTGAACATTTAGGTCATTTTCGTCCTCCCTAGGTTTATTCTAATCCAATTAGGGTTTTTAACCAATCTTGTGCAACCAATAAGCGATTTTGTGTCATTGGTTGAACATTTAGGTCATTTTCGTCCTCCCTAGGCTTATTTTAATCCATTTAGGGTTTTTAAATAATCTTGTGCATCCAATAAGTGATTTTGTGTCATTGGTTGAACATCTAGGTCATTTTCGACATCCTTGGATTTATTCTAATTCAATTAGGGTTTTTAACCAATCTTGTGCATCCAACAAGTGATTTTGTGTCATTGGTTGAAAATTTAGGTCATTTTCGTCCTCCCTAGCCTTATTCTAATCCAATTAGGGTTTTTAACCAATCTTGTGCATCCAATAAGTGATTTTGTGTCATTGGTTGAACATTTAGGTCATTTTCGTCCTCCTTAGGCTTATTCAAATCCAATTAGGGTTTTTAACCAATCTTGTGAATCCAATAAGTGATTTTGTATAATTGTTGAACATTTAGGTCATTTTCGTCATCCCTAGGCTTATTCCAATCTAATTAGGGTTTTTAACCAATCTTATGCATCCAATAAGTGATTTTGTGTCATTGGTTGAACATTTAGGTCATTTTCGTCCTCCCTAGGTTTATTCTAATCCAATTAGGGTTTTTAACCAATCTTGTGCAACCAATAAGTGATTTTGTGTCATTGGTTGAACATTTAGGTCATTTTCGTCCTCCCTAGGCTTATTTTAATCCATTTAGGGTTTTTAAATAATCTTGTGCATCCAATAAGTGATTTTGTGTCATTGGTTGAACATCTAGGTCATTTTCGACATCCTTGGATTTATTCTAATTCAATTAGGGTTTTTAACCAATCTTGTGCATCCAACAAGTGATTTTGTGTCATTGGTTGAACATTTAGGTCATTTTCGTCCTCCCTAGCCTTATTCTAATCCATTTAGGGTTTTTAACCAATCTTGTGCATCCAATTCGTGATTTTCTGTCATTGGTAGAACATTTAGGTCATTCTCGTCCTCCCTAGGCTTATTCTAATCCAATTAGGGTTTTTAAATAATCTAGTGCATCCAATAAGTGATTTTGTGCCATTGGTTGAACAACTAGGTCATTTTCGACATCCTTGGACTTATTCTAATTCAATTAGGGTTTTTAAACAATCTTGTGCATCCAACAATTGATTTTGTGTCATTGGTTGAACATTTAGGTCATTTTCGTCCTTCCTAGGCTTATTCTAACCCAATCAGGGTTTTTAATCAATCTTGTGCATCCAATAAGTGATTTTTTGTCATTGGTTGAACATTTAGGTCATTTTGGTCCTCCCTAGGCTTATTCTAATGCAATTAGGGTTTTTCACCAATCTTGTGCATCCAATAAATGATTTTGTATCATTGGTTGAACTTCTAGGTCATTTGCGTCCTCCCTAGGTTTATTCTAATCCAATTAGGGTTTTTAACCAATCTTGTGCATCCAATAAGTGATTTTGTGTCATTGGTTGAACATTTAGGTCATTTTCGTCCTCCTTCAACTTATTCTAATCCAATTAGGGTTATTAACCAATCTTGTGCATCCAATAAGTGATTTTGTGTCATTGGTTGAACGTTTAGGTCATTTTCCTCCTCTCTAGGCTTATTCTAATCCAATTGGGGTTTTTAACCAATCTTGTACATCCAATAAGTGATTTTGTGTCATTGTTGACAATGTAGGTCATTTTCGTCCTCCCTAGGCTTATTCTAATCCAATTAGGGTTTTTAACAAATCTTGTTCATCCAATAAGTGATTTTGTGTCATTGGTAGAAGATTTTGGTCATTTTCTTCCTCCATATGCTTATTTTAATCCATTTAGGGATTTTAAATAATCTAGTGCATCCAATAAGTGATTTTGTGTCATTGGTTGAACATCTATGTCATTTTCGACATCCTTGGACTTATTCTAATTCAATTAGGGTTTTTATACAATCTTGTGCATCCAACAATTGATTTTGTGTCATTGGTTGAACATTTAGGTCATTTTCGTCCTCCCTAGGGTTATTCTAACCCAATCAGGGTTTTTAATCAATCTTGTGCATCCAATAAGTGATTTTGTGTCAATGGTTGAACATTTAGGTCATTTTCCTCCTCTCTAGGCTTATTCTAATCCAATTGGGGTTTTTAACCAATCTTGTACATCCAATAAGTGATTTTGTGTCATTGTTGAACATTTAGGTCATTTTCGTCTTCCCTAGGCTTATTCCAATCCAATTAGGGTTTTTAACCAATCTTATGCATCCAATAAGTGATTTTGTGTCATTGGTTGAACATTTAGGTCATTTTCGTCCTCCCTAGGCTTATTCAAATCCAATTAGGATTTTTAACCAATCTTGTGAATCCAATAAGTGATTTTGTGTCATTGGTTAAACATTCAGATCATATTCGTCCTCCTTCAACATATTCTAATCCATTTAGGGTTTTTAACCAATCTTGTGCATCCAATACGTGATTTTCTGTCATTGGTAGAACATTTAGGTCATTTTCGTCCTCCCTAGGCTTATTCTAATCCAATTAGGGTTTTTAACCAATCTTGTGCATCCAATAAGTGATTTTGTGTCATTGGTTGAACATTTAGGTCATTTTCGTCCTCCCTAGGCTTATTCTAACCCAATCAGGGTTTTTAATCAATCTTGTGCATCCAATAAGTGATTTTGTGTCATTGGTTGAACATTTAGGTCATTTTCGTCCTCCCTAGGCTTATTCTAATGCAATTAGGGTTTTTCACCAATCTTGTGCATCCAAGAAATGATTTTGTATCATTGGTTGAACTTTTAGGTCATCTTCGTCCTCCCTAGGTTTATTCTAATCCAATTAGGGTTTTTAACCAATCTTGTGCATCCAATAAGTGATTTCGTGGCATTGGTTGAACATTTAGGTCATTTTCCTCCTCTCTAGGCTTATTCTAATCCAATTGGGGTTTTTAACCAATCTTGTACATCCAATAAGTGATTTTGTGTCATTGGTTGAACATTTAGGTCATTTTCGTCCTCCCTAGGCTTATTCAAATCCAATTAGGGTTTTTAACCAATCTTGTGAATCCAATAAGTGATTTTGTGTCATTGGTTAAACATTCAGGTCATATTCGTCCTCCTTCAACATATTCTAATCCATTTAGGGTTTTTAACCAATCTTGTGCATCCAATACGTGATTTTCTGTCATTGGTAGAACATTTAGGTCATTTTCGTCCTCCCTAGGCTTATTCTAATCCAATTAGGGTTTTTAACCAATCTTGTGCATCCAATAAGTGATTTTGTGTCATTGGTTGAACATTTAGGTCATTTTCGTCCTCCCTAGGCTTATTCTAACCCAATCAGGGTTTTTAATCAATCTTGTGCATCCAATAAGTGATTTTGGGTCATTGGTTGAACATTTAGGTCATTTTCGTCCTCCCTAGGCTTATTCTAATGCAATTAGGGGTTTTCACCAATCTTGTGCATCCAATAAATGATTTTGTATTATTGGTTGAACTTTTAGGTCATTTTCGTCCTCCCTAGGTTTATTCTAATCCAATTAGGGTTTTTAACCAATCTTGTGCATCCAATAAGTGATTTCGTGACATTGGTTGAACATTTAGGTCATTTTCCTCCTCTCTAGGCTTATTCTAATCCAATTGGGGTTTTTAACCAATCTTGTAAATCCAATAAGTGATTTTGTGTCATTGTTGAACATTTAGGTCATTTTTGTCTTCCCAAGGCTTATTCCAATCCAATTAGGGTTTTTAACCAATCTTATGCATCCAATAAGTGATTTTGTGTCATTAGTTGAACATTTAGGTCATTTTCGTCCTCCTTAGGCTTATTCAAATCCAATTAGGGTTTTTAACCAATCTTGTGAATCCAATAAGTGATTTTGTATCATTGTTGAACATTTAGGTCATTTTCGTCATCCCTAGGCTTTTTCCAATCTAATTAGGGTTTTTAACCAATCTTATGCATCCAATAAGTGATTTTGTGTCATTGGTTGAACATTTAGGTCATTTTCGTCCTCCCTAGGTTTATTCTAATCCAATTAGGGTTTTTAACCAATCTTGTGCAACCAATAAGCGATTTTGTGTCATTGGTTGAACATTTAGGTCATTTTCGTCCTCCCTAGGCTTATTTTAATCCATTTAGGGTTTTTAAATAATCTTGTGCATCCAATAAGTGATTTTGTGTCATTGGTTGAACATCTAGGTCATTTTCGACATCCTTGGATTTATTCTAATTCAATTAGGGTTTTTAACCAATCTTGTGCATCCAACAAGTGATTTTGTGTCATTGGTTGAAAATTTAGGTCATTTTCGTCCTCCCTAGCCTTATTCTAATCCAATTAGGGTTTTTAACCAATCTTGTGCATCCAATAAGTGATTTTGTGTCATTGGTTGAACATTTAGGTCATTTTCGTCCTCCTTAGGCTTATTCAAATCCAATTAGGGTTTTTAACCAATCTTGTGAATCCAATAAGTGATTTTGTATAATTGTTGAACATTTAGGTCATTTTCGTCATCCCTAGGCTTATTCCAATCTAATTAGGGTTTTTAACCAATCTTATGCATCCAATAAGTGATTTTGTGTCATTGGTTGAACATTTAGGTCATTTTCGTCCTCCCTAGGTTTATTCTAATCCAATTAGGGTTTTTAACCAATCTTGTGCAACCAATAAGTGATTTTGTGTCATTGGTTGAACATTTAGGTCATTTTCGTCCTCCCTAGGCTTATTTTAATCCATTTAGGGTTTTTAAATAATCTTGTGCATCCAATAAGTGATTTTGTGTCATTGGTTGAACATCTAGGTCATTTTCGACATCCTTGGATTTATTCTAATTCAATTAGGGTTTTTAACCAATCTTGTGCATCCAACAAGTGATTTTGTGTCATTGGTTGAACATTTAGGTCATTTTCGTCCTCCCTAGCCTTATTCTAATCCATTTAGGGTTTTTAACCAATCTTGTGCATCCAATTCGTGATTTTCTGTCATTGGTAGAACATTTAGGTCATTCTCGTCCTCCCTAGGCTTATTCTAATCCAATTAGGGTTTTTAAATAATCTAGTGCATCCAATAAGTGATTTTGTGCCATTGGTTGAACAACTAGGTCATTTTCGACATCCTTGGACTTATTCTAATTCAATTAGGGTTTTTAAACAATCTTGTGCATCCAACAATTGATTTTGTGTCATTGGTTGAACATTTAGGTCATTTTCGTCCTTCCTAGGCTTATTCTAACCCAATCAGGGTTTTTAATCAATCTTGTGCATCCAATAAGTGATTTTTTGTCATTGGTTGAACATTTAGGTCATTTTGGTCCTCCCTAGGCTTATTCTAATGCAATTAGGGTTTTTCACCAATCTTGTGCATCCAATAAATGATTTTGTATCATTGGTTGAACTTCTAGGTCATTTGCGTCCTCCCTAGGTTTATTCTAATCCAATTAGGGTTTTTAACCAATCTTGTGCATCCAATAAGTGATTTTGTGTCATTGGTTGAACATTTAGGTCATTTTCGTCCTCCTTCAACTTATTCTAATCCAATTAGGGTTATTAACCAATCTTGTGCATCCAATAAGTGATTTTGTGTCATTGGTTGAACGTTTAGGTCATTTTCCTCCTCTCTAGGCTTATTCTAATCCAATTGGGGTTTTTAACCAATCTTGTACATCCAATAAGTGATTTTGTGTCATTGTTGACAATGTAGGTCATTTTCGTCCTCCCTAGGCTTATTCTAATCCAATTAGGGTTTTTAACAAATCTTGTTCATCCAATAAGTGATTTTGTGTCATTGGTAGAAGATTTTGGTCATTTTCTTCCTCCATATGCTTATTTTAATCCATTTAGGGTTTTTAAATAATCTAGTGCATCCAATAAGTGATTTTGTGTCATTGGTTGAACATCTATGTCATTTTCGACATCCTTGGACTTATTCTAATTCAATTAGGGTTTTTATACAATCTTGTGCATCCAACAATTGATTTTGTGTCATTGGTTGAACATTTAGGTCATTTTCGTCCTCCCTAGGCTTATTCTAACCCAATCAGGGTTTTTAATCAATCTTGTACATCCAATAAGTGATTTTGTGTCATTGTTGAACATTTAGGTCATTTTCGTCTTCCCTAGGCTTATTCCAATCCAATTAGGGTTTTTAACTAATCTTATGCATTAAATAAGTGATTTTGTGTCATTGGTTGAACATTTAGGTCATTTTCGTCCTCCTTAGGCTTATTCAAATCCAATTAGGGTTTTTAACCAATCTTGTGAATCCAATAAGTGATTTTGTGTCATTGGTTAAACATTCAGGTCATTTTCGTCCTCCTTCAACATATTCTAATCCATTTAGGGTTTTTAACCAATATTGTGCATCCAATACGTGATTTTCTGTCATTGGTAGAACATTTAGGTCATTTTCGTCCTCCCTTGGCTTATTCTAATCCAATTAGGGTTTTTAACCAATCTTGTGCATCCAATAAGTGATTTTGTGTCATTGGTTGAACATTTAGGTCATTTTCGTCATCCTTGGACTTATTCTAATTCAATTAGGGTTTTTAATCAATCTTGTGCATCAAACAAGTGATTTTCTGTCATTGGTTGAACATTTAGGTCATTTTCGTCCTCCCTAGGCTTATTCTAATCCAATTAGGGTTTTTAACCAATCTAGTGCATCCAATAAGTGATTTTGGGTCATTGGTTGAACATTTAGGTCATTTTCGTCATCGTTGGACTTATTCTAATTCAATTAGGATTTTTAACCAATCTTGTGCATCCAATAAGTGATTTTGTGTCATTGGTTGAACATTTAGGTCATTTTCGTCCTCCCTAGGCTGATTTTAATGCGATTAGGGTTTTTAATCAATCTAGTGCATCCAATGAGTAATATTGTTTCATTGGTTGAACATTTAGGTCATTTTCGTCCTCTCGAGGCTTAATCTAATGCAATTAGGGTTTTTCACCAATCTTGGGCATCCAATAAATGATTTTGTATCATTGGTTGAACTTTTAGGTCATTTTCGTCCTCCCTAGGTTTATTCTAATCCAATTAGGGTTTTTAACCAATCTTGTGCATCCAATAACTGATTTTGTGTCATTTGTTGAACATTTAGCTCATTTTCGTCCTCCCTAGGTCTTATTTAATCCATTTAGGGTTTTTAAATAATCTTGTGCATCCAATAAGTGATTTTGTGTCATTGGTTGAACATCTAGGTCATTTTCGACATCCTTGGACTTATTCTAATTCAATTAGGGTTTTTAACCAATATTGTGCATCCAACAAGTGATTTTGTGTCATTGGTTGGACATTTAGGTCATTTTCGTCCTCCCTAGGCTTATTCTAATACAATTAGGGTTTTTAATCAATCTTGTGCATCGAATAAGTGATTTTGTGTCATTGGTTGAACATTTAGGTCATTTTCGTCATCCTTGGACTTATTCTAATTCAATTAGGGTTTTTAAACAATCTTGTGCATCCAACAAGTGATTTTCTGTCATTGGTTGAACATTTAGGTCATTTTCGTCCTCCCTAGGCTTATTGTAATCCAATTAGGGTTTTTAACAAATCTTGTTCATCCAATAAGTGATTTTGTGTCATTGGTAGAAGATTTAGGTCATTTTCGTCCTCCATATGCTTATTTTAATCCATTTAGGGTTTTTAAATAATCTAGTACATCCAATAAATGATTTTGTGTCATTAGTTGAACATCTAGGTCATTTTTGACATCCTTGGACTTATTCTAATTCAATTAGGGTTTTTAAACAATCTTGTGCATCCAACAATTGATTTTGTGTCATTGGTTGAACATTTAGGTCATTTTCGTCCTCCCTAGGCTTATTCTAACCCAATCAGGGTTTTTAATCAATCTTGTGCATCCAATAAGTGATTTTGTGTCATTGGTTGAACATTTAGGTCATTTTCCTCCTCTCTAGGCTTATTCTAATCCAATTGGGATTTTTAACCAATCTTGTACATCCAATAAGTGATTTTGTGTCATTGGTTGAACATTTAGGTCATTTTCGTCCTCCCTAGGCTTATTCAAATCCAATTAGGGTTTTTAACCAATCTTGTGAATCCAATAAGTGATTTTGTGTCATTGGTTAAACATTCAGGTCATATTCGTCCTCCTTCAACATATTCTAATCCATTTAGGGTTTTTAACCAATCTTGTGCATCCAATACGTGATTTTCTGTCATTGGTAGAACATTTAGGTCATTTTCGTCCTCCCTAGGCTTATTCTAATCCAATTAGGGTTTTTAACCAATCTTGTGCATCCAATAAGTGATTTTGTGTCATTGGTTGAACATTTAGGTCATTTTCGTCCTCCCTAGGCTTATTCTAACCCAATCAGGGTTTTTAATCAATCTTGTGCATCCAATAAGTGATTTTGGGTCATTGGTTGAACATTTAGGTCATTTTCCTCCTCTCTAGGCTTATTCTAATCCAATTGGGGTTTTTAACCAATCTTGTAAATCCAATAAGTGATTTTGTGTCATTGTTGAACATTTAGGTCATTTTTGTCTTCCCAAGGCTTATTCCAATCCAATTAGGGTTTTTAACCAATCTTATGCATCCAATAAGTGATTTTGTGTCATTGGTTGAACATTTAGGTCATTTTCGTCCTCCCTAAGCTTATTCAAATCCAATTAGGGTTTTTAACCAATCTTGTGAATCCAATAAGTGATTTTGTGTCATTGGTTAAACATTCAGGTCATTTTCGTCCTCCTTCAACATATTCTAATCCATTTAGGGTTTTTAACCAATCTTGTGCATCCAATACGTGATTTTCTGTCATTGGTAGAACATTTAGGTCATTTTCGTCCTCCCTAGGCTTATTCTAATCCAATTAGGGTTTTTAACCAATCTTGTGCATCCAATAAGTGATTTTGTGTCATTGGTTGAACATTTAGGTCATTTTCGTCCTCCCTAGGCTTATTCTAACCCAATCAGGGTTTTTAATCAATCTTGTGCATCCAATAAGTGATTTTGTGTCATTGGTTGAACATTTAGGTCATTTTCGTCCTCCCTAGGCTTATTCTAATGCAATTAGGGTTTTTCACCAATCTTGTGCATCCAAGAAATGATTTTGTATCATTGGTTGAACTTTTAGGTCATCTTCGTCCTCCCTAGGTTTATTCTAATCCAATTAGGGTTTTTAACCAATCTTGTGCATCCAATAAGTGATTTCGTGGCATTGGTTGAACATTTAGGTCATTTTCCTCCTCTCTAGGCTTATTCTAATCCAATTGGGGTTTTTAACCAATCTTGTACATCCAATAAGTGATTTTGTGTCATTGGTTGAACATTTAGGTCATTTTCGTCCTCCCTAGGCTTATTCAAATCCAATTAGGGTTTTTAACCAATCTTGTGAATCCAATAAGTGATTTTGTGTCATTGGTTAAACATTCAGGTCATTTTCGTCCTCCTTCAACATATTCTAATCCATTTAGTGTTTTTAACCAATCTTGTGCATCCAATACGTGATTTTTTGTCATTGGTAGAACATTTAGGTCATTTTCGTCATCCTTGGACTTATTCTAATTCAATTAGGGTTTTTAACCAATCTTGTGCATCCAATAAGTGATTTTGTGTCATTGGTTGAACATTTAGGTCATTTTCGTCATCCTTGGACTTATTCTAATTTAATTAGGGTTTTTAATCAATCTTGTGCATCCAAAAGTAATTTTCTGTCATTGGTTGAATATTTAGGTCATTTTCGTCCTCCCTAGGCTTATTCTAATCCAATTAGGGTTTTTAACCAATCTAGTGCATCCAATAAGTGATTTTGGGTCATTGGTTGAACATTTAGGTCATTTTCGTCTCTCTTGGACTTATTCTAATTCAATTAGGGTTTTTAACCAATCTTGTGCATCCAATAAGTGATTTTGTGTCATTGGTTGAACATTTAGGTCATTTTCTTCCTCTCTAGGCTTATTCTAATCCAATTGGGGTTTTTAACCAATCTTGTACATCCAATAAGTGATTTTGTGTCATTGTTGAACATTTAGGTCATTTTCGTCATCCTTGGACTTATTCTAATTCAATTTGGGTTTTTAATCAATCTTGTGCATCCAACAAGTGATTTTCTGTCATTGGTTGAACATTTAGGTCATTTTCGTCCTCCCTAGGCTTATTCTAATCCAATTAGGGTTTTTAACCAATCTAGTGCATCCAATAAGTGATTTTGGGTCATTGGTTGAACATTTAGGTCATTTTCGTCATCCTTGGACTTATTCTAATTCAATTATGGTTTTTAACCAATCTTGTGCATCCAATAAGTGATTTTGTGTCATTGGTTGAACATTTAGGTCTCTTTCGTCCTCCCTAGGCTGATTTTAATGCGATTAGGGTTTTTAATCAATCTAGTGCATCCAATGAGTAATTTTGTTTCACTGGTTGAACATTTAGGTCATTTTCGTCCTCCCTAGGCTTATTCTAATCCAATTTGGGTTTTTAACCAATCTTGTGCATCCAATAAGTGATTGTGTGTCATTGGTTGAACATTTTAGGTCATTTTCGTCATCCTTTAACTTATTCTAATTCAATTAGGGTTTTTAACCAATCTTGTGCATCCAACAAGTAATTTTCTGTCATTGGTTGATCATTTAGGCCATTTCGTCCTCCCTAGGCTTATTCTAATCCAATTAGGGTTTTTAACAAATCTTGTTCATCCAATAAGTGATTTTGTGTCATTGGTAGAAGATTTAGGTCATTTTCGTCCTCCCTATGCTTATTTTAATCCATTTAGGGATTTTAAATAATCTAGTGCATCCAATAAGTGATATTGTGTCAATTGTTGAACATCTAGGTCATTTTCGCCATCCTTGGACTTATTCTAATTCAATTAGGGTTTTTAAACAATCTTGTGCATCCAACAATTGATTTTGTGTCATTGGTTGAACATTTAGGTCATTTTCGTCCTCCCTAGGCTTATTCTAACCCAATCAGGGTTTTTAATCAATTTTGTGCATCCAATAAGTGATTTTGTGTCATTGGTTGAACATTTAGGTCATTTTCGTCCTCCCTAGGCTTATTCTAATGCAATTAGGGTTTTTCACCAATCTTGTGCATCCAAGAAATGATTTTGTATCATTGGTTGAACTTTTAGGTCATCTTCGTCCTCCCTAGGTTTATTCTAATCCAATTAGGGTTTTTAACCAATCTTGTGCATCCAATAAGTGATTTCGTGGCATTGGTTGAACATTTAGGTCATTTTCCTCCTCTCTAGGCTTATTCTATTCCAATTGGGGTTTTTAACCAATCTTGTACATCCAATAAGTGATTTTGTGTCATTGTTGAACATTTAGGTCATTTTCTTCTTCCCTAGGCTTTTTCCAATCCATTTAGGGTTTTTAACCAATCTTGTGCATCCAATACGTGATTTTTTGTCATTGGTAGAACATTTAGGTCATTTTCGTCCTCCCTAGGCTTATTCTAATCCAATTAGGGTTTTTAACCAATCTTGTGCATCCAATAAGTGATTTTGTGTCATTGGTTGAACATTTAGGTCATTTTCGTCATCCTTGGACTTATTCTGATTCAATTAGGGTTTTTAATCAATCTTGTGCATCCAACAAGTAATTTTCTGTCATTGGTTGAATATTTAGGTCATTTTCGTCCTCCCTAGGCTTATTCTAATCCAATTAGGGTTTTTAACCAATCTAGTGCATCCAATAAGTGATTTTGGGTCATTGGTTGAACATTTAGGTCATTTTCGTCTCTCTTGGACTTATTCTAATTCAATTAGGGTTTTTAACCAATCTTGTGCATCCAATAAGTGATTGTGTGTCATTGGTTGAACATTTTAGGTCATTTTCGTCATCCTTTAACTTATTCTAATTCAATTAGGGTTTTTAACCAATCTTGTGCATCCAACAAGTAATTTTCTGTCAGTGGTTGATCATTTAGGCCATTTCGTCCTCCCTAGGCTTATTCTAATCCAATTAGGGTTTTTAACAAATCTTGTTCATCCAATAAGTGATTTTGTGTCATTGGTAGAAGATTTAGGTCATTTTCGTCCTCCCTATGCTTATTTTAATCCATTTAGGGATTTTAAATAATCTAGTGCATCCAATAAGTGATATTGTGTCAATTGTTGAACATCTAGGTCATTTTCGCCATCCTTGGACTTATTCTAATTCAATTAGGGTTTTTAAACAATCTTGTGCATCCAACAATTGATTTTGTGTCATTGGTTGAACATTTAGGTCATTTTCGTCCTCCCTAGGCTTATTCTAACCCAATCAGGGTTTTTAATCAATTTTGTGCATCCAATAAGTGATTTTGTGTCATTGGTTGAACATTTAGGTCATTTTCGTCCTCCCTAGGCTTATTCTAATCCAATTGGGGTTCTTAACCAATCTTGTACATCCAATAAGTGATTTTGTGTCATTGGTTGAACATTTAGGTCATTTTCGTCCTCCCTAGGCTTATTCAAATCCAATTAGGATTTTTAACCAATCTTGTGAATCCAATAAGTGATTTTGTGTCATTGGTTAAACATTCAGGTCATTTTCGTCCTCCTTCAACATATTCTAATCCATTTAGGGTTTTTAACCAATCTTGTGCATCCAATACGTGATTTTCTGTCATTGGTAGAACATTTAGGTCATTTTCGTCCTCCCTAGGCTTATTCTAATCCAATTAGGGTTTTTAACCAATCTTTTGCATCCAATAAGTGATTTTGTGTCATTGGTTGAACATTTAGGTCATTTTCGTCCTCCCTAGGTTTATTCTAACCCAATCAGGGTTTTTAATCAATCTTGTGCATCCAATAAGTGATTTTGTGTCATTGGTTGAACATTTAGGTCATTTTCGTCCTCCCTAGGCTTATTCTAATGCAATTAGGGTTTTTCACCAATCTTGTACATCCAATAAATGATTTTGTATCATTGGTTGAACTTTTAGGTCATCTTCGTCCTCCCTAGGTTTATTCTAATCCAATTAGGGTTTTTAACCAATCTTGTGCATCCAATAAGTGATTTCGTGGCATTGGTTGAACATTTAGGTCATTTTCCTCCTCTCTAGGCTTATTCTAATCCAATTGGGGTTTTTAACCAATCTTGTACATCCAATAAGTGATTTTGTGTCATTGGTTGAACATTTAGGTCATTTTCGTCCTCCCTAGGCTTATTCAAATCCAATTAGGGTTTTTAACCAATCTTGTGAATCCAATAAGTGATTTTGTGTCATTGGTTAAACATTCAGGTCATATTCGTCCTCCTTCAACATATTCTAATCCATTTAGGGTTTTTAACCAATCTTGTGCATCCAATACGTGATTTTCTGTCATTGGTAGAACATTTAGGTCATTTTCGTCCTCCCTAGGCTTATTCTAATCCAATTAGGGTTTTTAACCAATCTTGTGCATCCAATAAGTGATTTTGTGTCATTGGTTGAACATTTAGGTCATTTTCGTCCTCCCTAGGCTTATTCTAACCCAATCAGGGTTTTTAATCAATCTTGTGCATCCAATAAGTGATTTTGGGTCATTGGTTGAACATTTAGGTCATTTTCGTCCTCCCTAGGCTTATTCTAATGCAATTAGGGGTTTTCACCAATCTTGTGCATCCAATAAATGATTTTGTATTATTGGTTGAACTTTTAGGTCATTTTCGTCCTCCCTAGGTTTATTCTAATCCAATTAGGGTTTTTAACCAATCTTGTGCATCCAATAAGTGATTTCGTGACATTGGTTGAACATTTAGGTCATTTTCCTCCTCTCTAGGCTTATTCTAATCCAATTGGGGTTTTTAACCAATCTTGTAAATCCAATAAGTGATTTTGTGTCATTGTTGAACATTTAGGTCATTTTTGTCTTCCCAAGGCTTATTCCAATCCAATTAGGGTTTTTAACCAATCTTATGCATCCAATAAGTGATTTTGTGTCATTAGTTGAACATTTAGGTCATTTTCGTCCTCCTTAGGCTTATTCAAATCCAATTAGGGTTTTTAACCAATCTTGTGAATCCAATAAGTGATTTTGTATCATTGTTGAACATTTAGGTCATTTTCGTCATCCCTAGGCTTTTTCCAATCTAATTAGGGTTTTTAACCAATCTTATGCATCCAATAAGTGATTTTGTGTCATTGGTTGAACATTTAGGTCATTTTCGTCCTCCCTAGGTTTATTCTAATCCAATTAGGGTTTTTAACCAATCTTGTGCAACCAATAAGCGATTTTGTGTCATTGGTTGAACATTTAGGTCATTTTCGTCCTCCCTAGGCTTATTTTAATCCATTTAGGGTTTTTAAATAATCTTGTGCATCCAATAAGTGATTTTGTGTCATTGGTTGAACATCTAGGTCATTTTCGACATCCTTGGATTTATTCTAATTCAATTAGGGTTTTTAACCAATCTTGTGCATCCAACAAGTGATTTTGTGTCATTGGTTGAACATTTAGGTCATTTTCGTCCTCCCTAGCCTTATTCTAATCCAACTAGGGTTTTTAACCAATCTTGTGCATCCAATAAGTGATTTTGTGTCATTGGTTGAACATTTAGGTCATTTTCGTCCTCCTTAGGCTTATTCAAATCCAATTAGGGTTTTTAACCAATCTTGTGAATCCAATAAGTGATTTTGTATCATTGTTGAACATTTAGGTCATTTTCGTCATCCCTAGGCTTTTTCCAATCTAATTAGGGTTTTTAACCAATCTTATGCATCCAATAAGTGATTTTGTGTCATTGGTTGAACATTTAGGTCATTTTCGTCCTCCCTAGGTTTATTCTAATCCAATTAGGGTTTTTAACCAATCTTGTGCATCCAATAAGTGATTTTGTGTCATTGGTTGAACATTTAGGTCATTTTCGTCCTCCCTAGGCTTATTCTAACCCAATCAGGGTTTTTAATCAATCTTGTGCATCCAATAAGTGATTTTGTGTCATTGGTTGAACATTTAGGTCATTTTCGTCCTCCCTAGGCTTATTCTAATCCAATTAGGGTTTTTAACCAATCTTGTGAATCCAATAAGTGATTTTGTGTCATTGGTTAAACATTCAGGTCATTTTCGTCCTCCTTCAACATATTCTAATCCATTTAGTGTTTTTAACCAATCTTGTGCATCCAATACGTGATTTTTTGTCATTGGTAGAACATTTAGGTCATTTTCGTCATCCTTGGACTTATTCTAATTCAATTAGGGTTTTTAACCAATCTTGTGCATCCAATAAGTGATTTTGTGTCATTGGTTGAACATTTAGGTCATTTTCGTCATCCTTGGACTTATTCTAATTTAATTAGGGTTTTTAATCAATCTTGTGCATCCAAAAGTAATTTTCTGTCATTGGTTGAATATTTAGGTCATTTTCGTCCTCCCTAGGCTTATTCTAATCCAATTAGGGTTTTTAACCAATCTAGTGCATCCAATAAGTGATTTTGGGTCATTGGTTGAACATTTAGGTCATTTTCGTCTCTCTTGGACTTATTCTAATTCAATTAGGGTTTTTAACCAATCTTGTGCATCCAATAAGTGATTTTGTGTCATTGGTTGAACATTTAGGTCATTTTCTTCCTCTCTAGGCTTATTCTAATCCAATTGGGGTGTTTAACCAATCTTGTACATCCAATAAGTGATTTTGTGTCATTGTTGAACATTTAGGTCATTTTCGTCATCCTTGGACTTATTCTAATTCAATTTGGGTTTTTAATCAGTCTTGTGCATCCAACAAGTGATTTTCTGTCATTGGTTGAACATTTAGGTCATTTTCGTCCTTCCTAGGCTTATTCTAATCCAATTAGGGTTTTTAACCAATCTAGTGCATCCAATAAATGATTTTGGGTCATTGGTTGAACATTTAGGTCATTTTCGTCTCTCTTGGACTTATTCTAATTCAATTAGGGTTTTTAACCAATCTTGTGCATCCAATAAGTGATTTTGTGTCATTGGTTGAACATTTAGGTCATTTTCTTCCTCTCTAGGCTTATTCTAATCCAATTGGGGTGTTTAACCAATCTTGTACATCCAATAAGTGATTTTGTGTCATTGTTGAACATTTAGGTCATTTTCGTCATCCTTGGACTTATTCTAATTCAATTTGGGTTTTTAATCAGTCTTGTGCATCCAACAAGTGATTTTCTGTCATTGGTTGAACATTTAGGTCATTTTCGTCCTTCCTAGGCTTATTCTAATCCAATTAGGGTTTTTAACCAATCTAGTGCATCCAATAAATGATTTTGGGTCATTGGTTGAACATTTAGGTCATTTTCGTCATCCTTGGACTTATTCTAATTCAATTAGGGTTTTTAACCAATCTTGTGCATCCAATAAGTGATTTTGTGTCATTGGTTGAACATTTAGGTCATTTTCGTCCTCCCTAGGCAGATTTTAATGCGATTAGGGTTTTTAATCAATCTAGTGCATCCAATGAGTAATTTTGTTTCATTGGTTGAACATTTAGGTCATTTTCGTCCTCCCTAGGCTTATTCTAATCCAATTTGGGTTTTTAACCAATCTTGTGCATCCAATAAGTGATTGTGTGTCATTGGTTGAACATTTTAGGTCATTTTCGTCATCCTTTAACTTATTCTAATTCAATTAGGGTTTTTAACCAATCTTGTGCATCCCACAAGTGATTTTCTGTCATTGGTTGATCATTTAGGCCATTTTCGTCCTCCCTAGGCTTATTCTAATCCAATTAGGGTTTTTAACAAATCTTGTTCATCCAATAAGTGATTTTGTGTCATTGGTAGAAGATTTAGGTCATTTTCGTCCTCCCTATGCTTATTTTAATCCATTTAGGGTTTTTAAATAATCTAGTGCATCCAATAAGTGATTTTGTGTCATTGGTTGAACATCTAGGTCATTTTCGCCATCCTTGGACTTATTCTAATTCAATTAGGGTTTTTAAACAATCTTGTGCATCCAACAATTGATTTTGTGTCATTGGTTGAACATTTAGGTCATTTTCGTCCTCCCTAGGCTTATTCTAACTCAATCAGGGTTTTTAATCAATCTTGTGCATCCAAGAAGTGATTTTTTGTCATTGGTTGATCATTTATCTCATTTTCGTCCTCCCTAGGCTTAATCTAACGCAATTAGGGTTTTTCACCAATCTTGTGCATCCAATAAATGATTTTGTATCATTGGTTGAACTTTTAGCTCATTTTCGTCCTCCCTAGGTTTATTCTAATGCAATTAGGGTTTTTAATCAATCTTGTGCATCCAATAAGTGATTTTGTGTCATTGGTTGAACATTTAGGTCATTTTCCTCCTCTCTAGGCTTATTCTAATCCAATTGGGGTTTTTAACCAATCTTGTACATCCAATAAGTGATTTTGTGTCATTGTTGAACATTTAGGTCATTTTCGTCTTCCCTAGGCTTTTTCCAATCCAATTAGGGTTTTTAACCAATCTTATGCATCAAATAAGTGATTTTGTGTCATTGGTTGAACATTTAGGTCATTTTAGTCCTCCCTAGGCTTATTCAAATCCAATTAGGGTTTTTAACCAATCTTGTGAATCCAATAAGTGATTTTGTGTCATTGGATGAACATTTAGGTCATTTTCGTCATCCTTGGACTTATTCTAATTCAATTAGGGTTTTTAATCAATCTTGTGCATCCAACAAGTGATTTTCTGGCATTGGTTGAATATTTAGGTCATTTTCGTCCTCCCTAGGCTTATTCAAATCCAATTAGGGTTTTTAACCAATCTTGTGAATCCAATAAGTGATTTTGTGTCATTGGTTAAACATTCAGGTCATTTTCGTCCTCCTTCAACATATTCTAATCCATTTAGGGTTTTTAACCAATCTTGTGCATCCAATACGTGATTTTCTGTCATTGGTAGAACATTTAGGTCATTTTCGTCCTCCCTAGGCTTATTCTAATCCAATTAGGGTTTTTAACCCATCTTGTGCATCCAATAAGTGATTTTGTGTCATTGGTTGAACATTTAGGTCATTTTCGTCCTCCCTAGGCTTATTCTAACCCAATCAGGGTTTTTAATCAATCTTGTGCATCCAATAAGTGATTTTGTGTCATTGGTTGAACATTTAGGTCATTTTCGTCCTCCCTAGGCTTATTCTAATGCAATTAGGGTTTTTCACCAATCTTGTGCATCCAAGAAATGATTTTGTATCATTGGTTGAACTTTTAGGTCATCTTCGTCCTCCCTAGGTTTATTCTAATCCAATTAGGGTTTTTAACCAATCTTGTGCATCCAATAAGTGATTTCGTGGCATTGGTTGAACATTTAGGTCATTTTCCTCCTCTCTAGGCTTATTCTAATCCAATTGGGGTTTTTAACCAATCTTGTACATCCAATAAGTGATTTTGTGTCATTGGTTGAACATTTAGGTCATTTTCGTCCTCCCTAGGCTTATTCAAATCCAATTAGGGTTTTTAACCAATCTTGTGAATCCAATAAGTGATTTTGTGTCATTGGTTAAACATTCAGGTCATATTCGTCCTCCTTCAACATATTCTAATCCATTTAGGGTTTTTAACCAATCTTGTGCATCCAATACGTGATTTTCTGTCATTGGTAGAACATTTAGGTCATTTTCGTCCTCCCTAGGCTTATTCTAATCCAATTAGGGTTTTTAACCAATCTTGTGCATCCAATAAGTGATTTTGTGTCATTGGTTGAACATTTAGGTCATTTTCGTCCTCCCTAGGCTTATTCTAACCCAATCAGGGTTTTTAATCAATCTTGTGCATCCAATAAGTGATTTTGGGTCATTGGTTGAACATTTAGGTCATTTTCGTCCTCCCTAGGCTTATTCTAATGCAATTAGGGGTTTTCACCAATCTTGTGCATCCAATAAATGATTTTGTATTATTGGTTGAACTTTTAGGTCATTTTCGTCCTCCCTAGGTTTATTCTAATCCAATTAGGGTTTTTAACCAATCTTGTGCATCCAATAAGTGATTTCGTGACATTGGTTGAACATTTAGGTCATTTTCCTCCTCTCTAGGCTTATTCTAATCCAATTGGGGTTTTTAACCAATCTTGTAAATCCAATAAGTGATTTTGTGTCATTGTTGAACATTTAGGTCATTTTTGTCTTCCCAAGGCTTATTCCAATCCAATTAGGGTTTTTAACCAATCTTATGCATCCAATAAGTGATTTTGTGTCATTAGTTGAACATTTAGGTCATTTTCGTCCTCCTTAGGCTTATTCAAATCCAATTAGGGTTTTTAACCAATCTTGTGAATCCAATAAGTGATTTTGTATCATTGTTGAACATTTAGGTCATTTTCGTCATCCCTAGGCTTTTTCCAATCTAATTAGGGTTTTTAACCAATCTTATGCATCCAATAAGTGATTTTGTGTCATTGGTTGAACATTTAGGTCATTTTCGTCCTCCCTAGGTTTATTCTAATCCAATTAGGGTTTTTAACCAATCTTGTGCAACCAATAAGCGATTTTGTGTCATTGGTTGAACATTTAGGTCATTTTCGTCCTCCCTAGGCTTATTTTAATCCATTTAGGGTTTTTAAATAATCTTGTGCATCCAATAAGTGATTTTGTGTCATTGGTTGAACATCTAGGTCATTTTCGACATCCTTGGATTTATTCTAATTCAATTAGGGTTTTTAACCAATCTTGTGCATCCAACAAGTGATTTTGTGTCATCGGTTGAACATTTAGGTCATTTTCGTCCTCCCTAGGCTTATTTTAATCCATTTAGGGTTTTTAAATAATCTTGTGCATCCAATAAGTGATTTTGTGTCATTGGTTGAACATCTAGGTCATTTTCGACATCCTTGGATTTATTCTAATTCAATTAGGGTTTTTAATCAATCTTGTGCATCCAACAAGTGATTTTCTGTCATTGGTTGAACATTTAGGTCATTTTCGTCCTCCCTAGGCTTATTCTAATCCAATTAGGGTTTTTAACCAATCTAGTGCATCCAATAAGTGATTTTGGGTCATTGGTTGAACATTTAGGTCATTTTCGTCATCCTTGGACTTATTCTAATTCAATTAGGGTTTTTAACCAATCTTGTGCATCCAATAAGTGATTTTGTGTCATTGGTTGAACATTTAGGTCATTTTCGTCCTCCCTAGGCTGATTTTAATGCGATTAGGGTTTTTAATCAATCTAGTGCATCCAATGAGTAATTTTGTTTCACTGGTTGAACATTTAGGTCATTTTCGTCCTCCCTAGGCTTATTCTAATCCAATTTGGGTTTTTAACCAATCTTGTGCATCCAATAAGTGATTGTGTGTCATTGGTTGAACATTTTAGGTCATTTTCGTCATCCTTTAACTTATTCTAATTCAATTAGGGTTTTTAACCAATCTTGTGCATCCAACAAGTAATTTTCTGTCATTGGTTGATCATTTAGGCCATTTCGTCCTCCCTAGGCTTATTCTAATCCAATTAGGGTTTTTAACAAATCTTGTTCATCCAATAAGTGATTTTGTGTCATTGGTAGAAGATTTAGGTCATTTTCGTCCTCCCTATGCTTATTTTAATCCATTTAGGGATTTTAAATAATCTAGTGCATCCAATAAGTGATATTGTGTCAATTGTTGAACATCTAGGTCATTTTCGCCATCCTTGGACTTATTCTAATTCAATTAGGGTTTTTAAACAATCTTGTGCATCCAACAATTGATTTTGTGTCATTGGTTGAACATTTAGGTCATTTTCGTCCTCCCTAGGCTTATTCTAACCCAATCAGGGTTTTTAATCAATTTTGTGCATCCAATAAGTGATTTTGTGTCATTGGTTGAACATTTAGGTCATTTTCGTCCTCCCTAGGCTTATTCTAATGCAATTAGGGTTTTTCACCAATCTTGTGCATCCAAGAAATGATTTTGTATCATTGGTTGAACTTTTAGGTCATCTTCGTCCTCCCTAGGTTTATTCTAATCCAATTAGGGTTTTTAACCAATCTTGTGCATCCAATAAGTGATTTCGTAGCATTGGTTGAACATTTAGGTCATTTTCCTCCTCTCTAGGCTTATTCTAATCCAATTGGGGTTTTTAACCAATCTTGTACATCCAATAAGTGATTTTGTGTCATTAGTTGAACATTTAGGTCATTTTCGTCCTCCCTAGGCTTATTCAAATCCAATTAGGGTTTTTAACCAATCTTGTGAATCCAATAAGTGATTTTGTGTCATTGGTTAAACATTCAGGTCATTTTCGTCCTCTTTCAACATATTCTAATCCATTTAGGGTTTTTAACCAATCTTGTGCATCCAATACGTGATTTTTTGTCATTGGT
>JBBPBQ010000002.1:33214469-33233178 GCA_037974755.1 Cicer yamashitae | reverse complement strand
TTGAACATTTAGGTCATTTTCGTCCTCCCTAGGCTTATTCAAATCCAATTAGGGTTTTTAACCAATCTTGTGAATCCAATAAGTGATTTTGTGTCATTGGTTAAACATTCAGGTCATTTTCGTCCTCTTTCAACATATTCTAATCCATTTAGGGTTTTTAACCAATCTTGTGCATCCAATACGTGATTTTTTGTCATTGGTAGAACATTTAGGTCATTTTCGTCCTCCCTAGGCTTATTCTAATCCAATTAGGGTTTTTAACCAATCTTGTGCATCCAATAAGTGATTTTGTGTCATTGGTTGAACATTTAGGTCATTTTCGTCATCCTTGGACTTATTCGGATTCAATTAGGGTTTTTAATCAATCTTGTGCATCCAACAAGTAATTTTCTGTCATTGGTTGAATATTTAGGTCATTTTCGTCCTCCCTAGGCTTATTCTAATCCAATTAGGGTTTTTAACCAATCTAGTGCATCCAATAAGTGATTTTGGGTCATTGGTTGAACATTTAGGTCATTTTCGTCTCTCTTGGACTTATTCTAATTCAATTAGGGTTTTTAACCAATCTTGTGCATCCAATAAGTGATTTTGTGTCATTGGTTGAACATTTAGGTCATTTTCTTCCTCTCTAGGCTTATTCTAATCCAATTGGGGTGTTTAACCAATCTTGTACATCCAATAAGTGATTTTGTGTCATTGTTGAACATTTAGGTCATTTTCGTCATCCTTGGACTTATTCTAATTCAATTTGGGTTTTTAATCAGTCTTGTGCATCCAACAAGTGATTTTCTGTCATTGGTTGAACATTTAGGTCATTTTCGTCCTTCCTAGGCTTATTCTAATCCAATTAGGGTTTTTAACCAATCTAGTGCATCCAATAAATGATTTTGGGTCATTGGTTGAACATTTAGGTCATTTTCGTCTCTCTTGGACTTATTCTAATTCAATTAGGGTTTTTAACCAATCTTGTGCATCCAATAAGTGATTTTGTGTCATTGGTTGAACATTTAGGTCATTTTCTTCCTCTCTAGGCTTATTCTAATCCAATTGGGGTGTTTAACCAATCTTGTACATCCAATAAGTGATTTTGTGTCATTGTTGAACATTTAGGTCATTTTCGTCATCCTTGGACTTATTCTAATTCAATTTGGGTTTTTAATCAGTCTTGTGCATCCAACAAGTGATTTTCTGTCATTGGTTGAACATTTAGGTCATTTTCGTCCTTCCTAGGCTTATTCTAATCCAATTAGGGTTTTTAACCAATCTAGTGCATCCAATAAATGATTTTGGGTCATTGGTTGAACATTTAGGTCATTTTCGTCATCCTTGGACTTATTCTAATTCAATTAGGGTTTTTAACCAATCTTGTGCATCCAATAAGTGATTTTGTGTCATTGGTTGAACATTTAGGTCATTTTCGTCCTCCTTCGACTTATTCTAATCCAATTAGGGTTTTTAATCAATCTTGTGCATCCAATAAGTGATTTTGTGTCATAGGTTGAACATTTAGGTCATTTTTGTCCTCCATAGGCTTATTCTAATCCAATTAGGGTTTTTAACCAATCTTATGCATCCAATAAGTGATTTTGTGTCATTGGTTGAACATTTAGGTAATTTTTGTCATCCTTTCACTTATTCTAATCCAATTTGGGTTTTTAACCAATCTTGTGCATCCAATAAGTGATTTTATGTCATTGGTTGAACATTTAGGTCATTTTTGTCATCCTTCGACTTATTCTAATCCAATTAGGGTTTTTAACCAATCTTGTGCATCCAATAAGTGATTTTGTGTCATTGGTTGAACATTTAGGTCATTTTCATTCCCCTTCGATTTATTCTAATCCAATTAGGGTTTTTAATCAATCTTGTGCATCCAATAAGTGATTTTATGTCATTGGTTGAACATTTAGGTCATTTTCGTCCTCCCTAGGCTTATTCTAATCATATTAGGGTTTTTAACCAATCTTTTGCATCCAATAAGTGATTTTGTGTCCTTGGTTGAATATTTAGGTCATTTTCGTCATCCTTGGACTTATTCTAATCGAATTAGGGTTTTTAAGCAATCTTGTGCATCCAATAAGTGATTTTGTGTCATTGGTTGAACATTTAGGTCATTTTCGTCATCCTTGGACTTATTCTAGTTCAATTAGGTTTTTTAACTAATCTTGTGCATCCAATAAGTGATTTTGTGTGATTGGTTGAACATTTAGGTCATTTTCGTCATCCTTGGACTTATTCTAATTCAATTAGGGTTTTTAACCAATCTTGTGCATCCAATAAGTGATTTTGTGTCATTGGTTGAACATTTAGGTCATTTTCGTCATCCTTGGACTTATTCTGATTTAATTAGGGTTTTTAATCAATCTTGTGCATCCAAAAGTAATTTTCTGTCATTGGTTGAATATTTAGGTCATTTTCGTCCTCCCTAGGCTTATTCTAATCCAATTAGGGTTTTTAACCAATCTAGTGCATCCAATAAGTGATTTTGGGTCATTGGTTGAAAATTTAGGTCATTTTCGTCTCTCTTGGACTTATTCTAATTCAATTAGGGTTTTTAACCAATCTTGTGCATCCAATAAGTGATTTTGTGTCATTGGTTGAACATTTAGGTCATTTTCTTCCTCTCTAGGCTTATTCTAATCCAATTGGGGTGTTTAACCAATCTTGTACATCCAATAAGTGATTTTGTGTCATTGTTGAACATTTAGGTCATTTTCGTCATCCTTGGACTTATTCTAATTCAATTTGGGTTTTTAATCAGTCTTGTGCATCCAACAAGTGATTTTCTGTCATTGGTTGAACATTTAGGTCATTTTCGTCCTTCCTAGGCTTATTCTAATCCAATTAGGGTTTTTAACCAATCTAGTGCATCCAATAAATGATTTTGGGTCATTGGTTGAACATTTAGGTCATTTTCGTCATCCTTGGACTTATTCTAATTCAATTAGGGTTTTTAACCAATCTTGTGCATCCAATAAGTGATTTTGTGTCATTGGTTGAACATTTAGGTCATTTTCGTCCTCCCTAGGCTGATTTTAATGCGATTAGGGTTTTTAATCAATCTAGTGCATCTAATGAGTAATTTTGTTTCACTGGTTGAACATTTAGGTCATTTTCGTCCTCCCTAGGCTTATTCTAATCCAATTTGGGTTTTTAACCAATCTTGTGCATCCAATAAGTGATTGTGTGTCATTGGTTGAACATTTTAGGTCATTTTCGTCATCCTTTAACTTATTCTAATTCAATTAGGGTTTTTAACCAATCTTGTGCATCCAACAAGTAATTTTCTGTCATTGGTTGATCATTTAGGCCATTTCGTCCTCCCTAGGCTTATTCTAATCCAATTAGGGTTTTTAACAAATCTTGTTCATCCAATAAGTGATTTTGTGTCATTGGTAGAAGATTTAGGTCATTTTCGTCCTCCCTATGCTTATTTTAATCCATTTAGGGATTTTAAATAATCTAGTGCATCCAATAAGTGATATTGTGTCAATTGTTGAACATCTAGGTCATTTTCGCCATCCTTGGACTTATTCTAATTCAATTAGGGTTTTTAAACAATCTTGTGCATCCAACAATTGATTTTGTGTCATTAGTTGAACATTTAGGTCATTTTCGTCCTCCCTAGGCTTATTCTAACCCAATCAGGGTTTTTAATCAATCTTGTGCATCCAATAAGTGATTTTGTGTCATTGGTTGAACATTAAGGTCATTTTCGTCCTCCCTAGGCTTATTCTAATGCAATTAGGGTTTTTCACCAATCTTGTGCATCCAATAAATGATTTTGTATCATTGGTCGAACTTTTAGGTCATTTTCGTCCTCCCTAGGTTTATTCTAATCCAATTAGGGTTTTTAACCAATCTTGTGCATCCAATAAGTGATTTCGTGGCATTGGTTGAACATTTAGGTCATTTTCCTCCTCTCTAGGCTTATTCTAATCCAATTGGGGTTTTTAACCAATCTTGTACATCCAATAAGTGATTTTGTGTCATTGGTTGAACATTTAGGTCATTTTCGTCCTCCCTAGGCTTATTCAAATCCAATTAGGGTTTTTAACCAATCTTGTGAATCCAATAAGTGATTTTGTGTCATTGGTTAAACATTCAGGTCATTTTCGTCCTCCTTCAACATATTCTAATCCATTTAGTGTTTTTAACCAATCTTGTGCATCCAATACGTGATTTTTTGTCATTGGTAGAACATTTAGGTCATTTTCGTCCTCCCTAGGCTTATTCTAATCCAATTAGGGTTTTTAACCAATCTTGTGCATCCAATAAGTGATTTTGTGTCATTGGTTGAACATTTAGGTCATTTTCGTCATCCTTGGACTTATTCTGATTCAATTAGGGTTTTTAATCAATCTTGTGCATCCAACAAGTAATTTTCTGTCATTAGTTGAATATTTAGGTCATTTTCGTCCTCCCTAGGCTTATTCTAATCCAATTAGGGTTTTTAACCAATCTAGTGCATCCAATAAGTGATTTTGGGTCATTGGTTGAACATTTAGGTCATTTTCGTCTCTCTTGGACTTATTCTAATTCAATTAGGGTTTTTAACCAATCTTGTGCATCCAATAAGTGATTTTGTGTCATTGGTTGAACATTTAGGTCATTTTCTTCCTCTCTAGGCTTATTCTAATCCAATTGGGGTTTTTAACCAATCTTGTACATCCAATAAGTGATTTTGTGTCATTGTTGAACATTTAGGTCATTTTCGTCATCCTTGGACTTATTCTAATTCAATTTGGGTTTTTAATCAATCTTGTGCATCCAACAAGTGATTTTCTGTCATTGGTTGAACATTTAGGTCATTTTCGTCCTCCCTAGGCTTATTCTAATCCAATTAGGGTTTTTAACCAATCTAGTGCATCCAATAAGTGATTTTGGGTCATTGGTTGAACATTTAGGTCATTTTCGTCATCCTTGGACTTATTCTAATTCAATTATGGTTTTTAACCAATCTTGTGCATCCAATAAGTGATTTTGTGTCATTGGTTGAACATTTAGGTCTCTTTCGTCCTCCCTAGGCTGATTTTAATGCGATTAGGGTTTTTAATCAATCTAGTGCATCCAATGAGTAATTTTGTTTCACTGGTTGAACATTTAGGTCATTTTCGTCCTCCCTAGGCTTATTCTAATCCAATTTGGGTTTTTAACCAATCTTGTGCATCCAATAAGTGATTGTGTGTCATTGGTTGAACATTTTAGGTCATTTTCGTCATCCTTTAACTTATTCTAATTCAATTAGGGTTTTTAACCAATCTTGTGCATCCAACAAGTAATTTTCTGTCATTGGTTGATCATTTAGGCCATTTCGTCCTCCCTAGGCTTATTCTAATCCAATTAGGGTTTTTAACAAATCTTGTTCATCCAATAAGTGATTTTGTGTCATTGGTAGAAGATTTAGGTCATTTTCGTCCTCCCTATGCTTATTTTAATCCATTTAGGGATTTTAAATAATCTAGTGCATCCAATAAGTGATATTGTGTCAATTGTTGAACATCTAGGTCATTTTCGCCATCCTTGGACTTATTCTAATTCAATTAGGGTTTTTAAACAATCTTGTGCATCCAACAATTGATTTTGTGTCATTGGTTGAACATTTAGGTCATTTTCATCCTCCCTAGGCTTATTCTAACCCAATCAGGGTTTTTAATCAATTTTGTGCATCCAATAAGTGATTTTGTGTCATTGGTTGAACATTTAGGTCATTTTCGTCCTCCCTAGGCTTATTCTAATGCAATTAGGGTTTTTCACCAATCTTGTGCATCCAAGAAATGATTTTGTATCATTGGTTGAACTTTTAGGTCATCTTCGTCCTCCCTAGGTTTATTCTAATCCAATTAGGGTTTTTAACCAATCTTGTGCATCCAATAAGTGATTTCGTGGCATTGGTTTAACATTTAGGTCATTTTCCTCCTCTCTAGGCTTATTCTAATCCAATTGGGGTTTTTAACCAATCTTGTACATCCAATAAGTGATTTTGTGTCATTGGTTGAACATTTAGGTCATTTTCGTCCTCCCTAGGCTTATTCAAATACAATTAGGGTTTTTAACGAATCTTGTGAATCCAATAAGTGATTTTGTGTCATTGGTTAAACATTCAGGTCATTTTCGTCCTCCTTCAACATATTCTAATCCATTTAGGGTTTTTAACCAATCTTGTGCATCCAATACGTGATTTTTTGTCATTGGTAGAACATTTAGGTCATTTTCGTCCTCCCTAGGCTTATTCTAATCCAATTAGGGTTTTTAACCAATCTTGTGTATCCAATAAGTGATTTTGTGTCATTGGTTGAACATTTAGGTCATTTTCGTCATCCTTGGACTTATTCTGATTCAATTAGGGTTTTTAATCAATCTTGTGCATCCAACAAGTAATTTTCTGTCATTGGTTGAATATTTAGGTCATTTTCGTCCTCCCTAGGCTTATTCTAATCCAATTAGGGTTTTTAACCAATCTAGTGCATCCAATAAGTGATTTTGGGTCATTGGTTGAACATTTAGGTCATTTTCGTCTCTTTTGGACTTATTCTAATTCAACTAGGGTTTTTAACCAATCTTGTGCATCCAATAAGTGATTTTGTGTCATTGGTTGAACATTTAGGTCATTTTCTTCCTCTCTAGGCTTATTCTAATCCAATTGGGGTTTTTAACCAATCTTGTACATCCAATAAGTGATTTTGTGTCATTGTTGAACATTTAGGTCATTTTCGTCATCCTTGGACTTATTCTAATTCAATTTGGGTTTTTAATCAATCTTGTGCATCCAACAAGTGATTTTCTGTCATTGGTTGAACATTTAGGTCATTTTCGTCCTCCCTAGGCTTATTCTAATCCAATTAGGGTTTTTAACCAATCTAGTGCATCCAATAAGTGATTTTGGGTCATTGGTTGAACATTTAGGTCATTTTCGTCATCCTTGGACTTATTCTAATTCAATTAGGGTTTTTAACCAATCTTGTGCATCCAATAAGTGATTTTGTGTCATTGGTTGAACATTTAGGTCATTTTCGTCCTCCCTAGGCTGATTTTAATGCGATTAGGGTTTTTAATCAATTTAGTGCATCCAATGAGTAATTTTGTTTCACTGGTTGAACATTTAGGTCATTTTCGTCCTCCCTAGGCTTATTCTAATCCAATTTGGGTTTTTAACCAATCTTGTGCATCCAATAAGTGATTGTGTGTCATTGGTTGAACATTTTAGGTCATTTTCGTCATCCTTTAACTTATTCTAATTGAATTAGGGTTTTTAACCAATCTTGTGCATCCAACAAGTAATTTTCTGTCATTGGTTGATCATTTAGGCCATTTCGTCCTCCCTAGGCTTATTCTAATCCAATTAGGGTTTTTAACAAATCTTGTTCATCCAATAAGTGATTTTGTGTCATTGGTAGAAGATTTAGGTCATTTTCGTCCTCCCTATGCTTATTTTATTCCATTTAGGGATTTTAAATAATCTAGTGCATCCAATAAGTGATATTGTGTCAATTGTTGAACATCTAGGTCATTTTCGCCATCCTTGGACTTATTCTAATTCAATTAGGGTTTTTAAACAATCTTGTGCATCCAACAATTGATTTTGTGTCATTGGTTGAACATTTAGGTCATTTTCGTCCTCCCTAGGCTTATTTTAACCCAATCAGGGTTTTTAATCAATTTTGTGCATCCAATAAGTGATTTTGTGTCATTGGTTGAACATTTAGGTCATTTTCGTCCTCCCTAGGCTTATTCTAATGCAATTAGGGTTTTTCACCAATCTTGTGCATCCAAGAAATGATTTTGTATCATTGGTTGAACTTTTAGGTCATCTTCGTCCTCCCTAGGTTTATTCTAATCCAATTAGGGTTTTTAACCAATCTTGTGCATCCAATAAGTGATTTCGTGGCATTGGTTGAACATTTAGGTCATTTTCCTCCTCTCTAGGCTTATTCTAATCCAATTGGGGTTTTTAACCAATCTTGTACATCCAATAAGTGATTTTGTGTCATTGTTGAACATTTAGGTCATTTTCGTCTTCCCTAGGCTTTTTCCAATCCAATTAGGGTTTTTAACCAATCTTATGCATCAAATAAGTGATTTTGTGTCATTGGTTGAACATTTAGGTCATTTTCGTCCTCCCTAGGCTTATTCAAATCCAATTAGGGTTTTTAACCAATCTTGTGAATCCAATAAGTGATTTTGTGTCATTGGTTAAACATTCAGGTCATTTTCGTCCTCCTTCAACATATTCTAATCCATTTAGTGTTTTTAACCAATCTTGTGCATCCAATACGTGATTTTTTGTCATTGGTAGAACATTTAGGTCATTTTCGTCATCCTTGGACTTATTCTAATTCAATTAGGGTTTTTAACCAATCTTGTGCATCCAATAAGTGATTTTGTGTCATTGGTTGAACATTTAGGTCATTTTCGTCATCCTTGGACTTATTCTAATTTAATTAGGGTTTTTAATCAATCTTGTGCATCCAAAAGTAATTTTCTGTCATTGGTTGAATATTTAGGTCATTTTCGTCCTCCCTAGGCTTATTCTAATCCAATTAGGGTTTTTAACCAATCTAGTGCATCCAATAAGTGATTTTGGGTCATTGGTTGAACATTTAGGTCATTTTCGTCTCTCTTGGACTTATTCTAATTCAATTAGGGTTTTTAACCAATCTTGTGCATCCAATAAGTGATTTTGTGTCATTGGTTGAACATTTAGGTCATTTTCTTCCTCTCTAGGCTTATTCTAATCCAATTGGGGTGTTTAACCAATCTTGTACATCCAATAAGTGATTTTGTGTCATTGTTGAACATTTAGGTCATTTTCGTCATCCTTGGACTTATTCTAATTCAATTTGGGTTTTTAATCAGTCTTGTGCATCCAACAAGTGATTTTCTGTCATTGGTTGAACATTTAGGTCATTTTCGTCCTTCCTAGGCTTATTCTAATCCAATTAGGGTTTTTAACCAATCTAGTGCATCCAATAAATGATTTTGGGTCATTGGTTGAACATTTAGGTCATTTTCGTCATCCTTGGACTTATTCTAATTCAATTAGGGTTTTTAACCAATCTTGTGCATCCAATAAGTGATTTTGTGTCATTGGTTGAACATTTAGGTCATTTTCGTCCTCCCTAGGCTGATTTTAATGCGATTAGGGTTTTTAATCAATCTAGTGCATCCAATGAGTAATTTTGTTTCACTGGTTGAACATTTAGGTCATTTTCGTCCTCCCTAGGCTTATTCTAATCCAATTAGGGTTTTTAAGAAATCTTGTTCATCCAATAAGTGATTTTGTGTCATTGGTAGAAGATTTAGGTCATTTTCGTCCTCCCTATGCTTATTTTAATCCATTTAGGGATTTTAAATAATCTAGTGCATCCAATAAGTGATATTGTGTCAATTGTTGAACATCTAGGTCATTTTCGCCATCCTTGGACTTATTCTAATTCAATTAGGGTTTTTAAACAATCTTGTGCATCCAACAATTGATTTTGTGTCATTGGTTGAACATTTAGGTCATTTTCGTCCTCCCTAGGCTTATTCTAACCCAATCAGGGTTTTTAATCAATTTTGTGCATCCAATAAGTGATTTTGTGTCATTGGTTGAACATTTAGGTCATTTTCGTCCTCCCTAGGCTTATTCTAATCCAATTGGGGTTCTTAACCAATCTTGTACATCCAATAAGTGATTTTGTGTCATTGGTTGAACATTTAGGTCATTTTCGTCCTCCCTAGGCTTATTCAAATCCAATTAGGATTTTTAACCAATCTTGTGAATCCAATAAGTGATTTTGTGTCATTGGTTAAACATTCAGGTCATTTTCGTCCTCCTTCAACATATTCTAATCCATTTAGGGTTTTTAACCAATCTTGTGCATCCAATACGTGATTTTTTGTCATTGGTAGAACATTTAGGTCATTTTCGTCCTCCCTAGGCTTATTCTAATCCAATTAGGGTTTTTAACCAATCTTGTGCATCCAATAAGTGATTTTGTGTCATTGGTTGAACATTTAGGTCATTTTCGTCATCCTTGGACTTATTCTGATTCAATTAGGGTTTTTAATCAATCTTGTGCATCCAACAAGTAATTTTCTGTCATTGGTTGAATATTTAGGTCATTTTCGTCCTCCCTAGGCTTATTCTAATCCAATTAGGGTTTTTAACCAATCTAGTGCATCCAATAAGTGATTTTGGGTCATTGGTTGAACATTTAGGTCATTTTCGTCTCTCTTGGACTTATTCTAATTCAATTAGGGTTTTTAACCAATCTTGTGCATCCAATAAGTGATTTTGTGTCATTGGTTGAACATTTAGGTCATTTTCGTCCTCCCTAGGCTGATTTTAATGCGATTAGGGTTTTTAATCAATCCAGTGCATCCAATGAGTAATTTTGTTTCATTGGTTGAACATTTAGGTCATTTTCGTCCTCCCTAGGCTTATTCTAATCCAATTTGGGTTTTTAACCAATCTTGTGCATCCAATAAGTGATTGTGTGTCATTGGTTGAACATTTTAGGTCATTTTCGTCATCCTTGAACTTATTCTAATTCAATTAGGGTTTTTAACCAATCTTGTGCATCCAACAAGTGATTTTCTGTCATTGGTTGATCATTTAGGCCATTTTCGTCCTCCCTAGGCTTATTCTAATCCAATTAGGGTTTTTAACAAATCTTGTTCATCCAATAAGTAATTTTGTGTCAAAGGTAGAAGATTTAGGTCATTTTCGTCCTCCCTATGCTTATTTTAATCCATTTAGGGTTTTTAAATAATCTAGTGCATCCAATAAGTGATTTTGTGTCATTGGTTGAACATCTAGGTCATTTTCGCCATCCTTGGACTTATTCTAATTCAATTAGGGTTTTTAAACAATCTTGTGCATCCAACAATTGATTTTGTGTCATTGGTTGAACATTTAGGTCATTTTCGTCCTCCCTAGGCTTATTCTAATCCAATTAGGGTTTTTAACCAATCTTGTGCATCCAATAAGTGATTTTGTGTCATTGGTTGAACATTTAGGTCATTTTCGTCCTCCCTAGGCTTATTCTAATCCAATTAGAGTTTTTAAATAATCTTGTGCATCCAATAAGTGATTTTGTGTCATTGGTTGAATATTTAGGTCATTTTCGTCATCCTTGGACTTATTCTAATTCAATTAGGGTTTTTAACCAATCTTGTGCATCCAATAAGTGATTTTGTGTCATTGGTTGAACATTTAGGTCATTTTCGTCCTCCCTAGGCTTATTTTAATCCATTTAGGGTTTTTAAATAATCTTGTGCATCCAATAAGTGATTTTGTGTCATTGGTTGAACATCTAGGTCATTTTCGACATCCTTGGATTTATTCTAATTCAATTAGGGTTTTTAATCAATCTTGTGCATCCAACAAGTGATTTTCTGTCATTGGTTGAACATTTAGGTCATTTTCGTCCTCCCTAGGCTTATTCTAATCCAATTAGGGTTTTTAACCAATCTAGTGCATCCAATAAGTGATTTTGGGTCATTGGTTGAACATTTAGGTCATTTTCGTCATCCTTGGACTTATTCTAATTCAATTAGGGTTTTTAACCAATCTTGTGCATCCAATAAGTGATTTTGTGTCATTGGTTGAACATTTAGGTCATTTTCGTCCTCCCTAGGCTGTTTTTAATGCGATTAGGGTTTTTAATCAATCTAGTGCATCCAATGAGTAATTTTGTTTCACTTGTTGAACATTTAGGTCATTTTCGTCCTCCCTAGGCTTATTCTAATCCAATTAGGGTTTTTAACCAATCTTGTGCATCCAACAAGTAATTTTCTGTCATTGGTTGATCATTTAGGCCATTTCGTCCTCCCTAGGCTTATTCTAATCCAATTAGGGTTTTTAACAAATCTTGTTCATCCAATAAGTGATTTTGTGTCATTGGTAGAAGATTTAGGTCATTTTCGTCCTCCCTATGCTTATTTTAATCCATTTAGGGATTTTAAATAATCTAGTGCATCCAATAAGTGATATTGTGTCAATTGTTGAACATCTAGGTCATTTTCGCCATCCTTGGACTTATTCTAATTCAATTAGGGTTTTTAAACAATCTTGTGCATCCAACAATTGATTTTGTGTCATTGGTTGAACATTTAGGTCATTTTCGTCCTACCTAGGCTTATTCTAACCCAATCAGGGTTTTTAATCAATTTTGTGCATCCAATAAGTGATTTTGTGTCATTGGTTGAACATTTAGGTCATTTTCGTCCTCCCTAGGCTTATCCTAATGCAATTAGGGTTTTTCACCAATCTTGTGCATCCAAGAAATGATTTTGTATCATTGGTTGAACTTTTAGGTCATCTTCGTCCTCCCTAGGTTTATTCTAATCCAATTAGGGTTTTTAACCAATCTTGTGCATCCAATAAGTGATTTCGTGGCATTGGTTGAACATTTAGGTCATTTTCCTCCTCTCTAGGCTTATTCTAATCCAATTGGGGTTTTTAACCAATCTTGTACATCCAATAAGTGATTTTGTGTCATTGGTTGAACATTTAGGTCATTTTCGTCCTCCCTAGGCTTATTCAAATCCAATTAGGGTTTTTAACCAATCTTGTGAATCCAATAAGTGATTTTGTGTCATTGGTTAAACATTCAGGTCATTTTCGTCCTCCTTCAACATATTCTAATCCATTTAGTGTTTTTAACCAATCTTGTGCATCCAATACGTGATTTTTTGTCATTGGTAGAACATTTAGGTCATTTTCGTCATCCTTGGACTTATTCTAATTCAATTAGGGTTTTTAACCAATCTTATGCATCCAATAAGTGATTTTGTGTCATTGGTTGAACATTTAGGTCATTTTCGTCATCCTTGGACTTATTCTGATTTAATTAGGGTTTTTAATCAATCTTGTGCATCCAAAAGTAATTTTCTGTCATTGGTTGAATATTTAGGTCATTTTCGTCCTCCCTAGGCTTATTCTAATCCAATTAGGGTTTTTAACCAATCTAGTGCATCCAATAAGTGATTTTGGGTCATTGGTTGAACATTTAGGTCATTTTCGTCTCTCTTGGACTTATTCTAATTCAATTAGGGTTTTTAACCAATCTTGTGCATCCAATAAGTGATTTTGTGTCATTGGTTGAACATTTAGGTCATTTTCTTCCTCTCTAGGCTTATTCTAATCCAATTGGGGTGTTTAACCAATCTTGTACATCCAATAAGTGATTTTGTGTCATTGTTGAACATTTAGGTCATTTTCGTCATCCTTGGACTTATTCTAATTCAATTTGGGTTTTTAATCAGTCTTGTGCATCCAACAAGTGATTTTCTGTCATTGGTTGAACATTTAGGTCATTTTCGTCCTTCCTAGGCTTATTCTAATCCAATTAGGGTTTTTAACCAATCTAGTGCATCCAATAAATGATTTTGGGTCATTGGTTGAACATTTAGGTCATTTTCGTCATCCTTGGACTTATTCTAATTCAATTAGGGTTTTTAACCAATCTTGTGCATCCAATAAGTGATTTTGTGTCATTGGTTGAACATTTAGGTCATTTTCGTCCTCCCTAGGCTGATTTTAATGCGATTAGGGTTTTTAATCAATCTAGTGCATCCAATGAGTAATTTTGTTTCACTGGTTGAACATTTAGGTCATTTTCGTCCTCCCTAGGCTTATTCTAATCCAATTAGGGTTTTTAAGAAATCTTGTTCATCCAATAAGTGATTTTGTGTCATTGGTAGAAGATTTAGGTCATTTTCGTCCTCCCTATGCTTATTTTAATCCATTTAGGGATTTTAAATAATCTAGTGCATCCAATAAGTGATATTGTGTCAATTGTTGAACATCTAGGTCATTTTCGCCATCCTTGGACTTATTCTAATTCAATTAGGGTTTTTAAACAATCTTGTGCATCCAACAATTGATTTTGTGTCATTGGTTGAACATTTAGGTCATTTTCGTCCTCCCTAGGCTTATTCTAACCCAATCAGGGTTTTTAATCAATTTTGTGCATCCAATAAGTGATTTTGTGTCATTGGTTGAACATTTAGGTCATTTTCGTCCTCCCTAGGCTTATTCTAATGCAATTAGGGTTTTTCACCAATCTTGTACATCCAATAAATGATTTTGTATCATTGGTTGAACTTTTAGGTCATCTTCGTCCTCCCTAGGTTTATTCTAATCCAATTAGGGTTTTTAACCAATCTTGTGCATCCAATAAGTGATTTCGTGGCATTGGTTGATCATTTAGGTCATTTTCCTCCTCTCTAGGCTTATTCTAATCCAATTGGGGTTTTTAACCAATCTTGTACATCCAATAAGTGATTTTGTGTCATTGTTGAACATTTAGGTCATTTTCGTCTTCCCTAGGCTTTTTCCATTCCAATTAGGGTTTTTAACCAATCTTATGCATCAAATAAGTGATTTTGTGTCATTGGTTGAACATTTAGGTCATTTTAGTCCTCCCTAGGCTTATTCAAATCCAATTAGGGTTTTTAACCAATCTTGTGAATCCAATAAGTGATTTTGTGTCATTGGATGAACATTTAGGTCATTTTCGTCATCCTTGGACTTATTCTAATTCAATTAGGGTTTTTAACCAATCTTGTGCATCCAATACGTGATTTTCTGTCATTGGTAGAACATTTAGGTCATTTTCGTCCTCCCTAGGCTTATTCTAATCCAATTAGGGTTTTTAACCAATCTTTTGCATCCAATAAGTGATTTTGTGTCATTGGTTGAACATTTAGGTCATTTTCGTCCTCCCTAGGCTTATTCTAACCCAATCAGGGTTTTTAATCAATCTTGTGCATCCAATAAGTGATTTTGTGTCATTGGTTGAACATTTAGGTCATTTTCGTCCTCCCTAGGCTTATTCTAATGCAATTAGGGTTTTTCACCAATCTTGTGCATCCAAGAAATGATTTTGTATCATTGGTTGAACTTTTAGGTCATCTTCGTCCTCCCTAGGTTTATTCTAATCCAATTAGGGTTTTTAACCAATCTTGTGCATCCAATAAGTGATTTCGTGGCATTGGTTGAACATTTAGGTCATTTTCCTCCTCTCTAGGCTTATTCTAATCCAATTGGGGTTTTTAACCAATCTTGTACATCCAATAAGTGATTTTGTGTCATTGTTGAACATTTAGGTCATTTTCGTCTTCCCTAGGCTTTTTCCAATCCAATTAGGGTTTTTAACCAATCTTATGCATCAAATAAGTGATTTTGTGTCATTGGTTGAACATTTAGGTCATTTTCGTCCTCCCTAGGCTTATTCAAATCCAATTAGGGTTTTTAACCAATCTTGTGAATCCAATAAGTGATTTTGTGTCATTGGTTAAACATTCAGGTCATTTTCGTCCTCCTTCAACATATTCTAATCCATTTAGTGTTTTTAACCAATCTTGTGCATCCAATACGTGATTTTTTGTCATTGGTAGAACATTTAGGTCATTTTCGTCCTCCCTAGGCTTATTCTAATCCAATTAGGGTTTTTAACCAATCTTGTGCATCCAATAAGTGATTTTGTGTCATTGGTTGAACATTTAGGTCATTTTCGTCATCCTTGGACTTATTCTAATTCAATTAGGGTTTTTAATCAATCTTGTGCATCCAACAAGTGATTTTCTGTCATTGGTTGAACATTTAGGTCATTTTCGTCCTCCCTAGGCTTATTCTAATCCAATTAGGGTTTTTAACCAATCTAGTGCATCCAATAAGTGATTTTGGGTCATTGGTTGAACATTTAGGTCATTTTCGTCATCCTTGGACTTATTCTAATTCAATTAGGGTTTTTAACCAATCTTGTGCATCCAATAAGTGATTTTGTGTCATTGGTTGAACATTTAGGTCATTTTCGTCCTCCCTAGGCTTATTCTAATCCAATTTGGGTTTTTAACCAATCTTGTGCATCCAACAAGTGATTTTCTGTCATTGGTTGAATATTTAGGTCATTTTCGTCCTCCCTAGGCTTATTCAAATCCAATTAGGGTTTTTAACCAATCTTGTGAATCCAATAAGTGATTTTGTGTCATTGGTTAAACATTCAGGTCATTTTCGTCCTCCTTCAACATATTCTAATCCATTTAGGGTTTTTAACCAATCTTGTGCATCCAATACGTGATTTTCTGTCATTGGTAGAACATTTAGGTCATTTTCGTCCTCCCTAGGCTTATTCTAATCCAATTAGGGTTTTTAACCAATCTTTTGCATCCAATAAGTGATTTTGTGTCATTGGTTGAACATTTAGGTCATTTTCGTCCTCCCTAGGTTTATTCTAACCCAATCAGGGTTTTTAATCAATCTTGTGCATCCAATAAGTGATTTTGTGTCATTGGTTGAACATTTAGGTCATTTTCGTCCTCCCTAGGCTTATTCTAATGCAATTAGGGTTTTTCACCAATCTTGTACATCCAATAAATGATTTTGTATCATTGGTTGAACTTTTAGGTCATCTTCGTCCTCCCTAGGTTTATTCTAATCCAATTAGGGTTTTTAACCAATCTTGTGCATCCAATAAGTGATTTCGTGGCATTGGTTGAACATTTAGGTCATTTTCCTCCTCTCTAGGCTTATTCTAATCCAATTGGGGTTTTTAACCAATCTTGTACATCCAATAAGTGATTTTGTGTCATTGTTGAACATTTAGGTCATTTTCGTCTTCCCTAGGCTTTTTCCAATCCAATTAGGGTTTTTAACCAATCTTATGCATCAAATAAGTGATTTTGTGTCATTGGTTGAACATTTAGGTCATTTTAGTCCTCCCTAGGCTTATTCAAATCCAATTAGGGTTTTTAACCAATCTTGTGAATCCAATAAGTGATTTTGTGTCATTGGATGAACATTTAGGTCATTTTCGTCATCCTTGGACTTATTCTAATTCAATTAGGGTTTTTAATCAATCTTGTGCATCCAACAAGTGATTTTCTGTCATTGGTTGAATATTTAGGTCATTTTCGTCCTCCCTAGGCTTATTCTAATCCAATTAGGGTTTTTAACCAATCTAGTGCATCCAATAAGTGATTTTGGGTCATTGGTTGAACATTTAGGTCATTTTCGTCTCTCTTGGACTTATTCTAATTCAATTAGGGTTTTTAACCAATCTTGTGCATCCAATAAGTGATTTTGTGTCATTGGTTGAACATTTAGGTCATTTTCTTCCTCTCTAGGCTTATTCTAATCCAATTGGGGTTTTTAACCAATCTTGTACATCCAATAAGTGATTTTTTGTTATTGTTGAACATTTAGGTCATTTTCGTCATCCTTGGACTTATTCTTATTCAATTTGGGTTTTTAATCAATCTTGTGCATCCAACAAGTGATTTTCTGTCATTGGTTGAACATTTAGGTCATTTTCGTCCTCCCTAGGCTTATTCTAATCCAATTAGTGTTTTTAACCAATCTTGTGCATCCAATAAGTGATTTTGGGTCATTGGTTGAACATTTAGGTCATTTTCGTCATCCTTGGACTTATTCTAATTCAATTAGGGTTTTTAACCAATCTTGTGCATCCAATAAGTGATTTTGTGTCATTGGTTGAACATTTAGGTCATTTTCGTCCTCCCTAGGCAGATTTTAATGCGATTAGGGTTTTTAATCAATCTAGTGCATCCAATGAGTAATTTTGTTTCATTGGTTGAACATTTAGGTCATTTTCGTCCTCCCTAGGCTTATTCTAATCCAATTTGGGTTTTTAACCAATCTTGTGCATCCAATAAGTGATTGTGTGTCATTGGTTGAACATTTTAGGTCATTTTCGTCATCCTTTAACTTATTCTAATTCAATTAGGGTTTTTAACCAATCTTGTGCATCCAACAAGTAATTTTCTGTCATTGGTTGATCATTTAGGCCATTTCGTCCTCCCTAGGCTTATTCTAATCCAATTAGGGTTTTTAACAAATCTTGTTCATCCAATAAGTGATTTTGTGTCATTGGTAGAAGATTTAGGTCATTTTCGTCCTCCCTATGCTTATTTTAATCCATTTAGGGATTTTAAATAATCTAGTGCATCCAATAAGTGATATTGTGTCAATTGTTGAACATCTAGGTCATTTTCGCCATCCTTGGACTTATTCTAATTCAATTAGGGTTTTTAAACAATCTTGTGCATCCAACAATTGATTTTGTGTCATTGGTTGAACATTTAGGTCATTTTCGTCCTACCTAGGCTTATTCTAACCCAATCAGGGTTTTTAATCAATTTTGTGCATCCAATAAGTGATTTTGTGTCATTGGTTGAACATTTAGGTCATTTTCGTCCTCCCTAGGTTTATTCTAATGCAATTAGGGTTTTTCACCAATCTTGTGCATCCAAGAAATGATTTTGTATCATTGGTTGAACTTTTAGGTCATCTTCGTCCTCCCTAGGTTTATTCTAATCCAATTAGGGTTTTTAACCAATCTTGTGCATCCAATAAGTGATTTCGTGGCATTGGTTGAACATTTAGGTCATTTTCCTCCTCTCTAGGCTTATTCTAATCCAATTGGGGTTTTTAACCAATCTTGTACATCCAATAAGTGATTTTGTGTCATTGGTTGAACATTTAGGTCATTTTCGTCCTCCCTAGGCTTATTCAAATCCAATTAGGGTTTTTAACCAATCTTGTGAATCCAATAAGTGATTTTGTGTCATTGGTTAAACATTCAGGTCATTTTCGTCCTCCTTCAACATATTCTAATCCATTTAGTGTTTTTAACCAATCTTGTGCATCCAATACGTGATTTTTTGTCATTGGTAGAACATTTAGGTCATTTTCGTC
>JBBPBQ010000002.1:33188278-33211682 GCA_037974755.1 Cicer yamashitae | reverse complement strand
TTGAACATTTAGGTCATTTTCGTCCTCCCTAGGCTTATTCAAATCCAATTAGGGTTTTTAACCAATCTTGTGAATCCAATAAGTGATTTTGTGTCATTGGTTAAACATTCAGGTCATTTTCGTCCTCTTTCAACATATTCTAATCCATTTAGGGTTTTTAACCAATCTTGTGCATCCAATACGTGATTTTTTGTCATTGGTAGAACATTTAGGTCATTTTCGTCCTCCCTAGGCTTATTCTAATCCAATTAGGGTTTTTAACCAATCTTGTGCATCCAATAAGTGATTTTGTGTCATTGGTTGAACATTTAGGTCATTTTCGTCATCCTTGGACTTATTCGGATTCAATTAGGGTTTTTAATCAATCTTGTGCATCCAACAAGTAATTTTCTGTCATTGGTTGAATATTTAGGTCATTTTCGTCCTCCCTAGGCTTATTCTAATCCAATTAGGGTTTTTAACCAATCTAGTGCATCCAATAAGTGATTTTGGGTCATTGGTTGAACATTTAGGTCATTTTCGTCTCTCTTGGACTTATTCTAATTCAATTAGGGTTTTTAACCAATCTTGTGCATCCAATAAGTGATTTTGTGTCATTGGTTGAACATTTAGGTCATTTTCTTCCTCTCTAGGCTTATTCTAATCCAATTGGGGTGTTTAACCAATCTTGTACATCCAATAAGTGATTTTGTGTCATTGTTGAACATTTAGGTCATTTTCGTCATCCTTGGACTTATTCTAATTCAATTTGGGTTTTTAATCAGTCTTGTGCATCCAACAAGTGATTTTCTGTCATTGGTTGAACATTTAGGTCATTTTCGTCCTTCCTAGGCTTATTCTAATCCAATTAGGGTTTTTAACCAATCTAGTGCATCCAATAAATGATTTTGGGTCATTGGTTGAACATTTAGGTCATTTTCGTCATCCTTGGACTTATTCTAATTCAATTAGGGTTTTTAACCAATCTTGTGCATCCAATAAGTGATTTTGTGTCATTGGTTGAACATTTAGGTCATTTTCGTCATCCTTGGACTTATTCTGATTTAATTAGGGTTTTTAATCAATCTTGTGCATCCAAAAGTAATTTTCTGTCATTGGTTGAATATTTAGGTCATTTTCGTCCTCCCTAGGCTTATTCTAATCCAATTAGGGTTTTTAACCAATCTAGTGCATCCAATAAGTGATTTTGGGTCATTGGTTGAACATTTAGGTCATTTTCGTCTCTCTTGGACTTATTCTAATTCAATTAGGGTTTTTAACCAATCTTGTGCATCCAATAAGTGATTTTGTGTCATTGGTTGAACATTTAGGTCATTTTCTTCCTCTCTAGGCTTATTCTAATCCAATTGGGGTGTTTAACCAATCTTGTACATCCAATAAGTGATTTTGTGTCATTGTTGAACATTTAGGTCATTTTCGTCATCCTTGGACTTATTCTAATTCAATTTGGGTTTTTAATCAGTCTTGTGCATCCAACAAGTGATTTTCTGTCATTGGTTGAACATTTAGGTCATTTTCGTCCTTCCTAGGCTTATTCTAATCCAATTAGGGTTTTTAACCAATCTAGTGCATCCAATAAATGATTTTGGGTCATTGGTTGAACATTTAGGTCATTTTCGTCATCCTTGGACTTATTCTAATTCAATTAGGGTTTTTAACCAATCTTGTGCATCCAATAAGTGATTTTGTGTCATTGGTTGAACATTTAGGTCATTTTCGTCCTCCCTAGGCTGATTTTAATGCGATTAGGGTTTTTAATCAATCTAGTGCATCCAATGAGTAATTTTGTTTCACTGGTTGAACATTTAGGTCATTTTCGTCCTCCCTAGGCTTATTCTAATCCAATTAGGGTTTTTAAGAAATCTTGTTCATCCAATAAGTGATTTTGTGTCATTGGTAGAAGATTTAGGTCATTTTCGTCCTCCCTATGCTTATTTTAATCCATTTAGGGATTTTAAATAATCTAGTGCATCCAATAAGTGATATTGTGTCAATTGTTGAACATCTAGGTCATTTTCGCCATCCTTGGACTTATTCTAATTCAATTAGGGTTTTTAAACAATCTTGTGCATCCAACAATTGATTTTGTGTCATTGGTTGAACATTTAGGTCATTTTCGTCCTCCCTAGGCTTATTCTAACCCAATCAGGGTTTTTAATCAATTTTGTGCATCCAATAAGTGATTTTGTGTCATTGGTTGAACATTTAGGTCATTTTCGTCCTCCCTAGGCTTATTCTAATGCAATTAGGGTTTTTCACCAATCTTGTGCATCCAAGAAATGATTTTGTATCATTGGTTGAACTTTTAGGTCATCTTCGTCCTCCCTAGGTTTATTCTAATCCAATTAGGGTTTTTAACCAATCTTGTGCATCCAATAAGTGATTTCGTGGCATTGGTTGAACATTTAGGTCATTTTCCTCCTCTCTAGGCTTATTCTAATCCAATTGGGGTTTTTAACCAATCTTGTACATCCAATAAGTGATTTTGTGTCATTGGTTGAACATTTAGGTCATTTTCGTCCTCCCTAGGCTTATTCAAATCCAATTAGGGTTTTTAACCAATCTTGTGAATCCAATAAGTGATTTTGTGTCATTGGTTAAACATTCAGGTCATTTTCGTCCTCCTTCAACATATTCTAATCCATTTAGTGTTTTTAACCAATCTTGTGCATCCAATACGTGATTTTTTGTCATTGGTAGAACATTTAGGTCATTTTCGTCCTCCCTAGGCTTATTCTAATCCAATTAGGGTTTTTAACCAATCTTGTGCATCCAATAAGTGATTTTGTGTCATTGGTTGAACATTTAGGTCATTTTCGTCCTCCCTAGGCTTATTCTAACCCAATCAGGGTTTTTAATCAATCTTGTGCATCCAATAAGTGATTTTGTGTCATTGGTTGAACATTTAGGTCATTTTCGTCCTCCCTAGGCTTATTCTAATCCAATTGGGGTTCTTAACCAATCTTGTACATCCAATAAGTGATTTTGTGTCATTGGTTGAACATTTAGGTCATTTTCGTCCTCCCTAGGCTTATTCAAATCCAATTAGGATTTTTAACCAATCTTGTGAATCCAATAAGTGATTTTGTGTCATTGGTTAAACATTCAGGTCATTTTCGTCCTCCTTCAACATATTCTAATCCATTTAGGGTTTTTAACCAATCTTGTGCATCCAATACGTGATTTTCTGTCATTGGTAGAACATTTAGGTCATTTTCGTCCTACCTAGGCTTATTCTAATCCAATTAGGGTATTTAACCAATCTTGTGCATCCAATAAGTGATTTTGTGTCATTGGTTGAACATTTAGGTCATTTTCGTCATCCTTGGACTTATTCTAATTCAATTAGGGTTTTTAATCAATCTTGTGCATCCAACAAGTGATTTTCTGTCATTGGTTGAACATTTAGGTCATTTTCGTCCTCCCTAGGCTTATTCTAATCCAATTAGGGTTTTTAACCAATCTAGTGCATCCAATAAGTGATTTTGGGTCATTGGTTGAACATTTAGGTCATTTTCGTCATCCTTGGACTTATTCTAATTCAATTAGGGTTTTTAACCAATCTTGTGCATCCAATAAGTGATTTTGTGTCATTGGTTGAACATTTAGGTCATTTTCGTCATCCTTGGACTTATTCTAATTCAATTAGGGTTTTTAACCAATCTTGTGCATCCAATAAGTGATTTTGTGTCATTGGTTGAACATTTAGGTCATTTTCGTCCTCCCTAGGCTGATTTTAATGCGATTAGTGTTTTTAATCAATCTAGTGCATCCAATGAGTAATTTTGTTTCACTGGTTGAACATTTAGGTCATTTTCGTCCTCCCTAGGCTTATTCTAATCCAATTTGGGTTTTTAACCAATCTTGTGCATCCAATAAGTGATTGTGTGTCATTGGTTGAACATTTTAGGTCATTTTCGTCATCCTTTAACTTATTCTAATTCAATTAGGGTTTTTAACCAATCTTGTGCATCCAACAAGTAATTTTCTGTCATTGGTTGATCATTTAGGCCATTTCGTCCTCCCTAGGCTTATTCTAATCCAATTAGGGTTTTTAACAAATCTTGTTCATCCAATAAGTGATTTTGTGTCATTGGTAGAAGATTTAGGTCATTTTCGTCCTCCCTATGCTTATTTTAATCCATTTAGGGATTTTAAATAATCTAGTGCATCCAATAAGTGATATTGTGTCAATTGTTGAACATCTAGGTCATTTTCGCCATCCTTGGACTTATTCTAATTCAATTAGGGTTTTTAAACAATCTTGTGCATCCAACAATTGATTTTGTGTCATTGGTTGAACATTTAGGTCATTTTCGTCCTCCCTAGGCTTATTCTAACCCAATCAGGGTTTTTAATCAATTTTGTGCATCCAATAAGTGATTTTGTGTCATTGGTTGAACATTTAGGTCATTTTCGTCCTCCCTAGGCTTATTCTAATCCAATTGGGGTTCTTAACCAATCTTGTACATCCAATAAGTGATTTTGTGTCATTGGTTGAACATTTAGGTCATTTTCGTCCTCCCTAGGCTTATTCAAATCCAATTAGGATTTTTAACCAATCTTGTGAATCCAATAAGTGATTTTGTGTCATTGGTTAAACATTCAGGTCATTTTCGTCCTCCTTCAACATATTCTAATCCATTTAGGGTTTTTAACCAATCTTGTGCATCCAATACGTGATTTTCTGTCATTGGTAGAACATTTAGGTCATTTTCGTCCTACCTAGGCTTATTCTAATCCAATTAGGGTATTTAACCAATCTTGTGCATCCAATAAGTGATTTTGTGTCATTGGTTGAACATTTAGGTCATTTTCGTCATCCTTGGACTTATTCTAATTCAATTAGGGTTTTTAATCAATCTTGTGCATCCAACAAGTGATTTTCTGTCATTGGTTGAACATTTAGGTCATTTTCGTCCTCCCTAGGCTTATTCTAATCCAATTAGGGTTTTTAACCAATCTAGTGCATCCAATAAGTGATTTTGGGTCATTGGTTGAACATTTAGGTCATTTTCGTCATCCTTGGACTTATTCTAATTCAATTAGGGTTTTTAACCAATCTTGTGCATCCAATAAGTGATTTTGTGTCATTGGTTGAACATTTAGGTCATTTTCGTCCTCCCTAGGCTGATTTTAATGCGATTAGGGTTTTTAATCAATCCAGTGCATCCAATGAGTAATTTTGTTTCATTGGTTGAACATTTAGGTCATTTTCGTCCTCCCTAGGCTTATTCTAATCCAATTTGGGTTTTTAACCAATCTTGTGCATCCAATAAGTGATTTTGTGTCATTGGTTGAACATTTAGGTCATTTTCGTCCTCATTCAACTTATTCTAATCCAATTAGGGTTTTTAACCAATCTTGTGCATCCAACAAGTGATTTTCTGTCATTGGTTGATCATTTAGGCCATTTTCGTCCTCCCTAGGCTTATTCTAATCCAATTAGGGTTTTTAACAAATCTTGTTCATCCAATAAGTGATTATGTGTCATTGGTAGAAGATTTAGGTCATTTTCGTCCTCCATATGCTTATTTTAATCCATTTAGGGTTTTTAAATAATCTAGTGCATCCAATAAGTGATTTTGTGTCATTGGTTGAACATCTAGTTCATTTTCGACATCCTTGGACTTATTCTAATTCAATTAGGGTTTTTAAACAATCTTGTGCATCCAACAATTGATTTTGTGTCATTGGTTGAACATTTAGGTTATTTTCGTCCTCCCTAGGCTTATTCTAACCCAATCATGGTTTTTAATCAATCTTGTGCATCCAATAAGTGATTTTGTGTCATTGGTTGAACATTTAGGTCATTTTCGTCCTCCCTAGGCTTATTCTAATGCAATTAGGGTTTTTCACCAATCTTTTGCATCCAATAAATGATTTTGTATCATTGGTTGACCTTTTAGGTCATTTTCGTCCTCCCTAGGTTTATTCTATTCCAATTAGGGTTTTTAACCAATCTTGTGCATCCAATAAGTGATTTTGTGTCATTGGTTGAACATTTAGGTCATTTTCGTCCTCATTCAACTTATTCTAATCCAATTAGGTTTTTAACCAATCTTGTGCATCCAATAAGTGATTTTGTGTCATTGGTTGAACATTTAGGTCATTTTCCTCCTCTCTAGGCTTATTCTAATCCAATTGGGGTTTTTAACCAATCTTGTACATCCAATAAGTGATTTTGTGTCATTGTTGAACATTTAGGTCATTTTCGTCTTCCCTAGGCTTTTTCCAATCCAATTAGGGTTTTTAACCAATCTTATGCATCAAATAAGTGATTTTGTGTCATTGGTTGAACATTTAGGTCATTTTAGTCCTCCCTAGGCTTATTCAAATCCAATTAGGGTTTTTAACCAATCTTGTGAATCCAATAAGTGATTTTGTGTCATTGGATGAACATTTAGGTCATTTTCGTCATCCTTGGACTTATTCTAATTCAATTAGGGTTTTTAATCAATCTTGTGCATCCAACAAGTGATTTTCTGGCATTGGTTGAATATTTAGGTCATTTTCGTCCTCCCTAGGCTTATTCAAATCCAATTAGGGTTTTTAACCAATCTTGTGAATCCAATAAGTGATTTTGTGTCATTGGTTAAACATTCAGGTCATTTTCGTCCTCCTTCAACATATTCTAATCCATTTAGGGTTTTTAACCAATCTTGTGCATCCAATACGTGATTTTCTGTCATTGGTAGAACATTTAGGTCATTTTCGTCCTCCCTAGGCTTATTCTAATCCAATTAGGGTTTTTAACCAATCTTTTGCATCCAATAAGTGATTTTGTGTCATTGGTTGAACATTTAGGTCATTTTCGTCCTCCCTAGGTTTATTCTAACCCAATCAGGGTTTTTAATCAATCTTGTGCATCCAATAAGTGATTTTGTGTCATTGGTTGAACATTTAGGTCATTTTCGTCCTCCCTAGGCTTATTCTAATGCAATTAGGGTTTTTCACCAATCTTGTACATCCAATAAATGATTTTGTATCATTGGTTGAACTTTTAGGTCATCTTCGTCCTCCCTAGGTTTATTCTAATCCAATTAGGGTTTTTAACCAATCTTGTGCATCCAATAAGTGATTTCGTGGCATTGGTTGAACATTTAGGTCATTTTCCTCCTCTCTAGGCTTATTCTAATCCAATTGGGGTTTTTAACCAATCTTGTACATCCAATAAGTGATTTTGTGTCATTGGTTGAACATTTAGGTCATTTTCGTCCTCCCTAGGCTTATTCAAATCCAATTAGGGTTTTTAACCAATCTTGTGAATCCAATAAGTGATTTTGTGTCATTGGTTAAACATTCAGGTCATTTTCGTCCTCCTTCAACATATTCTAATCCATTTAGTGTTTTTAACCAATCTTGTGCATCCAATACGTGATTTTTTGTCATTGGTAGAACATTTAGGTCATTTTCGTCATCCTTGGACTTATTCTAATTCAATTAGGGTTTTTAACCAGTCTTGTGCATCCAATAAGTGATTTTGTGTCATTGGTTGAACATTTAGGTCATTTTCGTCATCCTTGGACTTATTCTGATTTAATTAGGGTTTTTAATCAATCTTGTGCATCCAAAAGTAATTTTCTGTCATTGGTTGAATATTTAGGTCATTTTCGTCCTCCCTAGGCTTATTCTAATCCAATTAGGGTTTTTAACCAATCTAGTGCATCCAATAAGTGATTTTGGGTCATTGGTTGAACATTTAGGTCATTTTCGTCTCTCTTGGACTTATTCTAATTCAATTAGGGTTTTTAACCAATCTTGTGCATCCAATAAGTGATTTTGTGTCATTGGTTGAACATTTAGGTCATTTTCTTCCTCTCTAGGCTTATTCTAATCCAATTGGGGTGTTTAACCAATCTTGTACATCCAATAAGTGATTTTGTGTCATTGTTGAACATTTAGGTCATTTTCGTCATCCTTGGACTTATTCTAATTCAATTTGGGTTTTTAATCAGTCTTGTGCATCCAACAAGTGATTTTCTGTCATTGGTTGAACATTTAGGTCATTTTCGTCCTTCCTAGGCTTATTCTAATCCAATTAGGGTTTTTAACCAATCTAGTGCATCCAATAAATGATTTTGGGTCATTGGTTGAACATTTAGGTCATTTTCGTCATCCTTGGACTTATTCTAATTCAATTAGGGTTTTTAACCAATCTTGTGCATCCAATAAGTGATTTTGTGTCATTGGTTGAACATTTAGGTCATTTTCGTCCTCCCTAGGCTGATTTTAATGCGATTAGGGTTTTTAATCAATCTAGTGCATCCAATGAGTAATTTTGTTTCACTGGTTGAACATTTAGGTCATTTTCGTCCCCCCTAGGCTTATTCTAATCCAATTAGGGTTTTTAACAAATCTTGTTCATGCAATAAGTGATTTTGTGTCATTGGTAGAAGATTTAGGTCATTTTCGTCCTCCCTATGCTTATTTTAATCCATTTAGGAATTTTAAATAATCTAGTGCATCCAATAAGTGATATTGTGTCAATTGTTGAACATCTAGGTCATTTTCGCCATCCTTGGACTTATTCTAATTCAATTAGGGTTTTTAAACAATCTTGTGCATCCAACAATTGATTTTGTGTCATTGGTTGAACATTTAGGTCATTTTCGTCCTCCCTAGGCTTATTCTAACCCAATCAGGGTTTTTAATCAATTTTGTGCATCCAATAAGTGATTTTGTGTCATTGGTTGAACATTTAGGTCATTTTCGTCCTCCCTAGGCTTATTCTAATGCAATAAGGGTTTTTCACCAATCTTGTGCATCCAATAAATGATTTTGTATCATTGGTTGATCTTTTAGGTCATTTTCGTCCTCCCTAGGTTTATTCTAATCCAATTAGGGTTTTTAACCAATCTTGTGCATCCAATAAGTGATTTTGTGTCATTGGTTGAACATTTAGGTCATTTTCCTCCTCTCTAGGCTTATTCTAATCCAATTGGGGTTTTTAACCAATCTTGTACATGGAATAAGTGATTTTGTGTCATTGTTGAACATTTAGGTCATTTTCGTCTTCCCTAGGCTTATTCCAATCCAATTAGGGTTTTTAACAAATCTTATGCATCCAATAAGTGATTTTGTGTCATTGGTGGAACATTTAGGTCATTTTCGTCCTCCCTAGGTTTATTCTAATCCAATTAGGGTTTTTAACCAATCTTGTGCATCCAATAAGTGATTTTGTGTCATTGGTTGAACATTTAGGTCATTTTCGTCCTCCCTAGGCTTATTCTAATCCAATTAGGGTTTTTAACCAATCTTGTGCATCCAATATGTCATTTTGTGTCATTGGTTGAACATTTAGGTCATTTTCGTCCTCCTTAGGCTTATTCTAATCCAATTAGGGTTTTTAACCAATCTTGTGCATCCAATATGTGATTTTGTGTCATTGGTTGAACATTTAGGTCATTTTCGTCATCCTTCGACTTATTCTAATCCAATTAGGGTTTTTAACCAATCTTGTGCATTTAATAAGTGATTTTGTGTCATTGGTTGAACAATTAGGTCATTTTTCGTCATCCTTCGACTTATTCTAATCCAATTAGGGTGTTTCACCAATCTTGTGCATCCAATAAGTGATTTGGTGTCATTGGTTGAACATTTAGGTCATTTTCGTCCTCCCTTGGCCTATTCTCATCAAATTAGGGTTTTTAACCAATCTTGTGCATCCAATAAGTGATTTTGTGTCATTGGTTGAACATTTATGTCATTTTTCGTCCTCCCTAGGCTTATTCTAATCCCATTAGGGTTTTCAACCAATCTTGTGCATCCAATAAGTGATTTTGTGTCATTGGTTGAACATTTAGCTCATTTTCGTCGCCCCTTGGCTTATTCTAATCCAATTAGGGTTTTTAACCAATCTTGTGCATCCAATAAGTGATTTTGTGTCATTGGTTGAACATTTAGGTCATTTTCGTCCTCCTTCAACTTATTCTAATCCAATTAGGGTTTTTAACCAATCTTGTGCATCCAATAAGTGATTTTGTGTCATTGGTTGAACGTTTAGGTCATTTTCCTCCTCTCTAGGCTTATTCTAATCCAATTGGGGTTTTTAACCAATCTTGTACATCCAATAAGTGATTTTGTGTCATTGTTGACAATGTAGGTCATTTTCGTCCTCCCTAGGCTTATTCTAATCCAATTAGGGTTTTTAACAAATCTTGTTCATCCAATAAGTGATTTTGTGTCATTGGTAGAAGATTTTGGTCATTTTCTTCCTCCATATGCTTATTTTAATCCATTTAGGGATTTTAAATAATCTAGTGCATCCAATAAGTGATTTTGTGTCATTGGTTGAACATCTATGTCATTTTCGACATCCTTGGACTTATTCTAATTCAATTAGGGTTTTTATACAATCTTGTGCATCCAACAATTGATTTTGTGTCATTGGTTGAACATTTAGGTCATTTTCGTCCTCCCTAGGGTTATTCTAACCCAATCAGGGTTTTTAATCAATCTTGTGCATCCAATAAGTGATTTTGTGTCAATGGTTGAACATTTAGGTCATTTTCCTCCTCTCTAGGCTTATTCTAATCCAATTGGGGTTTTTAACCAATCTTGTACATCCAATAAGTGATTTTGTGTCATTGTTGAACATTTAGGTCATTTTCGTCTTCCCTAGGCTTATTCCAATCCAATTAGGGTTTTTAACCAATCTTATGCATCCAATAAGTGATTTTGTGTCATTGGTTGAACATTTAGGTCATTTTCGTCCTCCCTAGGCTTATTCAAATCCAATTAGGATTTTTAACCAATCTTGTGAATCCAATAAGTGATTTTGTGTCATTGGTTAAACATTCAGATCATATTCGTCCTCCTTCAACATATTCTAATCCATTTAGGGTTTTTAACCAATCTTGTGCATCCAATACGTGATTTTCTGTCATTGGTAGAACATTTAGGTCATTTTCGTCCTCCCTAGGCTTATTCTAATCCAATTAGGGTTTTTAACCAATCTTGTGCATCCAATAAGTGATTTTGTGTCATTGGTTGAACATTTAGGTCATTTTCGTCCTCCCTAGGCTTATTCTAATGCAATTAGGGTTTTTCACCAATCTTGTACATCCAATAAATGATTTTGTATCATTGGTTGAACTTTTAGGTCATCTTCGTCCTCCCTAGGTTTATTCTAATCCAATTAGGGTTTTTAACCAATCTTGTGCATCCAATAAGTGATTTCGTGGCATTGGTTGAACATTTAGGTCATTTTCCTCCTCTCTAGGCTTATTCTAATCCAATTGGGGTTTTTAACCAATCTTGTACATCCAATAAGTGATTTTGTCTCATTGTTGAACATTTAGGTCATTTTCGTCTTCCCTAGGCTTTTTCCAATCCAATTAGGGTTTTTAACCAATCTTATGCATCAAATAAGTGATTTTGTGTCATTGGTTGAACATTTAGGTCATTTTAGTCCTCCCTAGGCTTATTCAAATCCAATTAGGGTTTTTAACCAATCTTGTGAATCCAATAAGTGATTTTGTGTCATTGGTTAAACATTCAGGTTATTTTCGTCCTCCTTCAACATATTCTAATCCATTTAGGGTTTTTAACCAATCTTGTGAATCCAATACGTGATTTTCTGTCATTGGTAGAACATTTAGGTCATTTTCGTCCTCCCTAGGCTTATTCTAATCCAATTAGGGTTTTTAACCAATCTTGTGCATCCAATAAGTGATTTTGTGTCATTGGATGAACATTTAGGTCATTTTCGTCATCCTTGGACTTATTCTAATTCAATTAGGGTTTTTAATCAATCTTGTGCATCCAACAAGTGATTTTCTGTCATTGGTTGAATATTTAGGTCATTTTCGTCCTCCCTAGGCTTATTCAAATCCAATTAGGGTTTTTAACCAATCTTGTGAATCCAATAAGTGATTTTGTGTCATTGGTTAAACATTCAGGTCATTTTCGTCCTCCTTCAACATATTCTAATCCATTTAGGGTTTTTAACCAATCTTGTGCATCCAATACGTGATTTTCTGTCATTGGTAGAACATTTAGGTCATTTTCGTCCTACCTAGGCTTATTCTAATCCAATTAGGGTATTTAACCAATCTTGTGCATCCAATAAGTGATTTTGTGTCATTGGTTGAACATTTAGGTCATTTTCGTCATCCTTGGACTTATTCTAATTCAATTAGGGTTTTTAATCAATCTTGTGCATCCAACAAGTGATTTTCTGTCATTGGTTGAACATTTAGGTCATTTTCGTCCTCCCTAGGCTTATTCTAATCCAATTAGGGTTTTTAACCAATCTAGTGCATCCAATAAGTGATTTTGGGTCATTGGTTGAACATTTAGGTCATTTTCGTCATCCTTGGACTTATTCTAATTCAATTAGGGTTTTTAACCAATCTTGTGCATCCAATAAGTGATTTTGTGTCATTGGTTGAACATTTAGGTCATTTTCGTCCTCCCTAGGCTGATTTTAATGCGATTAGGGTTTTTAATCAATCTAGTGCATCCAATGAGTAATTTTGTTTCACTGGTTGAACATTTAGGTCATTTTCGTCCTCCCTAGGCTTATTCTAATCCAATTTGGGTTTTTAACCAATCTTGTGCATCCAATAAGTGATTGTGTGTCATTGGTTGAACATTTTAGGTCATTTTCGTCATCCTTTAACTTATTCTAATTCAATTAGGGTTTTTAACCAATCTTGTGCATCCAACAAGTAATTTTCTGTCATTGGTTGATCATTTAGGCCATTTCGTCCTCCCTAGGCTTATTCTAATCCAATTAGGGTTTTTAACAAATCTTGTTCATCCAATAAGTGATTTTGTGTCATTGGTAGAAGATTTAGGTCATTTTCGTCCTCCCTATGCTTATTTTAATCCATTTAGGGATTTTAAATAATCTAGTGCATCCAATAAGTGATATTGTGTCAATTGTTGAACATCTAGGTCATTTTCGCCATCCTTGGACTTATTCTAATTCAATTAGGGTTTTTAAACAATCTTGTGCATCCAACAATTGATTTTGTGTCATTAGTTGAACATTTAGGTCATTTTCGTCCTCCCTAGGCTTATTCTAACCCAATCAGGGTTTTTAATCAATCTTGTGCATCCAATAAGTGATTTTGTGTCATTGGTTGAACATTAAGGTCATTTTCGTCCTCCCTAGGCTTATTCTAATGCAATTAGGGTTTTTCACCAATCTTGTGCATCCAATAAATGATTTTGTATCATTGGTCGAACTTTTAGGTCATTTTCGTCCTCCCTAGGTTTATTCTAATCCAATTAGGGTTTTTAACCAATCTTGTGCATCCAATAAGTGATTTCGTGGCATTGGTTGAACATTTAGGTCATTTTCCTCCTCTCTAGGCTTATTCTAATCCAATTGGGGTTTTTAACCAATCTTGTACATCCAATAAGTGATTTTGTGTCATTGTTGAACATTTAGGTCATTTTCGTCTTCCCTAGGCTTATTCCAATCCAATTAGGGTTTTTAACCAATCTTATGCATCCAATAAGTGATTTTGTGTCATTGGTTGAACATTTAGGTCATTTTCGTCCTCCCTAGGCTTATTCAAATCCAATTAGGGTTTTTAACCAATCTTGTGAATCCAATAAGTGATTTTGTGTCATTGGTTAAACATTCAGGTCATTTTCGTCCTCCTTCAACATATTCTAATCCATTTAGTGTTTTTAACCAATCTTGTGCATCCAATACGTGATTTTTTGTCATTGGTAGAACATTTAGGTCATTTTCGTCATCCTTGGACTTATTCTAATTCAATTAGGGTTTTTAACCAGTCTTGTGCATCCAATAAGTGATTTTGTGTCATTGGTTGAACATTTAGGTCATTTTCGTCATCCTTGGACTTATTCTGATTTAATTAGGGTTTTTAATCAATCTTGTGCATCCAAAAGTAATTTTCTGTCATTGGTTGAATATTTAGGTCATTTTCGTCCTCCCTAGGCTTATTCTAATCCAATTAGGGTTTTTAACCAATCTAGTGCATCCAATAAGTGATTTTGGGTCATTGGTTGAACATTTAGGTCATTTTCGTCTCTCTTGGACTTATTCTAATTCAATTAGGGTTTTTAACCAATCTTGTGCATCCAATAAGTGATTTTGTGTCATTGGTTGAACATTTAGGTCATTTTCTTCCTCTCTAGGCTTATTCTAATCCAATTGGGGTGTTTAACCAATCTTGTACATCCAATAAGTGATTTTGTGTCATTGTTGAACATTTAGGTCATTTTCGTCATCCTTGGACTTATTCTAATTCAATTTGGGTTTTTAATCAGTCTTGTGCATCCAACAAGTGATTTTCTGTCATTGGTTGAACATTTAGGTCATTTTCGTCCTTCCTAGGCTTATTCTAATCCAATTAGGGTTTTTAACCAATCTAGTGCATCCAATAAATGATTTTGGGTCATTGGTTGAACATTTAGGTCATTTTCGTCATCCTTGGACTTATTCTAATTCAATTAGGGTTTTTAACCAATCTTGTGCATCCAATAAGTGATTTTGTGTCATTGGTTGAACATTTAGGTCATTTTCGTCCTCCCTAGGCTGATTTTAATGCGATTAGGGTTTTTAATCAATCTAGTGCATCCAATGAGTAATTTTGTTTCACTGGTTGAACATTTAGGTCATTTTCGTCCCCCCTAGGCTTATTCTAATCCAATTAGGGTTTTTAACAAATCTTGTTCATGCAATAAGTGATTTTGTGTCATTGGTAGAAGATTTAGGTCATTTTCGTCCTCCCTATGCTTATTTTAATCCATTTAGGAATTTTAAATAATCTAGTGCATCCAATAAGTGATATTGTGTCAATTGTTGAACATCTAGGTCATTTTCGCCATCCTTGGACTTATTCTAATTCAATTAGGGTTTTTAAACAATCTTGTGCATCCAACAATTGATTTTGTGTCATTGGTTGAACATTTAGGTCATTTTCGTCCTCCCTAGGCTTATTCTAACCCAATCAGGGTTTTTAATCAATTTTGTGCATCCAATAAGTGATTTTGTGTCATTGGTTGAACATTTAGGTCATTTTCGTCCTCCCTAGGCTTATTCTAATGCAATAAGGGTTTTTCACCAATCTTGTGCATCCAATAAATGATTTTGTATCATTGGTTGATCTTTTAGGTCATTTTCGTCCTCCCTAGGTTTATTCTAATCCAATTAGGGTTTTTAACCAATCTTGTGCATCCAATAAGTGATTTTGTGTCATTGGTTGAACATTTAGGTCATTTTCCTCCTCTCTAGGCTTATTCTAATCCAATTGGGGTTTTTAACCAATCTTGTACATCCAATAAGTGATTTTGTGTCATTGTTGAACATTTAGGTCATTTTCGTCTTCCCTAGGCTTATTCCAACCCAATTAGGGTTTTTAACCAATCTTATGCATCCAATAAGTGATTTTGTGTCATTGGTTGAACATTTAGGTCATTTTCGTCCTCCCTAGGCTTATTCAAATCCAAGTAGGATTTTTAACCAATCTTGTGAATCCAATAAGTGATTTTGTGTCATTGGTTAAACATTCAGATCATATTCGTCCTCCTTCAACATATTCTAATCCATTTAGGGTTTTTAACCAATCTTGTGCATCCAATACGTGATTTTCTGTCATTGGTAAAACATTTAGGTCATTTTCGTCCTCCCTAGGCTTATTCTAATCCAATTAGGGTTTTTAACCAATCTTGTGCATCCAATAAGTGATTTCGTGTCATTGGTTGAACATTTAGGTCATTTTCGTCCTCCCTAGGCTTATTCTAACCCAATCAGGGTTTTTAATCAATCTTGTGCATCCAATAAGTGATTTTGTGTCATTGGTTGAACATTTAGGTCATTTTCGTCCTCCCTAGGCTTATTCTAATGCAATTAGGGTTTTTCACCAATCTTGTACATCCAATAAATGATTTTGTATCATTGGTTGAACTTTTAGGTCATCTTCGTCCTCCCTAGGTTTATTCTAATCCAATTAGGGTTTTTAACCAATCTTGTGCATCCAATAAGTGATTTCGTGGCATTGGTTGAACATTTAGGTCATTTTCCTCATCTCTAGGCTTATTCTAATCCAATTGGGGTTTTTAACCAATCTTGTACATCCAATAAGTGATTTTGTGTCATTGTTGAACATTTAGGTCATTTTCGTCTTCCCTAGGCTTTTTCCAATCCAATTAGGGTTTTTAACCAATCTTATGCATCAAATAAGTGATTTTGTGTCATTGGTTGAACATTTAGGTCATTTTAGTCCTCCCTAGGCTTATTCAAATCCAATTAGGGTTTTTAACCAATCTTGTGAATCCAATAAGTGATTTTGTGTCATTGGATGAACATTTAGGTCATTTTCGTCATCCTTGGACTTATTCTAATTCAATTAGGGTTTTTAATCAATCTTGTGCATCCAACAAGTGATTTTCTGTCATTGGTTGAATATTTAGGTCATTTTCGTCCTCCCTAGGCTTATTCTAATCCAATTAGGGTTTTTAACCAATCTAGTGCATCCAATAAGTGATTTTGGGTCATTGGTTGAACATTTAGGTCATTTTCGTCTCTCTTGGACTTATTCTAATTCAATTAGGGTTTTTAACCAATCTTGTGCATCCAATAAGTGATTTTGTGTCATTGGTTGAACATTTAGGTCATTTTCTTCCTCTCTAGGCTTATTCTAATCCAATTGGGGTTTTTAACCAATCTTGTACATCCAATAAGTGATTTTTTGTTATTGTTGAACATTTAGGTCATTTTCGTCATCCTTGGACTTATTCTTATTCAATTTGGGTTTTTAATCAATCTTGTGCATCCAACAAGTGATTTTCTGTCATTGGTTGAACATTTAGGTCATTTTCGTCCTCCCTAGGCTTATTCTAATCCAATTAGTGTTTTTAACCAATCTAGTGCATCCAACAAGTGATTTTGGGTCATTGGTTGAACATTTAGGTCATTTTCGTCATCCTTGGACTTATTCTAATTCAATTAGGGTTTTTAACCAATCTTGTGCATCCAATAAGTGATTTTGTGTCATTGGTTGAACATTTAGGTCATTTTCGTCCTCCCTAGGCAGATTTTAATGCGATTAGGGTTTTTAATCAATCTAGTGCATCCAATGAGTAATTTTGTTTCATTGGTTGAACATTTAGGTCATTTTCGTCCTCCCTAGGCTTATTCTAATCCAATTTGGGTTTTTAACCAATCTTGTGCATCCAATAAGTGATTGTGTGTCATTGGTTGAACATTTTAGGTCATTTTCGTCATCCTTTAACTTATTCTAATTCAATTAGGGTTTTTAACCAATCTTGTGCATCCAACAAGTAATTTTCTGTCATTGGTTGATCATTTAGGCCATTTCGTCCTCCCTAGGCTTATTCTAATCCAATTAGGGTTTTTAACAAATCTTGTTCATCCAATAAGTGATTTTGTGTCATTGGTAGAAGATTTAGGTCATTTTCGTCCTCCCTATGCTTATTTTAATCCATTTAGGGATTTTAAATAATCTAGTGCATCCAATAAGTGATATTGTGTCAATTGTTGAACATCTAGGTCATTTTCGCCATCCTTGGACTTATTCTAATTCAATTAGGGTTTTTAAACAATCTTGTGCATCCAACAATTGATTTTGTGTCATTAGTTGAACATTTAGGTCATTTTCGTCCTCCCTAGGCTTATTCTAACCCAATCAGGGTTTTTAATCAATCTTGTGCATCCAATAAGTGATTTTGTGTCATTGGTTGAACATTAAGGTCATTTTCGTCCTCCCTAGGCTTATTCTAATGCAATTAGGGTTTTTCACCAATCTTGTGCATCCAATAAATGATTTTGTATCATTGGTCGAACTTTTAGGTCATTTTCGTCCTCCCTAGGTTTATTCTAATCCAATTAGGGTTTTTAACCAATCTTGTGCATCCAATAAGTGATTTCGTGGCATTGGTTGAACATTTAGGTCATTTTCCTCCTCTCTAGGCTTATTCTAATCCAATTGGGGTTTTTAACCAATCTTGTACATCCAATAAGTGATTTTGTGTCATTGTTGAACATTTAGGTCATTTTCGTCTTCCCTAGGCTTTTTCCAATCCAATTAGGGTTTTTAACCAATCTTATGCATCAAATAAGTGATTTTGTGTCATTGGTTGAACATTTAGGTCATTTTCGTCCTCCCTAGGCTTATTCAAATCCAATTAGGGTTTTTAACCAATCTTGTGAATCCAATAAGTGATTTTGTGTCATTGGTTAAACATTCAGGTCATTTTCGTCCTCCTTCAACATATTCTAATCCATTTAGTGTTTTTAACCAATCTTGTGCATCCAATACGTGATTTTTTGTCATTGGTAGAACATTTAGGTCATTTTCGTCATCCTTGGACTTATTCTAATTCAATTAGGGTTTTTAACCAGTCTTGTGCATCCAATAAGTGATTTTGTGTCATTGGTTGAACATTTAGGTCATTTTCGTCATCCTTGGACTTATTCTGATTTAATTAGGGTTTTTAATCAATCTTGTGCATCCAAAAGTAATTTTCTGTCATTGGTTGAATATTTAGGTCATTTTCGTCCTCCCTAGGCTTATTCTAATCCAATTAGGGTTTTTAACCAATCTAGTGCATCCAATAAGTGATTTTGGGTCATTGGTTGAACATTTAGGTCATTTTCGTCTCTCTTGGACTTATTCTAATTCAATTAGGGTTTTTAACCAATCTTGTGCATCCAATAAGTGATTTTGTGTCATTGGTTGAACATTTAGGTCATTTTCTTCCTCTCTAGGCTTATTCTAATCCAATTGGGGTGTTTAACCAATCTTGTACATCCAATAAGTGATTTTGTGTCATTGTTGAACATTTAGGTCATTTTCGTCATCCTTGGACTTATTCTAATTCAATTTGGGTTTTTAATCAGTCTTGTGCATCCAACAAGTGATTTTCTGTCATTGGTTGAACATTTAGGTCATTTTCGTCCTTCCTAGGCTTATTCTAATCCAATTAGGGTTTTTAACCAATCTAGTGCATCCAATAAATGATTTTGGGTCATTGGTTGAACATTTAGGTCATTTTCGTCATCCTTGGACTTATTCTAATTCAATTAGGGTTTTTAACCAATCTTGTGCATCCAATAAGTGATTTTGTGTCATTGGTTGAACATTTAGGTCATTTTCGTCCTCCCTAGGCTGATTTTAATGCGATTAGGGTTTTTAATCAATCTAGTGCATCCAATGAGTAATTTTGTTTCACTGGTTGAACATTTAGGTCATTTTCGTCCCCCCTAGGCTTATTCTAATCCAATTAGGGTTTTTAACAAATCTTGTTCATGCAATAAGTGATTTTGTGTCATTGGTAGAAGATTTAGGTCATTTTCGTCCTCCCTATGCTTATTTTAATCCATTTAGGAATTTTAAATAATCTAGTGCATCCAATAAGTGATATTGTGTCAATTGTTGAACATCTAGGTCATTTTCGCCATCCTTGGACTTATTCTAATTCAATTAGGGTTTTTAAACAATCTTGTGCATCCAACAATTGATTTTGTGTCATTGGTTGAACATTTAGGTCATTTTCGTCCTCCCTAGGCTTATTCTAACCCAATCAGGGTTTTTAATCAATTTTGTGCATCCAATAAGTGATTTTGTGTCATTGGTTGAACATTTAGGTCATTTTCGTCCTCCCTAGGCTTATTCTAATGCAATAAGGGTTTTTCACCAATCTTGTGCATCCAATAAATGATTTTGTATCATTGGTTGATCTTTTAGGTCATTTTCGTCCTCCCTAGGTTTATTCTAATCCAATTAGGGTTTTTAACCAATCTTGTGCATCCAATAAGTGATTTTGTGTCATTGGTTGAACATTTAGGTCATTTTCCTCCTCTCTAGGCTTATTCTAATCCAATTGGGGTTTTTAACCAATCTTGTACATGGAATAAGTGATTTTGTGTCATTGTTGAACATTTAGGTCATTTTCGTCTTCCCTAGGCTTATTCCAATCCAATTAGGGTTTTTAACAAATCTTATGCATCCAATAAGTGATTTTGTGTCATTGGTTGAACATTTAGGTCATTTTCGTCCTCCCTAGGTTTATTCTAATCCAATTAGGGTTTTTAACCAATCTTGTGCATCCAATAAGTGATTTTGTGTCATTGGTTGAACATTTAGGTCATTTTCGTCCTCCCTAGGCTTATTCTAACCCAATCAGGGTTTTTAATCAATCTTGTGCATCCAATAAGTGATTTTGTGTCATTGGTTGAACATTTAGGTCATTTTCGTCCTCCCTAGGCTTTTTCTAATGCAATTAGGGTTTTTCACCAATCTTGTGCATCCAATAAATGATTTTGTATCATTGGTCGAACTTTTAGGTCATTTTCGTCCTCCCTAGGTTTATTTTAATCCAATTAGGGTTTTTAACCAATCTTGTGCATCCAATAAGTGATTTCGTGGCATTGGTTGAACATTTAGGTCATTTTCCTCCTCTCTAGGCTTATTCTAATCCAATTGGGGTTTTTAACCAATCTTGTACATCCAATAAGTGATTTTGTGTCATTGTTGAACATTTAGGTCATTTTCGTCTTCCCTAGGCTTATTCCAATCCAATTAGGGTTTTTAACCAATCTTATGCATCCAATAAGTGATTTTGTGTCATTGGTTGAACATTTAGGTCATTTTCGTCCTCCCTAGGCTTATTCAAATCCAATTAGGGTTTTTAACCAATCTTGTGAATCCAATAAGTGATTTTGTGTCATTGGTTAAACATTCAGGTCATTTTCGTCCTCCTTCAACATATTCTAATCCATTTAGGGTTTTTAACCAATCTTGTGCATCCAATACGTGATTTTCTGTCATTGGTAGAACATTTAGGTCATTTTCGTTCTCCCTAGGCTTATTCTAATCCAATTAGGGTTTTTAACCAATCTTTTGCATCCAATAAGTGATTTTGTGTCATTGGTTGAACATTTAGGTCATTTTCGTCCTCCCTAGGCTTATTCTAACCCAATCAGGGTTTTTAATCAATCTTGTGCATCCAATAAGTGATTTTGTGTCATTGGTTGAACATTTAGGTCATTTTCGTCCTCCCTAGGCTTATTCTAATGCAATTAGGGTTTTTCACCAATCTTGTACATCCAATAAATGATTTTGTATCATTGGTTGAACTTTTAGGTCATCTTCGTCCTCCCTAGGTTTATTCTAATCCAATTAGGGTTTTTAACCAATCTTGTGCATCCAATAAGTGATTTCGTGGCATTGGTTGAACATTTAGGTCATTTTCCTCATCTCTAGGCTTATTCTAATCCAATTGGGGTTTTTAACCAATCTTGTACATCCAATAAGTGATTTTGTGTCATTGTTGAACATTTAGGTCATTTTCGTCTTCCCTAGGCTTTTTCCAATCCAATTAGGGTTTTTAACCAATCTTATGCATCAAATAAGTGATTTTGTGTCATTGGTTGAACATTTAGGTCATTTTAGTCCTCCCTAGGCTTATTCAAATCCAATTAGGGTTTTTAACCAATCTTGTGAATCCAATAAGTGATTTTGTGTCATTGGATGAACATTTAGGTCATTTTCGTCATCCTTGGACTTATTCTAATTCAATTAGGGTTTTTAATCAATCTTGTGCATCCAACAAGTGATTTTCTGTCATTGGTTGAATATTTAGGTCATTTTCGTCCTCCCTAGGCTTATTCTAATCCAATTAGGGTTTTTAACCAATCTAGTGCATCCAATAAGTGATTTTGGGTCATTGGTTGAACATTTAGGTCATTTTCGTCTCTCTTGGACTTATTCTAATTCAATTAGGGTTTTTAACCAATCTTGTGCATCCAATAAGTGATTTTGTGTCATTGGTTGAACATTTAGGTCATTTTCTTCCTCTCTAGGCTTATTCTAATCCAATTGGGGTTTTTAACCAATCTTGTACATCCAATAAGTGATTTTTTGTTATTGTTGAACATTTAGGTCATTTTCGTCATCCTTGGACTTATTCTTATTCAATTTGGGTTTTTAATCAATCTTGTGCATCCAACAAGTGATTTTCTGTCATTGGTTGAACATTTAGGTCATTTTCGTCCTCCCTAGGCTTATTCTAATCCAATTAGTGTTTTTAACCAATCTAGTGCATCCAACAAGTGATTTTGGGTCATTGGTTGAACATTTAGGTCATTTTCGTCATCCTTGGACTTATTCTAATTCAATTAGGGTTTTTAACCAATCTTGTGCATCCAATAAGTGATTTTGTGTCATTGGTTGAACATTTAGGTCATTTTCGTCCTCCCTAGGCAGATTTTAATGCGATTAGGGTTTTTAATCAATCTAGTGCATCCAATGAGTAATTTTGTTTCATTGGTTGAACATTTAGGTCATTTTCGTCCTCCCTAGGCTTATTCTAATCCAATTTGGGTTTTTAACCAATCTTGTGCATCCAATAAGTGATTGTGTGTCATTGGTTGAACATTTTAGGTCATTTTCGTCATCCTTTAACTTATTCTAATTCAATTAGGGTTTTTAACCAATCTTGTGCATCCCACAAGTGATTTTCTGTCATTGGTTGATCATTTAGGCCATTTTCGTCCTCCCTAGGCTTATTCTAATCCAATTAGGGTTTTTAACAAATCTTGTTCATCCAATAAGTGATTTTGTGTCATTGGTAGAAGATTTAGGTCATTTTCGTCCTCCCTATGCTTATTTTAATCCATTTAGGGTTTTTAAATAATCTAGTGCATCCAATAAGTGATTTTGTGTCATTGGTTGAACATCTAGGTCATTTTCGCCATCCTTGGACTTATTCTAATTCAATTAGGGTTTTTAAACAATCTTGTGCATCCAACAATTGATTTTGTGTCATTGGTTGAACATTTAGGTCATTTTCGTCCTCCCTAGGCTTATTCTAACTCAATCAGGGTTTTTAATCAATTTTGTGCATCCAATAAGTGATTTTTTGTCATTGGTTGATCATTTATCTCATTTTCGTCCTCCCTAGGCTTAATCTAACGCAATTAGGGTTTTTCACCAATCTTGTGCATCCAATAAATGATTTTGTATCATTGGTTGAACTTTTAGCTCATTTTCGTCCTCCCTAGGTTTATTCTAATGCAATTAGGGTTTTTAATCAATCTTGTGCATCCAATAAGTGATTTTGTGTCATTGGTTGAACATTTAGGTCATTTTCCTCCTCTCTAGGCTTATTCTAATCCAATTGGGGTTTTTAACCAATCTTGTACATCCAATAAGTGATTTTGTGTCATTGTTGAACATTTAGGTCATTTTCGTCTTCCCTAGGCTTATTCCAATCCAATTAGGGTTTTTAACCAATCTTGTGCATCCAATACGTGATTTTCTGTCATTGGTAGAACATTTAGGTCATTTTCGTCCTCCCTAGGCTTATTCTAATCCAATTAGGGTTTTTAACCAATCTTTTGCATCCAATAAGTGATTTTGTGTCATTGGTTGAACATTTAGGTCATTTTCGTCCT
>JBBPBQ010000002.1:33080066-33188268 GCA_037974755.1 Cicer yamashitae | reverse complement strand
AAGTGATTTTTTGTCATTGGTTGATCATTTATCTCATTTTCGTCCTCCCTAGGCTTAATCTAACGCAATTAGGGTTTTTCACCAATCTTGTGCATCCAATAAATGATTTTGTATCATTGGTTGAACTTTTAGCTCATTTTCGTCCTCCCTAGGTTTATTCTAATGCAATTAGGGTTTTTAATCAATCTTGTGCATCCAATAAGTGATTTTGTGTCATTGGTTGAACATTTAGGTCATTTTCCTCCTCTCTAGGCTTATTCTAATCCAATTGGGGTTTTTAACCAATCTTGTACATCCAATAAGTGATTTTGTGTCATTGTTGAACATTTAGGTCATTTTCGTCTTCCCTAGGCTTATTCCAATCCAATTAGGGTTTTTAACCAATCTTCTGCATCCAATAAGTGATTTTGTGTCATTGGTTGAACATTTAGGTCATTTTCGTCCTCCCTAGGCTTATTCAAATCCAATTAGGGTTTTTAACCAATCTTGTGAATCCAATAAGTGATTTTGTGTCATTGGTTAAACATTCAGGTCATTTTCGTCCTCCTTCAACATATTCTAATCCATTTAGTGTTTTTAACCAATCTTGTGCATCCAATACGTGATTTTTTGTCATTGGTAGAACATTTAGGTCATTTTCGTCCTCCCTAGGCTTATTCTAATCCAATTAGGGTTTTTAACCAATCTTGTGCATCCAATAAGTGATTTTGTGTCATTGGTTGAACATTTAGGTCATTTTCGTCATCCTTGGACTTATTCTGATTCAATTAGGGTTTTTAATCAATCTTGTGCATCCAACAAGTAATTTTCTGTCATTAGTTGAATATTTAGGTCATTTTCGTCCTCCCTAGGCTTATTCTAATCCAATTAGGGTTTTTAACCAATCTAGTGCATCCAATAAGTGATTTTGGGTCATTGGTTGAACATTTAGGTCATTTTCGTCTCTCTTGGACTTATTCTAATTCAATTAGGGTTTTTAACCAATCTTGTGCATCCAATAAGTGATTTTGTGTCATTGGTTGAACATTTAGGTCATTTTCTTCCTCTCTAGGCTTATTCTAATCCAATTGGGGTGTTTAACCAATCTTGTACATCCAATAAGTGATTTTGTGTCATTGTTGAACATTTAGGTCATTTTCGTCATCCTTGGACTTATTCTAATTCAATTTGGGTTTTTAATCAGTCTTGTGCATCCAACAAGTGATTTTCTGTCATTGGTTGAACATTTAGGTCATTTTCGTCCTTCCTAGGCTTATTCTAATCCAATTAGGGTTTTTAACCAATCTAGTGCATCCAATAAATGATTTTGGGTCATTGGTTGAACATTTAGGTCATTTTCGTCATCCTTGGACTTATTCTAATTCAATTAGGGTTTTTAACCAATCTTGTGCATCCAATAAGTGATTTTGTGTCATTGGTTGAACATTTAGGTCATTTTCGTCCTCCCTAGGCAGATTTTAATGCGATTAGGGTTTTTAATCAATCTAGTGCATCCAATGAGTAATTTTGTTTCATTGGTTGAACATTTAGGTCATTTTCGTCCTCCCTAGGCTTATTCTAATCCAATTTGGGTTTTTAACCAATCTTGTGCATCCAATAAGTGATTGTGTGTCATTGGTTGAACATTTTAGGTCATTTTCGTCATCCTTTAACTTATTCTAATTCAATTAGGGTTTTTAACCAATCTTGTGCATCCCACAAGTGATTTTCTGTCATTGGTTGATCATTTAGGCCATTTTCGTCCTCCCTAGGCTTATTCTAATCCAATTAGGGTTTTTAACAAATCTTGTTCATCCAATAAGTGATTTTGTGTCATTGGTAGAAGATTTAGGTCATTTTCGTCCTCCCTATGCTTATTTTAATCCATTTAGGGTTTTTAAATAATCTAGTGCATCCAATAAGTGATTTTGTGTCATTGGTTGAACATCTAGGTCATTTTCGCCATCCTTGGACTTATTCTAATTCAATTAGGGTTTTTAAACAATCTTGTGCATCCAACAATTGATTTTGTGTCATTGGTTGAACATTTAGGTCATTTTCGTCCTCCCTAGGCTTATTCTAACTCAATCAGGGTTTTTAATCAATCTTGTGCATCCAAGAAGTGATTTTTTGTCATTGGTTGATCATTTATCTCATTTTCGTCCTCCCTAGGCTTAATCTAACGCAATTAGGGTTTTTCACCAATCTTGTGCATCCAATAAATGATTTTGTATCATTGGTTGAACTTTTAGCTCATTTTCGTCCTCCCTAGGTTTATTCTAATGCAATTAGGGTTTTTAATCAATCTTGTGCATCCAATAAGTGATTTTGTGTCATTGGTTGAACATTTAGGTCATTTTCCTCCTCTCTAGGCTTATTCTAATCCAATTGGGGTTTTTAACCAATCTTGTACATCCAATAAGTGATTTTGTGTCATTGTTGAACATTTAGGTCATTTTCGTCTTCCCTAGGCTTTTTCCAATCCAATTAGGGTTTTTAACCAATCTTATGCATCAAATAAGTGATTTTGTGTCATTGGTTGAACATTTAGGTCATTTTAGTCCTCCCTAGGCTTATTCAAATCCAATTAGGGTTTTTAACCAATCTTGTGAATCCAATAAGTGATTTTGTGTCATTGGATGAACATTTAGGTCATTTTCGTCATCCTTGGACTTATTCTAATTCAATTAGGGTTTTTAATCAATCTTGTGCATCCAACAAGTGATTTTCTGTCATTGGTTGAATATTTAGGTCATTTTCGTCCTCCCTAGGCTTATTCTAATCCAATTAGGGTTTTTAACCAATCTAGTGCATCCAATAAGTGATTTTGGGTCATTGGTTGAACATTTAGGTCATTTTCGTCTCTCTTGGACTTATTCTAATTCAATTAGGGTTTTTAACCAATCTTGTGCATCCAATAAGTGATTTTGTGTCATTGGTTGAACATTTAGGTCATTTTCTTCCTCTCTAGGCTTATTCTAATCCAATTGGGGTTTTTAACCAATCTTGTACATCCAATAAGTGATTTTTTGTTATTGTTGAACATTTAGGTCATTTTCGTCATCCTTGGACTTATTCTTATTCAATTTGGGTTTTTAATCAATCTTGTGCATCCAACAAGTGATTTTCTGTCATTGGTTGAACATTTAGGTCATTTTCGTCCTCCCTAGGCTTATTCTAATCCAATTAGTGTTTTTAACCAATCTAGTGCATCCAACAAGTGATTTTGGGTCATTGGTTGAACATTTAGGTCATTTTCGTCATCCTTGGACTTATTCTAATTCAATTAGGGTTTTTAACCAATCTTGTGCATCCAATAAGTGATTTTGTGTCATTGGTTGAACATTTAGGTCATTTTCGTCCTCCCTAGGCAGATTTTAATGCGATTAGGGTTTTTAATCAATCTAGTGCATCCAATGAGTAATTTTGTTTCATTGGTTGAACATTTAGGTCATTTTCGTCCTCCCTAGGCTTATTCTAATCCAATTTGGGTTTTTAACCAATCTTGTGCATCCAATAAGTGATTGTGTGTCATTGGTTGAACATTTTAGGTCATTTTCGTCATCCTTTAACTTATTCTAATTCAATTAGGGTTTTTAACCAATCTTGTGCATCCAACAAGTAATTTTCTGTCATTGGTTGATCATTTAGGCCATTTCGTCCTCCCTAGGCTTATTCTAATCCAATTAGGGTTTTTAACAAATCTTGTTCATCCAATAAGTGATTTTGTGTCATTGGTAGAAGATTTAGGTCATTTTCGTCCTCCCTATGCTTATTTTAATCCATTTAGGGATTTTAAATAATCTAGTGCATCCAATAAGTGATATTGTGTCAATTGTTGAACATCTAGGTCATTTTCGCCATCCTTGGACTTATTCTAATTCAATTAGGGTTTTTAAACAATCTTGTGCATCCAACAATTGATTTTGTGTCATTGGTTGAACATTTAGGTCATTTTCGTCCTCCCTAGGCTTATTCTAACCCAATCAGGGTTTTTAATCAATTTTGTGCATCCAATAAGTGATTTTGTGTCATTGGTTGAACATTTAGGTCATTTTCGTCCTCCCTAGGCTTATTCTAATCCAATTGGGGTTCTTAACCAATCTTGTACATCCAATAAGTGATTTTGTGTCATTGGTTGAACATTTAGGTCATTTTCGTCCTCCCTAGGCTTATTCAAATCCAATTAGGATTTTTAACCAATCTTGTGAATCCAATAAGTGATTTTGTGTCATTGGTTAAACATTCAGGTCATTTTCGTCCTCCTTCAACATATTCTAATCCATTTAGGGTTTTTAACCAATCTTGTGCATCCAATACGTGATTTTCTGTCATTGGTAGAACATTTAGGTCATTTTCGTCCTCCCTAGGCTTATTCTAATCCAATTAGGGTTTTTAACCAATCTTGTGCATCCAATAAGTGATTTTGTGTCATTGGTTGAACATTTAGGTCATTTTCGTCATCCTTGGACTTATTCTAATTCAATTAGGGTTTTTAACCAATCTTGTGCATCCAATAAGTGATTTTGTGTCATTGGTTGAACATTTAGGTCATTTTCGTCATCCTTTAACTTATTCTAATTCAATTAGGGTTTTTAACCAATCTTGTGCATCCAATAAGTGATTTTGGGTCATTGGTTGAACATTTAGGTCATTTTCGTCTCTCTTGGACTTATTCTAATTCAATTAGGGTTTTTAACCAATCTTGTGCATCCAATAAGTGATTTTGTGTCATTGGTTGAACATTTAGGTCATTTTCGTCCTCCCTAGGCTGATTTTAATGCGATTAGGGTTTTTAATCAATCCAGTGCATCCAATGAGTAATTTTGTTTCATTGGTTGAACATTTAGGTCATTTTCGTCCTCCCTAGGCTTATTCTAATCCAATTTGGGTTTTTAACCAATCTTGTGCATCCAATAAGTGATTGTGTGTCATTGGTTGAACATTTTAGGTCATTTTCGTCATCCTTGAACTTATTCTAATTCAATTAGGGTTTTTAACCAATCTTGTGCATCCAACAAGTGATTTTCTGTCATTGGTTGATCATTTAGGCCATTTTCGTCCTCCCTAGGCTTATTCTAATCCAATTAGGGTTTTTAACAAATCTTGTTCATCCAATAAGTAATTTTGTGTCAAAGGTAGAAGATTTAGGTCATTTTCGTCCTCCCTATGCTTATTTTAATCCATTTAGGGTTTTTAAATAATCTAGTGCATCCAATAAGTGATTTTGTGTCATTGGTTGAACATCTAGGTCATTTTCGCCATCCTTGGACTTATTCTAATTCAATTAGGGTTTTTAAACAATCTTGTGCATCCAACAATTGATTTTGTGTCATTGGTTGAACATTTAGGTCATTTTCGTCCTCCCTAGGCTTATTCTAACCCAATCAGGGTTTTTAATCAATTTTGTGCATCCAATAAGTGATTTTGTGTCATTGGTTGAACATTTAGGTCATTTTCGTCCTCCCTAGGCTTATTCTAATGCAATTAGGGTTTTTCACCAATCTTGTGCATCCAAGAAATGATTTTGTATCATTGGTTGAACTTTTAGGTCATCTTCGTCCTCCCTAGGTTTATTCTAATCCAATTAGGGTTTTTAACCAATCTTGTGCATCCAATAAGTGATTTCGTGGCATTGGTTGAACATTTAGGTCATTTTCCTCCTCTCTAGGCTTATTCTAATCCAATTGGGGTTTTTAACCAATCTTGTACATCCAATAAGTGATTTTGTGTCATTGTTGAACATTTAGGTCATTTTCGTCTTCCCTAGGCTTTTTCCAATCCAATTAGGGTTTTTAACCAATCTTATGCATCAAATAAGTGATTTTGTGTCATTGGTTGAACATTTAGGTCATTTTCGTCCTCCCTAGGCTTATTCAAATCCAATTAGGGTTTTTAACCAATCTTGTGAATCCAATAAGTGATTTTGTGTCATTGGTTAAACATTCAGGTCATTTTCGTCCTCCTTCAACATATTCTAATCCATTTAGGGTTTTTAACCAATCTTGTGAATCCAATACGTGATTTTCTGTCATTGGTAGAACATTTAGGTCATTTTCGTCCTCCCTAGGCTTATTCTAATCCAATTAGGGTTTTTAACCAATCTTGTGCATCCAATAAGTGATTTTGTGTCATTGGATGAACATTTAGGTCATTTTCGTCATCCTTGGACTTATTCTAATTCAATTAGGGTTTTTAATCAATCTTGTGCATCCAACAAGTGATTTTCTGTCATTGGTTGAATATTTAGGTCATTTTCGTCCTCCCTAGGCTTATTCAAATCCAATTAGGGTTTTTAACCAATCTTGTGAATCCAATAAGTGATTTTGTGTCATTGGTTAAACATTCAGGTCATTTTCGTCCTCCTTCAACATATTCTAATCCATTTAGGGTTTTTAACCAATCTTGTGCATCCAATACGTGATTTTCTGTCATTGGTAGAACATTTAGGTCATTTTCGTCCTCCCTAGGCTTATTCTAATCCAATTAGGGTTTTTAACCAATCTTTTGCATCCAATAAGTGATTTTGTGTCATTGGTTGAACATTTAGGTCATTTTCGTCCTACCTAGGCTTATTCTAACCCAATCAGGGTTTTTAATCAATCTTGTGCATCCAATAAGTGATTTTGTGTCATTGGTTGAACATTTAGGTCATTTTCGTCCTCCCTAGGCTTATTCTAATGCAATTAGGGTTTTTCACCAATCTTGTACATCCAATAAATGATTTTGTATCATTGGTTGAACTTTTAGGTCATCTTCGTCCTCCCTAGGTTTATTCTAATCCAATTAGGGTTTTTAACCAATCTTGTGCATCCAATAAGTGATTTCGTGGCATTGGTTGAACATTTAGGTCATTTTCCTCCTCTCTAGGCTTATTCTAATCCAATTGGGGTTTTTAACCAATCTTGTACATCCAATAAGTGATTTTGTGTCATTGGTTGAACATTTAGGTCATTTTCGTCCTCCCTAGGCTTATTCAAATCCAATTAGGGTTTTTAACCAATCTTGTGAATCCAATAAGTGATTTTGTGTCATTGGTTAAACATTCAGGTCATTTTCGTCCTCCTTCAACATATTCTAATCCATTTAGTGTTTTTAACCAATCTTGTGCATCCAATACGTGATTTTTTGTCATTGGTAGAACATTTAGGTCATTTTCGTCCTCCCTAGGCTTATTCTAATCCAATTAGGGTTTTTAACCAATCTTGTGCATCCAATAAGTGATTTTGTGTCATTGGTTGAACATTTAGGTCATTTTCGTCATCCTTGGACTTATTCTGATTCAATTAGGGTTTTTAATCAATCTTGTGCATCCAACAAGTAATTTTCTGTCATTAGTTGAATATTTAGGTCATTTTCGTCCTCCCTAGGCTTATTCTAATCCAATTAGGGTTTTTAACCAATCTAGTGCATCCAATAAGTGATTTTGGGTCATTGGTTGAACATTTAGGTCATTTTCGTCTCTCTTGGACTTATTCTAATTCAATTAGGGTTTTTAACCAATCTTGTGCATCCAATAAGTGATTTTGTGTCATTGGTTGAACATTTAGGTCATTTTCTTCCTCTCTAGGCTTATTCTAATCCAATTGGGGTTTTTAACCAATCTTGTACATCCAATAAGTGATTTTTTGTTATTGTTGAACATTTAGGTCATTTTCGTCATCCTTGGACTTATTCTTATTCAATTTGGGTTTTTAATCAATCTTGTGCATCCAACAAGTGATTTTCTGTCATTGGTTGAACATTTAGGTCATTTTCGTCCTCCCTAGGCTTATTCTAATCCAATTAGTGTTTTTAACCAATCTAGTGCATCCAATAAGTGATTTTGGGTCATTGGTTGAACATTTAGGTCATTTTCGTCATCCTTGGACTTATTCTAATTCAATTAGGGTTTTTAACCAATCTTGTGCATCCAATAAGTGATTTTGTGTCATTGGTTGAACATTTAGGTCATTTTCGTCCTCCCTAGGCAGATTTTAATGCGATTAGGGTTTTTAATCAATCTAGTGCATCCAATGAGTAATTTTGTTTCATTGGTTGAACATTTAGGTCATTTTCGTCCTCCCTAGGCTTATTCTAATCCAATTTGGGTTTTTAACCAATCTTGTGCATCCAATAAGTGATTGTGTGTCATTGGTTGAACATTTTAGGTCATTTTCGTCATCCTTTAACTTATTCTAATTCAATTAGGGTTTTTAACCAATCTTGTGCATCCCACAAGTGATTTTCTGTCATTGGTTGATCATTTAGGCCATTTTCGTCCTCCCTAGGCTTATTCTAATCCAATTAGGGTTTTTAACAAATCTTGTTCATCCAATAAGTGATTTTGTGTCATTGGTAGAAGATTTAGGTCATTTTCGTCCTCCCTATGCTTATTTTAATCCATTTAGGGTTTTTAAATAATCTAGTGCATCCAATAAGTGATTTTGTGTCATTGGTTGAACATCTAGGTCATTTTCGCCATCCTTGGACTTATTCTAATTCAATTAGGGTTTTTAAACAATCTTGTGCATCCAACAATTGATTTTGTGTCATTGGTTGAACATTTAGGTCATTTTCGTCCTCCCTAGGCTTATTCTAACTCAATCAGGGTTTTTAATCAATCTTGTGCATCCAATAAGTGATTTTGTGTCATTGGTTGATCATTTATGTCATTTTCGTCCTCCCTAGGCTTAATCTAATGCAATTAGGGTTTTTCACCAATCTTGTGCATCCAATAAATGATTTTGTATCATTGGTTGAACTTTTAGCTCATTTTCGTCCTCCCTAGGTTTATTCTAATGCAATTAGGGTTTTTAATCAATCTTGTGCATCCAATAAGTGATTTTATGTCATTGGTTGAACATTTAGGTCATTTTCCTCCTCTCTAGGCTTATTCTAATCCAATTGGGGTTTTTAACCAATCTTGTACATCCAATAAGTGATTTTGTGTCATTGTTGAACATTTAGGTCATTTTCGTCTTCCCTAGGCTTATTCCAATCCAATTAGGGTTTTTAACCAATCTTATGCATCCAATAAGTGATTTTGTGTCATTGGTTGAACATTTAGGTCATTTTCGTCCTCCCTAGGCTTAATCAAATCCAATTAGGGTTTTTAACCAATCTTGTGAATCCAATAAGTGATTTTGTGTCATTGGTTAAACATTCAGGTCATTTTCGTCCTCCTTCAACATATTCTAATCCATTTAGGGTTTTTAACCAATCTTGTGCATCCAATACGTGATTTTCTGTCATTGGTAGAACATTTAGGTCATTTTCGTCCTCCCTAGGCTTATTCTAATCCAATTAGGGTTTTTAACCAATCTTTTGCATCCAATAAGTGATTTTGTGTCATTGGTTGAACATTTAGGTCATTTTCGTCCTACCTAGGCTTATTCTAACCCAATCAGGGTTTTTAATCAATCTTGTGCATCCAATAAGTGATTTTGTGTCATTGGTTGAACATTTAGGTCATTTTCGTCCTCCCTAGGCTTATTCTAATGCAATTAGGGTTTTTCACCAATCTTGTACATCCAATAATTGATTTTGTATCATTGGTTGAACTTTTAGGTCATCTTCGTCCTCCATAGGTTTATTCTAATCCAATTAGGGTTTTTAACCAATCTTGTGCATCCAATAAGTGATTTCGTGGCATTGGTTGAACATTTAGGTCATTTTCCTCCTCTCTAGGCTTATTCTAATCCAATTGGGGTTTTTAACCAATCTTGTACATCCAATAAGTGATTTTGTGTCATTGTTGAACATTTAGGTCATTTTCGTCTTCCCTAGGCTTTTTCCAATCCAATTAGGGTTTTTAACCAATCTTATGCATCAAATAAGTGATTTTGTGTCATTGGTTGAACATTTAGGTCATTTTAGTCCTCCCTAGGCTTATTCAAATCCAATTAGGGTTTTTAACCAATCTTGTGAATCCAATAAGTGATTTTGTGTCATTGGATGAACATTTAGGTCATTTTCGTCATCCTTGGACTTATTCTAATTCAATTAGGGTTTTTAATCAATCTTGTGCATCCAACAAGTGATTTTCTGTCATTGGTTGAATATTTAGGTCATTTTCGTCCTCCCTAGGCTTATTCTAATCCAATTAGGGTTTTTAACAAATCTAGTGCATCCAATAAGTGATTTTGGGTCATTGGTTGAACATTTAGGTCATTTTCGTCTCTCTTGGACTTATTCTAATTCAATTAGGGTTTTTAACCAATCTTGTGCATCCAATAAGTGATTTTGTGTCATTGGTTGAACATTTAGGTCATTTTCTTCCTCTCTAGGCTTATTCTAATCCAATTGGGGTTTTTAACCAATCTTGTACATCCAATAAGTGATTTTTTGTCATTGTTGAACATTTAGGTCATTTTCGTCATCCTTGGACTTATTCTTATTCAATTTGGGTTTTTAATCAATCTTGTGCATCCAACAAGTGATTTTCTGTCATTGGTTGAACATTTAGGTCATTTTCGTCCTCCCTAGGCGTATTCTAATCCAATTAGTGTTTTTAACCAATCTAGTGCATCCAATAAGTGATTTTGGGTCATTGGTTGAACATTTAGGTCATTTTCGTCATCCTTGGACTTATTCTAATTCAATTAGGGTTTTTAACCAATCTTGTGCATCCAATAAGTGATTTTGTGTCATTGGTTGAACATTTAGGTCATTTTCGTCCTCCCTAGGCTGATTTTAATGCGATTAGGGTTTTTAATCAATCTAGTGCATCCAATGAGTAATTTTGTTTCACTGGTTGAACATTTAGGTCATTTTCGTCCTCCCTAGGCTTATTCTAATCCAATTTGGGTTTTTAACCAATCTTGTGCATCCAATAAGTGATTGTGTGTCATTGGTTGAACATTTTAGGTCATTTTCGTCATCCTTTAACTTATTCTAATTCAATTAGGGTTTTTAACCAATCTTGTGCATCCAACAAGTAATTTTCTGTCATTGGTTGATCATTTAGGCCATTTCGTCCTCCCTAGGCTTATTCTAATCCAATTAGGGTTTTTAACAAATCTTGTTCATCCAATAAGTGATTTTGTGTCATTGGTAGAAGATTTAGGTCATTTTCGTCCTCCCTATGCTTATTTTAATCCAATTAGGGATTTTAAATAATCTAGTGCATCCAATAAGTGATATTGTGTCAATTGTTGAACATCTAGGTCATTTTCGCCATCCTTGGACTTATTCTAATTCAATTAGGGTTTTTAAACAATCTTGTGCATCCAACAATTGATTTTGTGTCATTAGTTGAACATTTAGGTCATTTTCGTCCTCCCTAGGCTTATTCTAACCCAATCAGGGTTTTTAATCAATCTTGTGCATCCAATAAGTGATTTTGTGTCATTGGTTGAACATTAAGGTCATTTTCGTCCTCCCTAGGCTTATTCTAATGCAATTAGGGTTTTTCACCAATCTTGTGCATCCAATAAATGATTTTGTATCATTGGTCGAACTTTTAGGTCATTTTCGTCCTCCCTAGGTTTATTCTAATCCAATTAGGGTTTTTAACCAATCTTGTGCATCCAATAAGTGATTTCGTGGCATTGGTTGAACATTTAGGTCATTTTCCTCCTCTCTAGGCTTATTCTAATCCAATTGGGGTTTTTAACCAATCTTGTACATCCAATAAGTGATTTTGTGTCATTGTTGAACATTTAGGTCATTTTCGTCTTCCCTAGGCTTTTTCCAATCCAATTAGGGTTTTTAACCAATCTTATGCATCAAATAAGTGATTTTGTGTCATTGGTTGAACATTTAGGTCATTTTAGTCCTCCCTAGGCTTATTCAAATCCAATTAGGGTTTTTAACCAATCTTGTGAATCCAATAAGTGATTTTGTGTCATTGGATGAACATTTAGGTCATTTTCGTCATCCTTGGACTTATTCTAATTCAATTAGGGTTTTTAATCAATCTTGTGCATCCAACAAGTGATTTTCTGTCATTGGTTGAATATTTAGGTCATTTTCGTCCTCCCTAGGCTTATTCTAATCCAATTAGGGTTTTTAACCAATCTAGTGCATCCAATAAGTGATTTTGGGTCATTGGTTGAACATTTAGGTCATTTTCGTCTCTCTTGGACTTATTCTAATTCAATTAGGGTTTTTAACCAATCTTGTGCATCCAATAAGTGATTTTGTGTCATTGGTTGAACATTTAGGTCATTTTCTTCCTCTCTAGGCTTATTCTAATCCAATTGGGGTTTTTAACCAATCTTGTACATCCAATAAGTGATTTTTTGTTATTGTTGAACATTTAGGTCATTTTCGTCATCCTTGGACTTATTCTTATTCAATTTGGGTTTTTAATCAATCTTGTGCATCCAACAAGTGATTTTCTGTCATTGGTTGAACATTTAGGTCATTTTCGTCCTCCCTAGGCTTATTCTAATCCAATTAGTGTTTTTAACCAATCTAGTGCATCCAACAAGTGATTTTGGGTCATTGGTTGAACATTTAGGTCATTTTCGTCATCCTTGGACTTATTCTAATTCAATTAGGGTTTTTAACCAATCTTGTGCATCCAATAAGTGATTTTGTGTCATTGGTTGAACATTTAGGTCATTTTCGTCCTCCCTAGGCAGATTTTAATGCGATTAGGGTTTTTAATCAATCTAGTGCATCCAATGAGTAATTTTGTTTCATTGGTTGAACATTTAGGTCATTTTCGTCCTCCCTAGGCTTATTCTAATCCAATTTGGGTTTTTAACCAATCTTGTGCATCCAATAAGTGATTGTGTGTCATTGGTTGAACATTTTAGGTCATTTTCGTCATCCTTTAACTTATTCTAATTCAATTAGGGTTTTTAACCAATCTTGTGCATCCCACAAGTGATTTTCTGTCATTGGTTGATCATTTAGGCCATTTTCGTCCTCCCTAGGCTTATTCTAATCCAATTAGGGTTTTTAACAAATCTTGTTCATCCAATAAGTGATTTTGTGTCATTGGTAGAAGATTTAGGTCATTTTCGTCCTCCCTATGCTTATTTTAATCCATTTAGGGTTTTTAAATAATCTAGTGCATCCAATAAGTGATTTTGTGTCATTGGTTGAACATCTAGGTCATTTTCGCCATCCTTGGACTTATTCTAATTCAATTAGGGTTTTTAAACAATCTTGTGCATCCAACAATTGATTTTGTGTCATTGGTTGAACATTTAGGTCATTTTCGTCCTCCCTAGGCTTATTCTAACTCAATCAGGGTTTTTAATCAATCTTGTGCATCCAAGAAGTGATTTTTTGTCATTGGTTGATCATTTATCTCATTTTCGTCCTCCCTAGGCTTAATCTAACGCAATTAGGGTTTTTCACCAATCTTGTGCATCCAATAAATGATTTTGTATCATTGGTTGAACTTTTAGCTCATTTTCGTCCTCCCTAGGTTTATTCTAATGCAATTAGGGTTTTTAATCAATCTTGTGCATCCAATAAGTGATTTTGTGTCATTGGTTGAACATTTAGGTCATTTTCCTCCTCTCTAGGCTTATTCTAATCCAATTGGGGTTTTTAACCAATCTTGTACATCCAATAAGTGATTTTGTGTCATTGTTGAACATTTAGGTCATTTTCGTCTTCCTAGGCTTATTCCAATCCAATTAGGGTTTTTAACCAATCTTCTGCATCCAATAAGTGATTTTGTGTCATTGGTTGAACATTTAGGTCATTTTCGTCCTCCCTAGGCTTATTCAAATCCAATTAGGGTTTTTAACCAATCTTGTGAATCCAATAAGTGATTTTGTGTCATTGGTTAAACATTCAGGTCATTTTCGTCCTCCTTCAACATATTCTAATCCATTTAGGGTTTTTAACCAATCTTGTGCATCCAATACGTGATTTTCTGTCATTGGTAGAACATTTAGGTCATTTTCGTCCTACCTAGGCTTATTCTAATCCAATTAGGGTATTTAACCAATCTTGTGCATCCAATAAGTGATTTTGTGTCATTGGTTGAACATTTAGGTCATTTTCGTCATCCTTGGACTTATTCTAATTCAATTAGGGTTTTTAATCAATCTTGTGCATCCAACAAGTGATTTTCTGTCATTGGTTGAACATTTAGGTCATTTTCGTCCTCCCTAGGCTTATTCTAATCCAATTAGGGTTTTTAACCAATCTAGTGCATCCAATAAGTGATTTTGGGTCATTGGTTGAACATTTAGGTCATTTTCGTCATCCTTGGACTTATTCTAATTCAATTAGGGTTTTTAACCAATCTTGTGCATCCAATAAGTGATTTTGTGTCATTGGTTGAACATTTAGGTCATTTTCGTCATCCTTGGACTTATTCTGATTTAATTAGGGTTTTTAATCAATCTTGTGCATCCAAAAGTAATTTTCTGTCATTGGTTGAATATTTAGGTCATTTTCGTCCTCCCTAGGCTTATTCTAATCCAATTAGGGTTTTTAACCAATCTAGTGCATCCAATAAGTGATTTTGGGTCATTGGTTGAACATTTAGGTCATTTTCGTCTCTCTTGGACTTATTCTAATTCAATTAGGGTTTTTAACCAATCTTGTGCATCCAATAAGTGATTTTGTGTCATTGGTTGAACATTTAGGTCATTTTCTTCCTCTCTAGGCTTATTCTAATCCAATTGGGGTTTTTAACCAATCTTGTACATCCAATAAGTGATTTTTTGTCATTGTTGAACATTTAGGTCATTTTCGTCATCCTTGGACTTATTCTTATTCAATTTGGGTTTTTAATCAATCTTGTGCATCCAACAAGTGATTTTCTGTCATTGGTTGAACATTTAGGTCATTTTCGTCCTCCCTAGGCGTATTCTAATCCAATTAGTGTTTTTAACCAATCTAGTGCATCCAATAAGTGATTTTGGGTCATTGGTTGAACATTTAGGTCATTTTCGTCATCCTTGGACTTATTCTAATTCAATTAGGGTTTTTAACCAATCTTGTGCATCCAATAAGTGATTTTGTGTCATTGGTTGAACATTTAGGTCATTTTCGTCCTCCCTAGGCAGATTTTAATGCGATTAGGGTTTTTAATCAATCTAGTGCATCCAATGAGTAATTTTGTTTCATTGGTTGAACATTTAGGTCATTTTCGTCCTCCCTAGGCTTATTCTAATCCAATTTGGGTTTTTAACCAATCTTGTGCATCCAATAAGTGATTGTGTGTCATTGGTTGAACATTTTAGGTCATTTTCGTCATCCTTTAACTTATTCTAATTCAATTAGGGTTTTTAACCAATCTTGTGCATCCAACAAGTAATTTTCTGTCATTGGTTGATCATTTAGGCCATTTCGTCCTCCCTAGGCTTATTCTAATCCAATTAGGGTTTTTAACAAATCTTGTTCATCCAATAAGTGATTTTGTGTCATTGGTAGAAGATTTAGGTCATTTTCGTCCTCCCTATGCTTATTTTAATCCATTTAGGGTTTTTAAATAATCTAGTGCATCCAATAAGTGATTTTGTGTCATTGGTTGAACATCTAGGTCATTTTCGCCATCCTTGGACTTATTCTAATTCAATTAGGGTTTTTAAACAATCTTGTGCATCCAACAATTGATTTTGTGTCATTGGTTGAACATTTAGGTCATTTTCGTCCTCCCTAGGCTTATTCTAACTCAATCAGGGTTTTTAATCAATCTTGTGCATCCAAGAAGTGATTTTTTGTCATTGGTTGATCATTTATCTCATTTTCGTCCTCCCTAGGCTTAATCTAACGCAATTAGGGTTTTTCACCAATCTTGTGCATCCAATAAATGATTTTGTATCATTGGTTGAACTTTTAGCTCATTTTCGTCCTCCCTAGGTTTATTCTAATGCAATTAGGGTTTTTAATCAATCTTGTGCATCCAATAAGTGATTTTGTGTCATTGGTTGAACATTTAGGTCATTTTCCTCCTCTCTAGGCTTATTCTAATCCAATTGGGGTTTTTAACCAATCTTGTACATCCAATAAGTGATTTTGTGTCATTGTTGAACATTTAGGTCATTTTCGTCTTCCCTAGGCTTATTCCAATCCAATTAGGGTTTTTAACCAATCTTCTGCATCCAATAAGTGATTTTGTGTCATTGGTTGAACATTTAGGTCATTTTCGTCCTCCCTAGGCTTATTCAAATCCAATTAGGGTTTTTAACCAATCTTGTGAATCCAATAAGTGATTTTGTGTCATTGGTTAAACATTCAGGTCATTTTCGTCCTCCTTCAACATATTCTAATCCATTTAGTGTTTTTAACCAATCTTGTGCATCCAATACGTGATTTTTTGTCATTGGTAGAACATTTAGGTCATTTTCGTCCTCCCTAGGCTTATTCTAATCCAATTAGGGTTTTTAACCAATCTTGTGCATCCAATAAGTGATTTTGTGTCATTGGTTGAACATTTAGGTCATTTTCGTCATCCTTGGACTTATTCTGATTCAATTAGGGTTTTTAATCAATCTTGTGCATCCAACAAGTAATTTTCTGTCATTAGTTGAATATTTAGGTCATTTTCGTCCTCCCTAGGCTTATTCTAATCCAATTAGGGTTTTTAACCAATCTAGTGCATCCAATAAGTGATTTTGGGTCATTGGTTGAACATTTAGGTCATTTTCGTCTCTCTTGGACTTATTCTAATTCAATTAGGGTTTTTAACCAATCTTGTGCATCCAATAAGTGATTTTGTGTCATTGGTTGAACATTTAGGTCATTTTCTTCCTCTCTAGGCTTATTCTAATCCAATTGGGGTTTTTAACCAATCTTGTACATCCAATAAGTGATTTTTTGTCATTGTTGAACATTTAGGTCATTTTCGTCATCCTTGGACTTATTCTTATTCAATTTGGGTTTTTAATCAATCTTGTGCATCCAACAAGTGATTTTCTGTCATTGGTTGAACATTTAGGTCATTTTCGTCCTCCCTAGGCGTATTCTAATCCAATTAGTGTTTTTAACCAATCTAGTGCATCCAATAAGTGATTTTGGGTCATTGGTTGAACATTTAGGTCATTTTCGTCATCCTTGGACTTATTCTAATTCAATTAGGGTTTTTAACCAATCTTGTGCATCCAATAAGTGATTTTATGTCATTGGTTGAACATTTAGGTCATTTTCGTCCTCCCTAGGCAGATTTTAATGCGATTAGGGTTTTTAATCAATCTAGTGCATCCAATGAGTAATTTTGTTTCATTGGTTGAACATTTAGGTCATTTTCGTCCTCCCTAGGCTTATTCTAATCCAATTTGGGTTTTTAACCAATCTTGTGCATCCAATAAGTGATTGTGTGTCATTGGTTGAACATTTTAGGTCATTTTCGTCATCCTTGAACTTATTCTAATTCAATTAGGGTTTTTAACCAATCTTGTGCATCCAACAAGTGATTTTCTGTCATTGGTTGATCATTTAGGCCATTTTCGTCCTCCCTAGGCTTATTCTAATCCAATTAGGGTTTTTAACAAATCTTGTTCATCCAATAAGTAATTTTGTGTCAAAGGTAGAAGATTTAGGTCATTTTCGTCCTCCCTATGCTTATTTTAATCCATTTAGGGTTTTTAAATAATCTAGTGCATCCAATAAGTGATTTTGTGTCATTGGTTGAACATCTAGGTCATTTTCGCCATCCTTGGACTTATTCTAATTCAATTAGGGTTTTTAAACAATCTTGTGCATCCAACAATTGATTTTGTGTCATTGGTTGAACATTTAGGTCATTTTCGTCCTCCCTAGGCTTATTCTAACTCAATCAGGGTTTTTAATCAATCTTGTGCATCCAATAAGTGATTTTGTGTCATTGGTTGATCATTTATGTCATTTTCGTCCTCCCTAGGCTTAATCTAATGCAATTAGGGTTTTTCACCAATCTTGTGCATCCAATAAATGATTTTGTATCATTGGTTGAACTTTTAGCTCATTTTCGTCCTCCCTAGGTTTATTCTAATGCAATTAGGGTTTTTAATCAATCTTGTGCATCCAATAAGTGATTTTATGTCATTGGTTGAACATTTAGGTCATTTTCCTCCTCTCTAGGCTTATTCTAATCCAATTGGGGTTTTTAACCAATCTTGTACATCCAATAAGTGATTTTTTGTTATTGTTGAACATTTAGGTCATTTTCGTCATCCTTGGACTTATTCTTATTCAATTTGGGTTTTTAATCAATCTTGTGCATCCAACAAGTGATTTTCTGTCATTGGTTGAACATTTAGGTCATTTTCGTCCTCCCTAGGCTTATTCTAATCCAATTAGTGTTTTTAACCAATCTAGTGCATCCAATAAGTGATTTTGGGTCATTGGTTGAACATTTAGGTCATTTTCGTCATCCTTGGACTTATTCTAATTCAATTAGGGTTTTTAACCAATCTTGTGCATCCAATAAGTGATTTTGTGTCATTGGTTGAACATTTAGGTCATTTTCGTCCTCCCTAGGCAGATTTTAATGCGATTAGGGTTTTTAATCAATCTAGTGCATCCAATGAGTAATTTTGTTTCATTGGTTGAACATTTAGGTCATTTTCGTCCTCCCTAGGCTTATTCTAATCCAATTTGGGTTTTTAACCAATCTTGTGCATCCAATAAGTGATTGTGTGTCATTGGTTGAACATTTTAGGTCATTTTCGTCATCCTTTAACTTATTCTAATTCAATTAGGGTTTTTAACCAATCTTGTGCATCCCACAAGTGATTTTCTGTCATTGGTTGATCATTTAGGCCATTTTCGTCCTCCCTAGGCTTATTCTAATCCAATTAGGGTTTTTAACAAATCTTGTTCATCCAATAAGTGATTTTGTGTCATTGGTAGAAGATTTAGGTCATTTTCGTCCTCCCTATGCTTATTTTAATCCATTTAGGGTTTTTAAATAATCTAGTGCATCCAATAAGTGATTTTGTGTCATTGGTTGAACATCTAGGTCATTTTCGCCATCCTTGGACTTATTCTAATTCAATTAGGGTTTTTAAACAATCTTGTGCATCCAACAATTGATTTTGTGTCATTGGTTGAACATTTAGGTCATTTTCGTCCTCCCTAGGCTTATTCTAACTCAATCAGGGTTTTTAATCAATCTTGTGCATCCAAGAAGTGATTTTTTGTCATTGGTTGATCATTTATCTCATTTTCGTCCTCCCTAGGCTTAATCTAACGCAATTAGGGTTTTTCACCAATCTTGTGCATCCAATAAATGATTTTGTATCATTGGTTGAACTTTTAGCTCATTTTCGTCCTCCCTAGGTTTATTCTAATGCAATTAGGGTTTTTAATCAATCTTGTGCATCCAATAAGTGATTTTGTGTCATTGGTTGAACATTTAGGTCATTTTCCTCCTCTCTAGGCTTATTCTAATCCAATTGGGGTTTTTAACCAATCTTGTACATCCAATAAGTGATTTTGTGTCATTGTTGAACATTTAGGTCATTTTCGTCTTCCTAGGCTTATTCCAATCCAATTAGGGTTTTTAACCAATCTTCTGCATCCAATAAGTGATTTTGTGTCATTGGTTGAACATTTAGGTCATTTTCGTCCTCCCTAGGCTTATTCAAATCCAATTAGGGTTTTTAACCAATCTTGTGAATCCAATAAGTGATTTTGTGTCATTGGTTAAACATTCAGGTCATTTTCGTCCTCCTTCAACATATTCTAATCCATTTAGGGTTTTTAACCAATCTTGTGCATCCAATACGTGATTTTCTGTCATTGGTAGAACATTTAGGTCATTTTCGTCCTACCTAGGCTTATTCTAATCCAATTAGGGTATTTAACCAATCTTGTGCATCCAATAAGTGATTTTGTGTCATTGGTTGAACATTTAGGTCATTTTCGTCATCCTTGGACTTATTCTAATTCAATTAGGGTTTTTAATCAATCTTGTGCATCCAACAAGTGATTTTCTGTCATTGGTTGAACATTTAGGTCATTTTCGTCCTCCCTAGGCTTATTCTAATCCAATTAGGGTTTTTAACCAATCTAGTGCATCCAATAAGTGATTTTGGGTCATTGGTTGAACATTTAGGTCATTTTCGTCATCCTTGGACTTATTCTAATTCAATTAGGGTTTTTAACCAATCTTGTGCATCCAATAAGTGATTTTGTGTCATTGGTTGAACATTTAGGTCATTTTCGTCATCCTTTAACTTATTCTAATTCAATTAGGGTTTTTAACCAATCTTGTGCATCCAATAAGTGATTTTGGGTCATTGGTTGAACATTTAGGTCATTTTCGTCTCTCTTGGACTTATTCTAATTCAATTAGGGTTTTTAACCAATCTTGTGCATCCAATAAGTGATTTTGTGTCATTGGTTGAACATTTAGGTCATTTTCGTCCTCCCTAGGCTGATTTTAATGCGATTAGGGTTTTTAATCAATCCAGTGCATCCAATGAGTAATTTTGTTTCATTGGTTGAACATTTAGGTCATTTTCGTCCTCCCTAGGCTTATTCTAATCCAATTTGGGTTTTTAACCAATCTTGTGCATCCAATAAGTGATTGTGTGTCATTGGTTGAACATTTTAGGTCATTTTCGTCATCCTTGAACTTATTCTAATTCAATTAGGGTTTTTAACCAATCTTGTGCATCCAACAAGTGATTTTCTGTCATTGGTTGATCATTTAGGCCATTTTCGTCCTCCCTAGGCTTATTCTAATCCAATTAGGGTTTTTAACAAATCTTGTTCATCCAATAAGTAATTTTGTGTCAAAGGTAGAAGATTTAGGTCATTTTCGTCCTCCCTATGCTTATTTTAATCCATTTAGGGTTTTTAAATAATCTAGTGCATCCAATAAGTGATTTTGTGTCATTGGTTGAACATCTAGGTCATTTTCGCCATCCTTGGACTTATTCTAATTCAATTAGGGTTTTTAAACAATCTTGTGCATCCAACAATTGATTTTGTGTCATTGGTTGAACATTTAGGTCATTTTCGTCCTCCCTAGGCTTATTCTAATCCAATTAGGGTTTTTAACCAATCTTGTGCATCCAATAAGTGATTTTGTGTCATTGGTTGAACATTTAGGTCATTTTCCTCCTCTCTAGGCTTATTCTAATCCAATTGGGGTTTTTAACCAATCTTGTACATCCAATAAGTGATTTTGTGTCATTGTTGAACATTTAGGTTATTTTCGTCTTCCCTAGGCTTATTCCAATCCAATTAGGGTTTTTAACCAATCTTATGCATCCAATAAGTGATTTTGTGTCATTGGTTGAACATTTAGGTCATTTTCGTCCTCCCTAGGTTTATTCTAATCCAATTAGGGTTTTTAACCAATCTTGTGCATCCAATAAGTGATTTTGTGTCATTGGTTGAACATTTAGGTCATTTTCGTCCTCCTTCAACTTATTCTAATCCAATTAGGGTTTTTAACCAATCTTGTGCATCCAATAAGTGATTTTGTGTCATTGGTTGAACGTTTAGGTCATTTTCCTCCTCTCTAGGCTTATTCTAATCCAATTGGGGTTTTTAACCAATCTTGTACATCCAATAAGTGATTTTGTGTCATTGTTGAACATTTAGGTCATTTTCGTCCTCCCTAGGCTTATTCTAATCCAATTAGGGTTTTTAATAAATCTTGTTCATCCAATAAGTGATTTTGTGTCATTGGTAGAAGATTTTGGTCATTTTCGTCCTCCATATGCTTATTTTAATCCATTTAGGGTTTTTAAATAATCTAGTGCATCCAATAAGTGATTTTGTGTCATTGGTTGAACATCTATGTCATTTTCGACATCCTTGGACTTATTCTAATTCAATTAGGGTTTTTATACAATCTTGTGCATCCAACAATTGATTTTGTCATTGGTTGAACATTTAGGTCATTTTCGTCCTCCCTAGGGTTATTCTAACCCAATCAGGGTTTTTAATCAATCTTGTGCATCCAATAAGTGATTTTGTGTCATTGGTTGAACATTTAGGTCATTTTCGTCCTCCCTAGGCTTATTCTAATGCAATTAGGGTTTTTCACCAATCTTGTACATCCAATAAATGATTTTGTATCATTGGTTGAACTTTTAGGTCATCTTCGTCCTCCCTAGGTTTATTCTAATCCAATTAGGGTTTTTAACCAATCTTGTGCATCCAATAAGTGATTTCGTGGCATTGGTTGAACATTTAGGTCATTTTCCTCATCTCTAGGCTTATTCTAATCCAATTGGGGTTTTTAACCAATCTTGTACATCCAATAAGTGATTTTGTGTCATTGTTGAACATTTAGGTCATTTTCGTCTTCCCTAGGCTTTTTCCAATCCAATTAGGGTTTTTAACCAATCTTATGCATCAAATAAGTGATTTTGTGTCATTGGTTGAACATTTAGGTCATTTTAGTCCTCCCTAGGCTTATTCAAATCCAATTAGGGTTTTTAACCAATCTTGTGAATCCAATAAGTGATTTTGTGTCATTGGATGAACATTTAGGTCATTTTCGTCATCCTTGGACTTATTCTAATTCAATTAGGGTTTTTAATCAATCTTGTGCATCCAACAAGTGATTTTCTGTCATTGGTTGAATATTTAGGTCATTTTCGTCCTCCCTAGGCTTATTCTAATCCAATTAGGGTTTTTAACCAATCTAGTGCATCCAATAAGTGATTTTGGGTCATTGGTTGAACATTTAGGTCATTTTCGTCTCTCTTGGACTTATTCTAATTCAATTAGGGTTTTTAACCAATCTTGTGCATCCAATAAGTGATTTTGTGTCATTGGTTGAACATTTAGGTCATTTTCTTCCTCTCTAGGCTTATTCTAATCCAATTGGGGTTTTTAACCAATCTTGTACATCCAATAAGTGATTTTTTGTTATTGTTGAACATTTAGGTCATTTTCGTCATCCTTGGACTTATTCTTATTCAATTTGGGTTTTTAATCAATCTTGTGCATCCAACAAGTGATTTTCTGTCATTGGTTGAACATTTAGGTCATTTTCGTCCTCCCTAGGCTTATTCTAATCCAATTAGTGTTTTTAACCAATCTTGTGCATCCAATAAGTGATTTTGGGTCATTGGTTGAACATTTAGGTCATTTTCGTCATCCTTGGACTTATTCTAATTCAATTAGGGTTTTTAACCAATCTTGTGCATCCAATAAGTGATTTTGTGTCATTGGTTGAACATTTAGGTCATTTTCGTCCTCCCTAGGCAGATTTTAATGCGATTAGGGTTTTTAATCAATCTAGTGCATCCAATGAGTAATTTTGTTTCATTGGTTGAACATTTAGGTCATTTTCGTCCTCCCTAGGCTTATTCTAATCCAATTTGGGTTTTTAACCAATCTTGTGCATCCAATAAGTGATTGTGTGTCATTGGTTGAACATTTTAGGTCATTTTCGTCATCCTTGAACTTATTCTAATTCAATTAGGGTTTTTAACCAATCTTGTGCATCCCACAAGTGATTTTCTGTCATTGGTTGATCATTTAGGCCATTTTCGTCCTCCCTAGGCTTATTCTAATCCAATTAGGGTTTTTAACAAATCTTGTTCATCCAATAAGTGATTTTGTGTCATTGGTAGAAGATTTAGGTCATTTTCGTCCTCCCTATGCTTATTTTAATCCATTTAGGGTTTTTAAATAATCTAGTGCATCCAATAAGTGATTTTGTGTCATTGGTTGAACATCTAGGTCATTTTCGCCATCCTTGGACTTATTCTAATTCAATTAGGGTTTTTAAACAATCTTGTGCATCCAACAATTGATTTTGTGTCATTGGTTGAACATTTAGGTCATTTTCGTCCTCCCTAGGCTTATTCTAACTCAATCAGGGTTTTTAATCAATCTTGTGCATCCAAGAAGTGATTTTTTGTCATTGGTTGATCATTTATCTCATTTTCGTCCTCCCTAGGCTTAATCTAACGCAATTAGGGTTTTTCACCAATCTTGTGCATCCAATAAATGATTTTGTATCATTGGTTGAACTTTTAGCTCATTTTCGTCCTCCCTAGGTTTATTCTAATGCAATTAGGGTTTTTAATCAATCTTGTGCATCCAATAAGTGATTTTGTGTCATTGGTTGAACATTTAGGTCATTTTCCTCCTCTCTAGGCTTATTCTAATCCAATTGGGGTTTTTAACCAATCTTGTACATCCAATAAGTGATTTTGTGTCATTGTTGAACATTTAGGTCATTTTCGTCTTCCTAGGCTTATTCCAATCCAATTAGGGTTTTTAACCAATCTTCTGCATCCAATAAGTGATTTTGTGTCATTGGTTGAACATTTAGGTCATTTTCGTCCTCCCTAGGCTTATTCAAATCCAATTAGGGTTTTTAACCAATCTTGTGAATCCAATAAGTGATTTTGTGTCATTGGTTAAACATTCAGGTCATTTTCGTCCTCCTTCAACATATTCTAATCCATTTAGGGTTTTTAACCAATCTTGTGCATCCAATACGTGATTTTCTGTCATTGGTAGAACATTTAGGTCATTTTCGTCCTACCTAGGCTTATTCTAATCCAATTAGGGTATTTAACCAATCTTGTGCATCCAATAAGTGATTTTGTGTCATTGGTTGAACATTTAGGTCATTTTCGTCATCCTTGGACTTATTCTAATTCAATTAGGGTTTTTAATCAATCTTGTGCATCCAACAAGTGATTTTCTGTCATTGGTTGAACATTTAGGTCATTTTCGTCCTCCCTAGGCTTATTCTAATCCAATTAGGGTTTTTAACCAATCTAGTGCATCCAATAAGTGATTTTGGGTCATTGGTTGAACATTTAGGTCATTTTCGTCATCCTTGGACTTATTCTAATTCAATTAGGGTTTTTAACCAATCTTGTGCATCCAATAAGTGATTTTGTGTCATTGGTTGAACATTTAGGTCATTTTCGTCATCCTTTAACTTATTCTAATTCAATTAGGGTTTTTAACCAATCTTGTGCATCCAATAAGTGATTTTGGGTCATTGGTTGAACATTTAGGTCATTTTCGTCTCTCTTGGACTTATTCTAATTCAATTAGGGTTTTTAACCAATCTTGTGCATCCAATAAGTGATTTTGTGTCATTGGTTGAACATTTAGGTCATTTTCGTCCTCCCTAGGCTGATTTTAATGCGATTAGGGTTTTTAATCAATCCAGTGCATCCAATGAGTAATTTTGTTTCATTGGTTGAACATTTAGGTCATTTTCGTCCTCCCTAGGCTTATTCTAATCCAATTTGGGTTTTTAACCAATCTTGTGCATCCAATAAGTGATTGTGTGTCATTGGTTGAACATTTTAGGTCATTTTCGTCATCCTTGAACTTATTCTAATTCAATTAGGGTTTTTAACCAATCTTGTGCATCCAACAAGTGATTTTCTGTCATTGGTTGATCATTTAGGCCATTTTCGTCCTCCCTAGGCTTATTCTAATCCAATTAGGGTGTTTAACAAATCTTGTTCATCCAATAAGTAATTTTGTGTCAAAGGTAGAAGATTTAGGTCATTTTCGTCCTCCCTATGCTTATTTTAATCCATTTAGGGTTTTTAAATAATCTAGTGCATCCAATAAGTGATTTTGTGTCATTGGTTGAACATCTAGGTCATTTTCGCCATCCTTGGACTTATTCTAATTCAATTAGGGTTTTTAAACAATCTTGTGCATCCAACAATTGATTTTGTGTCATTGGTTGAACATTTAGGTCATTTTCGTCCTCCCTAGGCTTATTCTAACCCAATCAGGGTTTTTAATCAAACTTGTGCATCCAATAAGTGATTTTGTGTCATTGGTTGAACATTTAGGTCATTTTCGTCCTCCCTAGGCTTATTCTAATGCCATTAGGGTTTTTCACCAATCTTGTGCATCCAATAAATGATTTTGTATCATTGGTTGAACTTTTAGGTCATTTTCGTCCTCCCCAGGTTTATTCTAATTCAATTAGGGTTTTTAACCAATCTTGTGCATCCAATAAGTGATTTTGTGTCATTGGTTTAACATTTAGGTCATTTTCCTCCTCTCTCGGCTTATTCTAATCCAATTGGGGTTTTTAACCAATCTTGTATATCCAATAAGTGATTTTGTGTCATTGTTGAACATTTAGGTCATTTTCGTCATCCTTGGACTTATTCTAATTCAATATGGGTTTTTAATCAATCTTGTGCATCCAACAAGTGATTTTCTGTCATTGGTTGAACATTTAGGTCATTTTCGTCCTCCCTAGGCTTATTCTAATCCAATTAGGGTTTTTAACCAATCTAGTGCATCCAATAAGTGATTTTGGGTCATTGGTTGAACATTTAGGTCATTTTCGTCATCCTTTGACTTATTCTTATTCAATTAGGGTTTTTAACCAATCTTGTGCATCCAATAAGTGATTTTGTGTCATTGGTTGAACATTTAGGTCATTTTCGTCCTCCCTAGGCTTATTCTAATCCAATTAGGGTTTTTAACAAATCTTGTTCATCCAATAAGTGATTATGTGTCATTGGTAGAAGATTTAGGTCATTTTCGTCCTCCATATGCTTATTTTAATCCATTTAGGGTTTTTAAATAATCTAGTGCATCCAATAAGTGATTTTGTGTCATTGGTTGAACATCTAGTTCATTTTCGACATCCTTGGACTTATTCTAATTCAATTAGGGTTTTTAAACAATCTTGTGCATCCAACAATTGATTTTGTGTCATTGGTTGAACATTTAGGTTATTTTCGTCCTCCCTAGGCTTATTCTAACCCAATCATGGTTTTTAATCAATCTTGTGCATCCAATAAGTGATTTTGTGTCATTGGTTGAACATTTAGGTCATTTTCGTCCTCCCTAGGCTTATTCTAATGCAATTAGGGTTTTTCACCAATCTTTTGCATCCAATAAATGATTTTGTATCATTGGTTGACCTTTTAGGTCATTTTCGTCCTCCCTAGGTTTATTCTATTCCAATTAGGGTTTTTAACCAATCTTGTGCATCCAATAAGTGATTTTGTGTCATTGGTTGAACATTTAGGTCATTTTCGTCCTCATTCAACTTATTCTAATCCAATTAGGTTTTTAACCAATCTTGTGCATCCAATAAGTGATTTTGTGTCATTGGTTGAACATTTAGGTCATTTTCCTCCTCTCTAGGCTTATTCTAATCCAATTGGGGTTTTTAACCAATCTTGTACATCCAATAAGTGATTTTGTGTCATTGTTGAACATTTAGGTTATTTTCGTCTTCCCTAGGCTTATTCCAATCCAATTAGGGTTTTTAACCAATCTTATGCATCCAATAAGTGATTTTGTGTCATTGGTTGAACATTTAGGTCATTTTCGTCCTCCCTAGGTTTATTCTAATCCAATTAGGGTTTTTAACCAATCTTGTGCATCCAATAAGTGATTTTGTGTCATTGGTTGAACATTTAGGTCATTTTCATCCTCCCTAGGCTTATTTTAATCCATTTAGGGTTTTTAAATAATCTTGTGCATCCAATAAGTGATTTTGTGTCATTGGTTGAACATCTAGGTCATTTTCGACATCCTTGGATTTATTCTAATTCAATTAGGGTTTTTAATCAATCTTGTGCATCCAACAAGTGATTTTCTGTCATTGGTTGAACATTTAGGTCATTTTCGTCCTCCCTAGGCTTATTCTAATCCAATTAGGGTTTTTAACCAATCTAGTGCATCCAATAAGTGATTTTGGGTCATTGGTTGAACATTTAGGTCATTTTCGTCATCCTTGGACTTATTCTAATTCAATTAGGGTTTTTAACCAATCTTGTGCATCCAATAAGTGATTTTGTGTCATTGGTTGAACATTTAGGTCATTTTCGTCCTCCCTAGGCTGATTTTAATGCGATTAGGGTTTTTAATCAATCCAGTGCATCCAATGAGTAATTTTGTTTCATTGGTTGAACATTTAGGTCATTTTCGTCCTCCCTAGGCTTATTCTAATCCAATTTGGGTTTTTAACCAATCTTGTGCATCCAATAAGTGATTTTGTGTCATTGGTTGAACATTTAGGTCATTTTCGTCCTCATTCAACTTATTCTAATCCAATTAGGGTTTTTAACCAATCTTGTGCATCCAACAAGTGATTTTCTGTCATTGGTTGATCATTTAGGCCATTTTCGTCCTCCCTAGGCTTATTCTAATCCAATTAGGGTTTTTAACAAATCTTGTTCATCCAATAAGTGATTATGTGTCATTGGTAGAAGATTTAGGTCATTTTCGTCCTCCATATGCTTATTTTAATCCATTTAGGGTTTTTAAATAATCTAGTGCATCCAATAAGTGATTTTGTGTCATTGGTTGAACATCTAGTTCATTTTCGACATCCTTGGACTTATTCTAATTCAATTAGGGTTTTTAAACAATCTTGTGCATCCAACAATTGATTTTGTGTCATTGGTTGAACATTTAGGTTATTTTCGTCCTCCCTAGGCTTATTCTAACCCAATCATGGTTTTTAATCAATCTTGTGCATCCAATAAGTGATTTTGTGTCATTGGTTGAACATTTAGGTCATTTTCGTCCTCCCTAGGCTTATTCTAATGCAATTAGGGTTTTTCACCAATCTTTTGCATCCAATAAATGATTTTGTATCATTGGTTGACCTTTTAGGTCATTTTCGTCCTCCCTAGGTTTATTCTATTCCAATTAGGGTTTTTAACCAATCTTGTGCATCCAATAAGTGATTTTGTGTCATTGGTTGAACATTTAGGTTATTTTCGTCCTCATTCAACTTATTCTAATCCAATTAGGTTTTTAACCAATCTTGTGCATCCAATAAGTGATTTTGTGTCATTGGTTGAACATTTAGGTCATTTTCCTCCTCTCTAGGCTTATTCTAATCCAATTGGGGTTTTTAACCAATCTTGTACATCCAATAAGTGATTTTGTGTCATTGTTGAACATTTAGGTTATTTTCGTCTTCCCTAGGCTTATTCCAATCCAATTAGGGTTTTTAACCAATCTTATGCATCCAATAAGTGATTTTGTGTCATTGGTTGAACATTTAGGTCATTTTCGTCCTCCCTAGGTTTATTCTAATCCAATTAGGGTTTTTAACCAATCTTGTGCATCCAATAAGTGATTTTGTGTCATTGGTTGAACATTTAGGTCATTTTCGTCCTCCCTAGCATTATTTTAATCCATTTAGGGTTTTTAAATAATCTTGTGCTTCCAATAAGTGATTTTGTGTCATTGGTTGAACATCCAGGTCATTTTCGACATCCTTGGATTTATTCTAATTCAATTAGGGTTTTTAACCAATCTTGTGCATCCAATAAGTGATTTTGTGTCAGTGGTTGAACATTTACGTCATTTTCGTCCTCCTTCAACTTATTCTAATCCATTTAGGGTTTTTAACCAATCTTGTGCATCCAATCAGTGATTTTGTGTCATTGGTTGAACATTTAGGTCATTTTCGTCATCCTTGGACTTATTCTAATTCAATTAGGGTTTTTAACCAATCTTGTGCATCCAATAAATGATTTTGTGTCATTGGTTGAACATTTAGGTCATTTTCGTCCTCCCTAGGCTGATTTTTATGCGATTAGGGTTTTTAATCAATCCAGTGCATCCAATGAGTAATTTTGTTTCATTGGTTGAACATTTAGGTCATTTTCGTCCTCCCTAGGCTTATTCTAATCCAATTTGGGTTTTTAACCAATCTTGTGCATCCAATAAGTGATTGTGTGTCATTGGTTGAACATTTTAGGTCATTTTCGTCATCCTTGAACTTATTCTAATTCAATTAGGGTTTTTAACCAATCTTGTGCATCCAACAAGTGATTTTCTGTCATTGGTTGATCATTTAGGCCATTTTCGTCCTCCCTAGGCTTATTCTAATCCAATTAGGGTTTTTAACAAATCTTGTTCATCCAATAAATAATTTTGTGTCAAAGGTAGAAGATTTAGGTCATTTTCGTCCTCCCTATGCTTATTTTAATCCATTTAGGGTTTTTAAATAATCTAGTGCATCCAATAAGTGATTTTGTGTCATTGGTTGAACATCTAGGTCATTTTCGCCATCCTTGGACTTATTCTAATTCAATTAGGGTTTTTAAACAATCTTGTGCATCCAACAATTGATTTTGTGTCATTGGTTGAACATTTAGGTCATTTTCGTCCTCCCTAGGCTTATTCTAATCCAATTAGGGTTTTTAACCAATCTAGTGCATCCAATAAGTGATTTTGGGTCATTGGTTGAACATTTAGGTCATTTTCGTCATCCTTTGACTTATTCTTATTCAATTAGGGTTTTTAACCAATCTTGTGCATCCAATAAGTGATTTTGTGTCATTGGTTGAACATTTAGGTCATTTTCGTCCTCCCTAGGCTGATTCTAATCCAATTTGGGTTTTTAACCAATCTTGTGCATCCAATTAGTGATTGTGTGTCATTGGTTGAACATTTTAAGTCATTTTCGTCATCCTTGAACTTATTCTAATTCAATTAGGGTTTTTAACCAATCTTGGGCATCCAACAAGTGATTTTCTGTCATTGGTTGATCATTTAGGCCATTTTCGTCCTCCCTAGGCTTATTCTAATCCAATTAGGGTTTTTAACAAATCTTGTTCATCCAATAAGTGATTATGTGTCATTTGTAGAAGATTTAGGTCATTTTCGTCCTCCATATGCTTATTTTAATCCATTTAGGGTTTTTAAATAATCTAGTGAATCCAATAAGTGATTTTGTGTCATTGGTTGAACATCTAGTTCATTTTCGACATCCTTGGACTTATTCTAATTCAATTAGGGTTTTTAAACAATCTTGTGCATCAAACAATTGATTTTGTGTCATTGGTTGAACATTTAGGTTATTTTCGTCCTCCCTAGGCTTATTCTAACCCAATCATGGTTTTTAATCAATCTTGTGCATCCAATAAGTGATTTTGTGTCATTGGTTGAACATTTAGGTCATTTTCGTCCTCCCTAGGCTTATTCTAATGCAATTAGGGTTTTTCACCAATCTTTTGCATCCAATAAATGATTTTGTATCATTGGTTGACCTTTTAGGTCATTTTCGTCCTCCCTAGGTTTATTCTATTCCAATTAGGGTTTTTAACCAATCTTGTGCATCCAATAAGTGATTTTGTGTCATTGGTTGAACATTTAGGTCATTTTCGTCCTCATTCAACTTATTCTAATCCAATTAGGTTTTTAACCAATCTTGTGCATCCAATAAGTTATTTTGTGTCATTGGTTGAACATTTAGGTCATTTTCCTCCTCTCTAGGCTTATTCTAATCCAATTGGGGTTTTTAACCAATCTTGTACATCCAATAAGTGATTTTGTGTCATTGTTGAACATTTAGGTTATTTTCGTCTTCCCTAGGCTTATTCCAATCCAATTAGGGTTTTTAACCAATCTTATGCATCCAATAAGTGATTTTGTGTCATTGGTTGAACATTTAGGTCATTTTCGTCCTCCCTAGGTTTATTCTAATCCAATTAGGGTTTTTAACCAATCTTGTGCATCCAATAAGTGATTTTGTGTCATTGGTTGAACATTTAGGTCATTTTCGTCCTCCCTAGCATTATTTTAATCCATTTAGGGTTTTTAAATAATCTTGTGCTTCCAATAAGTGATTTTGTGTCATTGGTTGAACATCCAGGTCATTTTCGACATCCTTGGATTTATTCTAATTCAATTAGGGTTTTTAACCAATCTTGTGCATCCAATAAGTGATTTTGTGTCAGTGGTTGAACATTTACGTCATTTTCGTCCTCCTTCAACTTATTCTAATCCATTTAGGGTTTTTAACCAATCTTGTGCATCCAATCAGTGATTTTGTGTCATTGGTTGAACATTTAGGTCATTTTCGTCATCCTTGGACTTATTCTAATTCAATTAGGGTTTTTAACCAATCTTGTGCATCCAATAAATGATTTTGTGTCATTGGTTGAACATTTAGGTCATTTTCGTCCTCCCTAGGCTGATTTTAATGCGATTAGGGTTTTTAATCAATCCAGTGCATCCAATGAGTAATTTTGTTTCATTGGTTGAACATTTAGGTCATTTTCGTCCTCCCTAGGCTTATTCTAATCCAATTTGGGTTTTTAACCAATCTTGTGCATCCAATAAGTGATTGTGTGTCATTGGTTGAACATTTTAGGTCATTTTCGTCATCCTTGAACTTATTCTAATTCAATTAGGGTTTTTAACCAATCTTGTGCATCCAACAAGTGATTTTCTGTCATTGGTTGATCATTTAGGCCATTTTCGTCCTCCCTAGGCTTATTCTAATCCAATTACGGTGTTTAACAAATCTTGTTCATCCAATAAGTAATTTTGTGTCAAAGGTAGAAGATTTAGGTCATTTTCGTCCTCCCTATGCTTATTTTAATCCATTTAGGGTTTTTAAATAATCTAGTGCATCCAATAAGTGATTTTGTGTCATTGGTTGAACATCTAGGTCATTTTCGCCATCCTTGGACTTATTCTAATTCAATTAGGGTTTTTAAACAATCTTGTGCATCCAACAATTGATTTTGTGTCATTGGTTGAACATTTAGGTCATTTTCGTCCTCCCTAGGCTTATTCTAATCCAATTAGGGTTTTTAACCAATCTAGTGCATCCAATAAGTGATTTTGGGTCATTGGTTGAACATTTAGGTCATTTTCGTCATCCTTTGACTTATTCTTATTCAATTAGGGTTTTTAACCAATCTTGTGCATCCAATAAGTGATTTTGTGTCATTGGTTGAACATTTAGGTCATTTTCGTCCTCCCTAGGCTGATTCTAATCCAATTTGGGTTTTTAACCAATCTTGTGCATCCAATAAGTGATTATGTGTCATTGGTTGAACATTTTAAGTCATTTTCGTCATCCTTGAACTTATTCTAATTCAATTAGGGTTTTTAACCAATCTTGTGCATCCAACAAGTGATTTTCTGTCATTGGTTGATCATTTAGGCCATTTTCGTCCTCCCTAGGCTTATTCTAATCCAATTAGGGTTTTTAACAAATCTTGTTCATCCAATAAGTGATTATGTGTCATTGGTAGAAGATTTAGGTCATTTTCGTCCTCCATATGCTTATTTTAATCCATTTAGGGTTTTTAAATAATCTAGTGCATCCAATAAGTGATTTTGTGTCATTGGTTGAACATCTAGTTCATTTTCGACATCCTTGGACTTATTCTAATTCAATTAGGGTTTTTAAACAATCTTGTGCATCCAACAATTGATTTTGTGTCATTGGTTGAACATTTAGGTTATTTTCGTCCTCCCTAGGCTTATTCTAACCCAATCATGGTTTTTAATCAATCTTGTGCATCCAATAAGTGATTTTGTGTCATTGGTTGAACATTTAGGTCATTTTCGTCCTCCCTAGGCTTATTCTAATGCAATTAGGGTTTTTCACCAATCTTTTGCATCCAATAAATGATTTTGTATCATTGGTTGACCTTTTAGGTCATTTTCGTCCTCCCTAGGTTTATTCTATTCCAATTAGGGTTTTTAACCAATCTTGTGCATCCAATAAGTGATTTTGTGTCATTGGTTGAACATTTAGGTCATTTTCGTCCTCATTCAACTTATTCTAATCCAATTAGGTTTTTAACCAATCTTGTGCATCCAATAAGTTATTTTGTGTCATTGGTTGAACATTTAGGTCATTTTCCTCCTCTCTAGGCTTATTCTAATCCAATTGGGGTTTTTAACCAATCTTGTACATCCAATAAGTGATTTTGTGTCATTGTTGAACATTTAGGTTATTTTCGTCTTCCCTAGGCTTATTCCAATCCAATTAGGGTTTTTAACCAATCTTATGCATCCAATAAGTGATTTTGTGTCATTGGTTGAACATTTAGGTCATTTTCGTCCTCCCTAGGTTTATTCTAATCCAATTAGGGTTTTTAACCAATCTTGTGCATCCAATAAGTGATTTTGTGTCATTGGTTGAACATTTAGGTCATTTTCGTCCTCCCTAGCATTATTTTAATCCATTTAGGGTTTTTAAATAATCTTGTGCTTCCAATAAGTGATTTTGTGTCATTGGTTGAACATCCAGGTCATTTTCGACATCCTTGGATTTATTCTAATTCAATTAGGGTTTTTAACCAATCTTGTGCATCCAATAAGTGATTTTGTGTCAGTGGTTGAACATTTACGTCATTTTCGTCCTCTTTCAACTTATTCTAATCCATTTAGGGTTTTTAACCAATCTTGTGCATCCAATCAGTGATTTTGTGTCATTGGTTGAACATTTAGGTCATTTTCGTCCTCCCTAGGCTGATTTTAATGCGATTAGGGTTTTTAATCAATCCAGTGCATCCAATGAGTAATTTTGTTTCATTGGTTGAACATTTAGGTCATTTTCGTCCTCCCTAGGCTTATTCTAATCCAATTTGGGTTTTTAACCAATCTTGTGCATCCAATAAGTGATTTTGTGTCATTGGTTGAACATTTAGGTCATTTTCGTCCTCATTCAACTTATTCTAATCCAATTAGGGTTTTTAACCAATCTTGTGCATCCAACAAGTGATTTTCTGTCATTGGTTGATCATTTAGGCCATTTTGGTCCTCCCTAGGCTTATTCTAATCCAATTAGGGTTTTTAACAAATCTTGTTCATCCAATAAGTGATTATGTGTCATTGGTAGAAGATTTAGGTCATTTTCGTCCTCCATATGCTTATTTTAATCCATTTAGGGTTTTTAAATAATCTAGTGCATCCAATAAGTGATTTTGTGTCATTGGTTGAACATCTAGTTCATTTTCGACATCCTTGGACTTATTCTAATTCAATTAGGGTTTTTAAACAATCTTGTGCATCCAACAATTGATTTTGTGTCATTGGTTGAACATTTAGGTTATTTTCGTCCTCCCTAGGCTTATTCTAACCCAATCATGGTTTTTAATCAATCTTGTGCATCCAATAAGTGATTTTGTGTCATTGGTTGAACATTTAGGTCATTTTCGTCCTCCCTAGGCTTATTCTAATGCAATTAGGGTTTTTCACCAATCTTTTGCATCCAATAAATGATTTTGTATCATTGGTTGACCTTTTAGGTCATTTTCGTCCTCCCTAGGTTTATTCTATTCCAATTAGGGTTTTTAACCAATCTTGTGCATCCAATAAGTGATTTTGTGTCATTGGTTGAACATTTAGGTCATTTTCGTCCTCATTCAACTTATTCTAATCCAATTAGGTTTTTAACCAATCTTGTGCATCCAATAAGTGATTTTGTGTCATTGGTTGAACATTTAGGTCATTTTCCTCCTCTCTAGGCTTATTCTAATCCAATTGGGGTTTTTAACCAATCTTGTACATCCAATAAGTGATTTTGTGTCATTGTTGAACATTTAGGTTATTTTCGTCTTCCCTAGGCTTATTCCAATCCAATTAGGGTTTTTAACCAATCTTATGCATCCAATAAGTGATTTTGTGTCATTGGTTGAACATTTAGGTCATTTTCGTCCTCCCTAGCATTATTTTAATCCATTTAGGGTTTTTAAATAATCTTGTGCTTCCAATAAGTGATTTTGTGTCATTGGTTGAACATCCAGGTCATTTTCGACATCCTTGGATTTATTCTAATTCAATTAGGGTTTTTAACCAATCTTGTGCATCCAATAAGTGATTTTGTGTCAGTGGTTGAACATTTACGTCATTTTCGTCCTCCTTCAACTTATTCTAATCCATTTAGGGTTTTTAACCAATCTTGTGCATCCAATCAGTGATTTTGTGTCATTGGTTGAACATTTAGGTCATTTTCGTCATCCTTGGACTTATTCTAATTCAATTAGGGTTTTTAACCAATCTTGTGCATCCAATAAATGATTTTGTGTCATTGGTTGAACATTTAGGTCATTTTCGTCCTCCCTAGGCTGATTTTAATGCGATTAGGGTTTTTAATCAATCCAGTGCATCCAATGAGTAATTTTGTTTCATTGGTTGAACATTTAGGTCATTTTCGTCCTCCCTAGGCTTATTCTAATCCAATTTGGGTTTTTAACCAATCTTGTGCATCCAATAAGTGATTGTGTGTCATTGGTTGAACATTTTAGGTCATTTTCGTCATCCTTGAACTTATTCTAATTCAATTAGGGTTTTTAACCAATCTTGTGCATCCAACAAGTGATTTTCTGTCATTGGTTGATCATTTAGGCCATTTTCGTCCTCCCTAGGCTTATTCTAATCCAATTAGGGTTTTTAACAAATCTTGTTCATCCAATAAGTAATTTTGTGTCAAAGGTAGAAGATTTAGGTCATTTTCGTCCTCCCTATGCTTATTTTAATCCATTTAGGGTTTTTAAATAATCTAGTGCATCCAATAAGTGATTTTGTGTCATTGGTTGAACATCTAGGTCATTTTCGCCATCCTTGGACTTATTCTAATTCAATTAGGGTTTTTAAACAATCTTGTGCATCCAACAATTGAATTTGTTTCATTGGTTGAACATTTAGGTCATTTTCGTCCTCCCTAGGCTTATTCTAACCCAATCAGGGTTTTTAATCAAACTTGTGCATCCAATAAGTGATTTTGTGTCATTGGTTGAACATTTAGGTCATTTTCGTCCTCCCTAGGCTTATTCTAATGCAATTAGGGTTTTTCACCAATCTTGTGCATCCAATAAGTGATTTTGTGTCATTGGTTGAACATTTAGGTCATTTTCCTCCTCTCTAGGCTTATTCTAATCCAATTGGGGTTTTTAACCAATCTTGTACATCCAATTAGTGATTTTGTGTCATCGTTGAACATTTAGGTCATTTTCGTCTTCCCTAGGCTTATACCAATCCAATTAGGGTTTTTAACCAATCTTAAGCATCCAATAAGTGATTTTGTGTCATTGGTTGAACATTTAGGTTATTTTCGTGCTCCCTAGGCTTATTCAAATCCAATTAGGGTTTTTAACCAATCTTGTGAATCCAAAAAGTGATTTTGTGTCATTGGTTAAACATTCAGGTCAATTTCGTCCTCCTTCAACATATTCTAATCCATTTAGGGTTTTTAACCAATCTTGTGCATCCAATTCGTGATTTTCTGTCATTGGTAGAACATTTAGGTCATTCTCGTCCTCCCTAGGCTTATTCTAATCCAATTAGGGTTTTTAAATAATCTAGTGCATCCAATAAGTGATTTTGTGCCATTGGTTGAACAACTAGGTCATTTTCGACATCCTTGGACTTATTCTAATTCAATTAGGGTTTTTAAACAATCTTGTGCATCCAACAATTGATTTTGTGTCATTGGTTGAACATTTAGGTCATTTTCGTCCTTCCTAGGCTTATTCTAACCCAATCAGGGTTTTTAATCAATCTTGTGCATCCAATAAGTGATTTTTTGTCATTGGTTGAACATTTAGGTCATTTTGGTCCTCCCTAGGCTTATTCTAATGCAATTAGGGTTTTTCACCAATCTTGTGCATCTAATAAATGATTTTGTATCATTGGTTGAACTTCTAGGTCATTTGCGTCCTCCCTAGGTTTATTCTAATCCAATTAGGGTTTTTAACCAATCTTGTGCATCCAATAAGTGATTTTGTGTCATTGGTTGAACATTTAGGTCATTTTCGTCCTCCTTCAACTTATTCTAATCCAATTAGGGTTATTAACCAATCTTGTGCATCCAATAAGTGATTTTGTGTCATTGGTTGAACGTTTAGGTCATTTTCCTCCTCTCTAGGCTTATTCTAATCCAATTGGGGTTTTTAACCAATCTTGTACATCCAATAAGTGATTTTGTGTCATTGTTGACAATGTAGGTCATTTTCGTCCTCCCTAGGCTTATTCTAATCCAATTAGGGTTTTTAACAAATCTTGTTCATCCAATAAGTGATTTTGTGTCATTGGTAGAAGATTTTGGTCATTTTCTTCCTCCATATGCTTATTTTAATCCATTTAGGGTTTTTAAATAATCTAGTGCATCCAATAAGTGATTTTGTGTCATTGGTTGAACATCTATGTCATTTTCGACATCCTTGGACTTATTCTAATTCAATTAGGGTTTTTATACAATCTTGTGCATCCAACAATTGATTTTGTGTCATTGGTTGAACATTTAGGTCATTTTCGTCCTCCCTAGGGTTATTCTAACCCAATCAGGGTTTTTAATCAATCTTGTGCATCCAATAAGTGATTTTGTGTCATTGGTTGAACATTTAGGTCATTTTCCTCCTCTCTAGGCTTATTCTAATCCAATTGGGGTTTTTAACCAATCTTGTACATCCAATAAGTGATTTTGTGTCATTGTTGAACATTTAGGTCATTTTCGTCTTCCCTAGGCTTTTTCCAATCCAATTAGGGTTTTTAACCAATCTTATGCATCAAATAAGTGATTTTGTGTCATTGGTTGAACATTTAGGTCATTTTAGTCCTCCCTAGGCTTATTCAAATCCAATTAGGGTTTTTAACCAATCTTGTGAATCCAATAAGTGATTTTGTGTCATTGGATGAACATTTAGGTCATTTTCGTCATCCTTGGACTTATTCTAATTCAATTAGGGTTTTTAATCAATCTTGTGCATCCAACAAGTGATTTTCTGTCATTGGTTGAATATTTAGGTCATTTTCGTCCTCCCTAGGCTTATTCTAATCCAATTAGGGTTTTTAACCAATCTAGTGCATCCAATAAGTGATTTTGGGTCATTGGTTGAACATTTAGGTCATTTTCGTCTCTCTTGGACTTATTCTAATTCAATTAGGGTTTTTAACCAATCTTGTGCATCCAATAAGTGATTTTGTGTCATTGGTTGAACATTTAGGTCATTTTCTTCCTCTCTAGGCTTATTCTAATCCAATTGGGGTTTTTAACCAATCTTGTACATCCAATAAGTGATTTTTTGTTATTGTTGAACATTTAGGTCATTTTCGTCATCCTTGGACTTATTCTTATTCAATTTGGGTTTTTAATCAATCTTGTGCATCCAACAAGTGATTTTCTGTCATTGGTTGAACATTTAGGTCATTTTCGTCCTCCCTAGGCTTATTCTAATCCAATTAGTGTTTTTAACCAATCTAGTGCATCCAATAAGTGATTTTGGGTCATTGGTTGAACATTTAGGTCATTTTCGTCATCCTTGGACTTATTCTAATTCAATTAGGGTTTTTAACCAATCTTGTGCATCCAATAAGTGATTTTGTGTCATTGGTTGAACATTTAGGTCATTTTCGTCCTCCCTAGGCAGATTTTAATGCGATTAGGGTTTTTAATCAATCTAGTGCATCCAATGAGTAATTTTGTTTCATTGGTTGAACATTTAGGTCATTTTCGTCCTCCCTAGGCTTATTCTAATCCAATTTGGGTTTTTAACCAATCTTGTGCATCCAATAAGTGATTGTGTGTCATTGGTTGAACATTTTAGGTCATTTTCGTCATCCTTTAACTTATTCTAATTCAATTAGGGTTTTTAACCAATCTTGTGCATCCCACAAGTGATTTTCTGTCATTGGTTGATCATTTAGGCCATTTTCGTCCTCCCTAGGCTTATTCTAATCCAATTAGGGTTTTTAACAAATCTTGTTCATCCAATAAGTGATTTTGTGTCATTGGTAGAAGATTTAGGTCATTTTCGTCCTCCCTATGCTTATTTTAATCCATTTAGGGTTTTTAAATAATCTAGTGCATCCAATAAGTGATTTTGTGTCATTGGTTGAACATCTAGGTCATTTTCGCCATCCTTGGACTTATTCTAATTCAATTAGGGTTTTTAAACAATCTTGTGCATCCAACAATTGATTTTGTGTCATTGGTTGAACATTTAGGTCATTTTCGTCCTCCCTAGGCTTATTCTAACTCAATCAGGGTTTTTAATCAATCTTGTGCATCCAATAAGTGATTTTGTGTCATTGGTTGATCATTTATGTCATTTTCGTCCTCCCTAGGCTTAATCTAATGCAATTAGGGTTTTTCACCAATCTTGTGCATCCAATAAATGATTTTGTATCATTGGTTGAACTTTTAGCTCATTTTCGTCCTCCCTAGGTTTATTCTAATGCAATTAGGGTTTTTAATCAATCTTGTGCATCCAATAAGTGATTTTATGTCATTGGTTGAACATTTAGGTCATTTTCCTCCTCTCTAGGCTTATTCTAATCCAATTGGGGTTTTTAACCAATCTTGTACATCCAATAAGTGATTTTGTGTCATTGTTGAACATTTAGGTCATTTTCGTCTTCCCTAGGCTTATTCCAATCCAATTAGGGTTTTTAACCAATCTTATGCATCCAATAAGTGATTTTGTGTCATTGGTTGAACATTTAGGTCATTTTCGTCCTCCCTAGGCTTATTCAAATCCAATTAGGGTTTTTAACCAATCTTGTGAATCCAATAAGTGATTTTGTGTCATTGGTTAAACATTCAGGTCATATTCGTCCTCCTTCAACATATTCTAATCCATTTAGGGTTTTTAACCAATCTTGTGCATCCAATACGTGATTTTCTGTCATTGGTAGAACATTTAGGTCATTTTCGTCCTCCCTAGGCTTATTCTAATCCAATTAGGGTTTTTAACCAATCTTGTGCATCCAATAAGTGATTTTGTGTCATTGGTTGAACATTTAGGTCATTTTCGTCCTCCCTAGGCTTATTCTAACCCAATCAGGGTTTTTAATCAATCTTGTGCATCCAATAAGTGATTTTGGGTCATTGGTTGAACATTTAGGTCATTTTCGTCCTCCCTAGGCTTATTCTAATGCAATTAGGGGTTTTCACCAATCTTGTGCATCCAATAAATGATTTTGTATTATTGGTTGAACTTTTAGGTCATTTTCGTCCTCCCTAGGTTTATTCTAATCCAATTAGGGTTTTTAACCAATCTTGTGCATCCAATAAGTGATTTCGTGACATTGGTTGAACATTTAGGTCATTTTCCTCCTCTCTAGGCTTATTCTAATCCAATTGGGGTTTTTAACCAATCTTGTAAATCCAATAAGTGATTTTGTGTCATTGTTGAACATTTAGGTCATTTTTGTCTTCCCAAGGCTTATTCCAATCCAATTAGGGTTTTTAACCAATCTTATGCATCCAATAAGTGATTTTGTGTCATTGGTTGAACATTTAGGTCATTTTCGTCCTCCTTAGGCTTATTCAAATCCAATTAGGGTTTTTAACCAATCTTGTGAATCCAATAAGTGATTTTGTATCATTGTTGAACATTTAGGTCATTTTCGTCATCCCTAGGCTTTTTCCAATCTAATTAGGGTTTTTAACCAATCTTATGCATCCAATAAGTGATTTTGTGTCATTGGTTGAACATTTAGGTCATTTTCGTCCTCCCTAGGTTTATTCTAATCCAATTAGGGTTTTTAACCAATCTTGTGCAACCAATAAGTGATTTTGTGTCATTGGTTGAACATTTAGGTCATTTTCGTCCTCCCTAGGCTTATTTTAATCCATTTAGGGTTTTTTAAATAATCTTGTGCATCCAATAAGTGATTTTGTGTCATTGGTTGAACATCTAGGTCATTTTCGACATCCTTGGATTTATTCTAATTCAATTAGGGTTTTTAACCAATCTTGTGCATCCAACAAGTGATTTTGTGTCATTGGTTGAACATTTAGGTCATTTTCGTCCTCCCTAGCCTTATTCTAATCCAATTAGGGTTTTTAACCAATCTTGTGCATCCAATAAGTGATTTTGTGTCATTGGTTGAACATTTAGGTCATTTTCGTCCTCCTTCAACTTATTCTAATTCAATTAGGGTTTTTAACCAATCTTGTGCATCCAATAAGTGATTTTGTGTCATTGGTTGAACATTTAGGTCATTTTCCTCCTCTCTAGGCTTATTCTAATCCAATTGGGGTTTTTAACCAATCTTGTACATCCAATAAGTGATTTTGTGTCATTGTTGAACATTTAGGTTATTTTCGTCTTCCCTAGGCTTATTCCAATCCAATTAGGGTTTTTAACCAATCTTATGCATCCAATAAGTGATTTTGTGTCATTGGTTGAACATTTAGGTCATTTTCGTCCTCCCTAGGTTTATTCTAATCCAATTAGGGTTTTTAACCAATCTTGTGCATCCAATAAGTGATTTTGTGTCATTGGTTGAACATTTAGGTCATTTTCGTCCTCCTTCAACTTATTCTAATCCAATTAGGGTTTTTAACCAATCTTGTGCATCCAATAAGTGATTTTGTGTCATTGGTTGAACGTTTAGGTCATTTTCCTCCTCTCTAGGCTTATTCTAATCCAATTGGGGTTTTTAACCAATCTTGTACATCCAATAAGTGATTTTGTGTCACTGTTGAACATTTAGGTCATTTTCGTCCTCCCTAGGCTTATTCTAATCCAATTAGGGTTTTTAATAAATCTTGTTCATCCAATAAGTGATTTTGTGTCATTGGTAGAAGATTTTGGTCATTTTCGTCCTCCATATGCTTATTTTAATCCATTTAGGGTTTTTAAATAATCTAGTGCATCCAATAAGTGATTTTGTGTCATTGGTTGAACATCTATGCCATTTTCGACATCCTTGGACTTATTCTAATTCAATTAGGGTTTTTATACAATCTTGTGCATCCAACAATTGATTTTGTCATTGGTTGAACATTTAGGTCATTTTCGTCCTCCCTAGGGTTATTCTAACCCAATCAGGGTTTTTAATCAATCTTGTGCATCCAATAAGTGATTTTGTGTCATTGGTTGAACATTTAGGTCATTTTCGTCCTCCCTAGGCTTATTCTAATGCAATTAGGGTTTTTCACCAATCTTGTGCATCCAATAAATGATTTTGTATCATTGGTTGAACTTTTAGGTCATTTTCGTCCTCCCTAGGATTATTCTAATCCAATTAGGGTTTTTAACCAATCTTGTGCATCCAATAAGTGATTTTGTGTCATTGGTTGAATATTTAGGTCATTTTCCTCATCTCTAGGCTTATTCTAATCCAATTGGGGTTTTTAACCAATCTTGTACATCCAATAAGTGATTTTGTGTCATTGTTGAACATTTAGGTCATTTTCGTCTTCCCTAGGCTTATTCCAATCCAATTAGGGTTTTTAACCAATCTTATGCATCCAATAAGTGATTTTGTGTCATTGGTTGAACATTTAGGTCATTTTCGTCCTCCTTAGGCTTATTCAAATCCAATTAGGGTTTTTAACCAATCTTGTGAATCCAATAAGTGATTTTGTATCATTGTTGAACATTTAGGTCATTTTCGTCATCCCTAGGCTTTTTCCAATCTAATTAGGGTTTTTAACCAATCTTATGCATCCAATAAGTGATTTTGTGTCATTGGTTGAACATTTAGGTCATTTTCGTCCTCCCTAGGTTTATTCTAATCCAATTAGGGTTTTTAACCAATCTTGTGCAACCAATAAGTGATTTTGTGTCATTGGTTGAACATTTAGGTCATTTTCGTCCTCCCTTGGCTTATTTTAATCCATTTAGGGTTTTTAAATAATCTTGTGCATCCAATAAGTGATTTTGTGTCATTGGTTGAACATCTAGGTCATTTTCGACATCCTTGGATTTATTCTAATTCAATTAGGGTTTTTAACCAATCTTGTGCATCCAACAAGTGATTTTGTGTCATTGGTTGAAAATTTAGGTCATTTTCGTCCTCCCTAGCCTTATTCTAATCCAATTAGGGTTTTTAACCAATCTTGTGCATCCAATAAGTGATTTTGTGTCATTGGTTGAACATTTAGGTCATTTTCGTCCTCCTTAGGCTTATTCAAATCCAATTAGGGTTTTTAACCAATCTTGTGAATCCAATAAGTGATTTTGTATAATTGTTGAACATTTAGGTCATTTTCGTCATCCCTAGGCTTATTCCAATCTAATTAGGGTTTTTAACCAATCTTATGCATCCAATAAGTGATTTTGTGTCATTGGTTGAACATTTAGGTCATTTTCGTCCTCCCTAGGTTTATTCTAATCCAATTAGGGTTTTTAACCAATCTTGTGCAACCAATAAGTGATTTTGTGTCATTGGTTGAACATTTAGGTCATTTTCGTCCTCCCTAGGCTTATTTTAATCCATTTAGGGTTTTTTAAATAATCTTGTGCATCCAATAAGTGATTTTGTGTCATTGGTTGAACATCTAGGTCATTTTCGACATCCTTGGATTTATTCTAATTCAATTAGGGTTTTTAACCAATCTTGTGCATCCAACAAGTGATTTTGTGTCATTGGTTGAACATTTAGGTCATTTTCGTCCTCCCTAGCCTTATTCTAATCCAACTAGGGTTTTTAACCAATCTTGTGCATCCAATAAGTGATTTTGTGTCATTGGTTGAACATTTAGGTCATTTTCGTCCTCCTTAGGCTTATTCAAATCCAATTAGGGTTTTTAACCAATCTTGTGAATCCAATAAGTGATTTTGTATCATTGTTGAACATTTAGGTCATTTTCGTCATCCCTAGGCTTATTCCAATCTAATTAGGGTTTTTAACCAATCTTATGCATCCAATAAGTGATTTTGTGTCATTGGTTGAACATTTAGGTCATTTCCGTCCTCCCTAGGTTTATTCTAATCCAATTAGGGTTTTTAACCAATCTTGTGCAACCAATAAGTGATTTTGTGTCATTGGTTGAACATTTAGGTCATTTTCGTCCTCCCTAGGCTTATTTTAATCCATTTAGGGTTTTTAAATAATCTTGTGCATCCAATAAGTGATTTTGTGTCATTGGTTGAACATCTAGGTCATTTTCGACATCCTTGGATTTATTCTAATTCAATTAGGGTTTTTAACCAATCTTGTGCATCCAACAAGTGATTTTGTGTCATTGGTTGAACATTTAGGTCATTTTCGTCCTCCCTAGCCTTATTCTAATCCATTTAGGGTTTTTAACCAATCTTGTGCATCCAATTCGTGATTTTCTGTCATTGGTAGAACATTTAGGTCATTCTCGTCCTCCCTAGGCTTATTCTAATCCAATTAGGGTTTTTAAATAATCTAGTGCATCCAATAAGTGATTTTGTGCCATTGGTTGAACAACTAGGTCATTTTCGACATCCTTGGACTTATTCTAATTCAATTAGGGTTTTTAAACAATCTTGTGCATCCAACAATTGATTTTGTGTCATTGGTTGAACATTTAGGTCATTTTCGTCCTTCCTAGGCTTATTCTAACCCAATCAGGGTTTTTAATCAATCTTGTGCATCCAATAAGTGATTTTTTGTCATTGGTTGAACATTTAGGTCATTTTGGTCCTCCCTAGGCTTATTCTAATGCAATTAGGGTTTTTCACCAATCTTGTGCATCTAATAAATGATTTTGTATCATTGGTTGAACTTCTAGGTCATTTGCGTCCTCCCTAGGTTTATTCTAATCCAATTAGGGTTTTTAACCAATCTTGTGCATCCAATAAGTGATTTTGTGTCATTGGTTGAACATTTAGGTCATTTTCGTCCTCCTTCAACTTATTCTAATCCAATTAGGGTTATTAACCAATCTTGTGCATCCAATAAGTGATTTTGTGTCATTGGTTGAACGTTTAGGTCATTTTCCTCCTCTCTAGGCTTATTCTAATCCAATTGGGGTTTTTAACCAATCTTGTACATCCAATAAGTGATTTTGTGTCATTGTTGACAATGTAGGTCATTTTCGTCCTCCCTAGGCTTATTCTAATCCAATTAGGGTTTTTAACAAATCTTGTTCATCCAATAAGTGATTTTGTGTCATTGGTAGAAGATTTTGGTCATTTTCTTCCTCCATATGCTTATTTTAATCCATTTAGGGTTTTTAAATAATCTAGTGCATCCAATAAGTGATTTTGTGTCATTGGTTGAACATCTATGTCATTTTCGACATCCTTGGACTTATTCTAATTCAATTAGGGTTTTTATACAATCTTGTGCATCCAACAATTGATTTTGTGTCATTGGTTGAACATTTAGGTCATTTTCGTCCTCCCTAGGGTTATTCTAACCCAATCAGGGTTTTTAATCAATCTTGTGCATCCAATAAGTGATTTTGTGTCATTGGTTGAACATTTAGGTCATTTTCCTCCTCTCTAGGCTTATTCTAATCCAATTGGGGTTTTTAACCAATCTTGTACATCCAATAAGTGATTTTGTGTCATTGTTGAACATTTAGGTCATTTTCGTCTTCCCTAGGCTTATTCCAATCCAATTAGGGTTTTTAACCAATCTTATGCATCCAATAAGTGATTTTGTGTCATTGGTTGAACATTTAGGTCATTTTCGTCCTCCCTAGGCTTATTCAAATCCAATTAGGGTTTTTAACCAATCTTGTGAATCCAATAAGTGATTTTGTGTCATTGGTTAAACATTCAGGTCATATTCGTCCTCCTTCAACATATTCTAATCCATTTAGGGTTTTTAACCAATCTTGTGCATCCAATACGTGATTTTCTGTCATTGGTAGAACATTTAGGTCATTTTCGTCCTCCCTAGGCTTATTCTAATCCAATTAGGGTTTTTAACCAATCTTGTGCATCCAATAAGTGATTTTGTGTCATTGGTTGAACATTTAGGTCATTTTCGTCCTCCCTAGGCTTATTCTAACCCAATCAGGGTTTTTAATCAATCTTGTGCATCCAATAAGTGATTTTGGGTCATTGGTTGAACATTTAGGTCATTTTCGTCCTCCCTAGGCTTATTCTAATGCAATTAGGGGTTTTCACCAATCTTGTGCATCCAATAAATGATTTTGTATTATTGGTTGAACTTTTAGGTCATTTTCGTCCTCCCTAGGTTTATTCTAATCCAATTAGGGTTTTTAACCAATCTTGTGCATCCAATAAGTGATTTCGTGACATTGGTTGAACATTTAGGTCATTTTCCTCCTCTCTAGGCTTATTCTAATCCAATTGGGGTTTTTAACCAATCTTGTAAATCCAATAAGTGATTTTGTGTCATTGTTGAACATTTAGGTCATTTTTGTCTTCCCAAGGCTTATTCCAATCCAATTAGGGTTTTTAACCAATCTTATGCATCCAATAAGTGATTTTGTGTCATTAGTTGAACATTTAGGTCATTTTCGTCCTCCTTAGGCTTATTCAAATCCAATTAGGGTTTTTAACCAATCTTGTGAATCCAATAAGTGATTTTGTATCATTGTTGAACATTTAGGTCATTTTCGTCATCCCTAGGCTTTTTCCAATCTAATTAGGGTTTTTAACCAATCTTATGCATCCAATAAGTGATTTTGTGTCATTGGTTGAACATTTAGGTCATTTTCGTCCTCCCTAGGTTTATTCTAATCCAATTAGGGTTTTTAACCAATCTTGTGCAACCAATAAGCGATTTTGTGTCATTGGTTGAACATTTAGGTCATTTTCGTCCTCCCTAGGCTTATTTTAATCCATTTAGGGTTTTTAAATAATCTTGTGCATCCAATAAGTGATTTTGTGTCATTGGTTGAACATCTAGGTCATTTTCGACATCCTTGGATTTATTCTAATTCAATTAGGGTTTTTAACCAATCTTGTGCATCCAATAAGTGATTTCGTGTCATTGGTTGAACATTTAGGTCATTTTCCTCCTCTCTAGGCTAATTCTAATCCAATTGGGGTTTTTAACCAATCTTGTACATCGAATAAGTGATTTTGTGTCATTGTTGAACATTTAGGTCATTTTCGTCTTCCCTAGGCTTATTCCAATCCAATTAGGGTTTTTAACCAATCTTATGCATCCAATAAGTTATTTTGTGTCATTGGTTGAACATTTAGGTCATTTTCGTCCTCCCTAGGTTTATTCTAATCCAATTAGGGTTTTTAACCAATCTTGTGCATCCAATAAGTGATTTTGTGTCATTGGTTGAACATTTAGGTCATTTTCGTCCTCCCTAGGCTTATTTTAATCCATTTAGGGTTTTTAAATAATCTTGTGCATCCAATAAGTGATTTTGTGTCATTGGTTGAACATTTAGGTCATTTTCGTCCTCCCTAGGCTTATTTTAATCCATTTAGGGTTTTTAAATAATCTTGTGCATCCAATAAGTGATTTTTTGTCATTGGTTGAACATCTAGGTCATTTTCGACATCCTTGGATTTATTCTAATTCAATTAGGGTTGTTAACCAATCTTGTGCATCCAACAAGTGATTTTGTGTCATTGGTTGAACATTTAGGTCATTTTCGTCCTCCCTAGCCTTATTCTAATCCAATTAGGGTTTTTAACCAATCTTGTGCATCCAATAAGTGATTTTGTGTCATTGGTTGAACATTTAGGTCATTTTCGTCCTCCTTCAAGTTATTCTAATTCAATTAGGGTTTTTAACCAATCTTGTGCATCCAATAAGTGATTTTGTGTCATTGGTTGAACATTTAGGTCATTTTCCTCCTCTCTAGGCTTATTCTAATCCAATTGGGGTTTTTAACCAATCTTGTACATCCAATTAGTGATTTTGTGTCATCGTTGAACATTTAGGTCATTTTCGTCTTCCCTAGGCTTATACCAATCCAATTAGGGTTTTTAACCAATCTTAAGCATCCAATAAGTCATTTTGTATCATTGGTTGAACATTTAGGTTATTTTCGTGCTCCCTAGGCTTATTCAAATCCAATTAGGGTTTTTAACCAATCTTGTGAATCCAAAAAGTGATTTTGTGTCATTGGTTAAACATTCAGGTCATTTTCGTCCTCCTTCAACATATTCTAATCCATTTAGGGTTTTTAACCAATCTTGTGCATCGAATTCGTGATTTTCTGTCATTAATAGAACATTTAGGTCATTCTCGTCCTCCCTAGGCTTATTCTAATCCAATTAGGGTTTTTAAATAATCTAGTGCATCCAATAAGTGATTTTGTGCCATTGGTTGAACAACTAGGTCATTTTCGACATCCTTGGACTTATTCTAATTCAATTAGGGTTTTTAAACAATCTTGTGCATCCAACAATTGATTTTGTGTCATTGGTTGAACATTTAGGTCATTTTCGTCCTTCCTAGGCTTATTCTAACCCAATCAGGGTTTTTAATCAATCTTGTGCATCCAATAAGTGATTTTTTGTCATTGGTTGAACATTTAGGTCTTTTGTGTCCTCCCTAGGCTTATTCTAATGCAATTAGGGTTTTTCACCAATCTTGTGCATCCAATAAATGATTTTGTATCATTGGTTGAACTTTTAGGTCATTTTCGTCCTCCCTAGGTTTATTCTAATCCAATTAGGGTTTTTAACCAATCTTGTGCATCCAATAAGTGATTTTGTGTCATTGGTTGAACATTTAGGTCATTTTCGTCCTCCTTCAACTTATTCTAATCCAATTAGGGTTTTTAACCAATCTTGTGCATCCAATAAGTGATTTTGTGTCATTGGTTGAACGTTTAGGTCATTTTCCTCCTCTCTAGGCTTATTCTAATCCAATTGGGGTTTTTAACCAATCTTGTACATCCAATAAGTGATTTTGTGTCATTGTTGACAATGTAGGTCATTTTCGTCCTCCCTAGGCTTATTCTAATCCAATTAGGGTTTTTAACAAATCTTGTTCATCCAATAAGTGATTTTGTGTCATTGGTAGAAGATTTTGGTCATTTTCTTCCTCCATATGCTTATTTTAATCCATTTAGGGATTTTAAATAATCTAGTGCATCCAATAAGTGATTTTGTGTCATTGGTTGAACATCTATGTCATTTTCGACATCCTTGGACTTATTCTAATTCAATTAGGGTTTTTATACAATCTTGTGCATCCAACAATTGATTTTGTGTCATTGGTTGAACATTTAGGTCATTTTCGTCCTCCCTAGGGTTATTCTAACCCAATCAGGGTTTTTAATCAATCTTGTGCATCCAATAAGTGATTTTGTGTCAATGGTTGAACATTTAGGTCATTTTCCTCCTCTCTAGGCTTATTCTAATCCAATTGGGGTTTTTAACCAATCTTGTACATCCAATAAGTGATTTTGTGTCATTGTTGAACATTTAGGTCATTTTCGTCTTCCCTAGGCTTATTCCAATCCAATTAGGGTTTTTAACCAATCTTATGCATCCAATAAGTGATTTTGTGTCATTGGTTGAACATTTAGGTCATTTTCGTCCTCCTTAGGCTTATTCAAATCCAATTAGGGTTTTTAACCAATCTTGTGAATCCAATAAGTGATTTTGTATCATTGTTGAACATTTAGGTCATTTTCGTCATCCCTAGGCTTTTTCCAATCTAATTAGGGTTTTTAACCAATCTTATGCATCCAATAAGTGATTTTGTGTCATTGGTTGAACATTTAGGTCATTTTCGTCCTCCCTAGGTTTATTCTAATCCAATTAGGGTTTTTAACCAATCTTGTGCAACCAATAAGTGATTTTGTGTCATTGGTTGAACATTTAGGTCATTTTCGTCCTCCCTTGGCTTATTTTAATCCATTTAGGGTTTTTAAATAATCTTGTGCATCCAATAAGTGATTTTGTGTCATTGGTTGAACATCTAGGTCATTTTCGACATCCTTGGATTTATTCTAATTCAATTAGGGTTTTTAACCAATCTTGTGCATCCAACAAGTGATTTTGTGTCATTGGTTGAAAATTTAGGTCATTTTCGTCCTCCCTAGCCTTATTCTAATCCAATTAGGGTTTTTAACCAATCTTGTGCATCCAATAAGTGATTTTGTGTCATTGGTTGAACATTTAGGTCATTTTCGTCCTCCTTAGGCTTATTCAAATCCAATTAGGGTTTTTAACCAATCTTGTGAATCCAATAAGTGATTTTGTATAATTGTTGAACATTTAGGTCATTTTCGTCATCCCTAGGCTTATTCCAATCTAATTAGGGTTTTTAACCAATCTTATGCATCCAATAAGTGATTTTGTGTCATTGGTTGAACATTTAGGTCATTTTCGTCCTCCCTAGGTTTATTCTAATCCAATTAGGGTTTTTAACCAATCTTGTGCAACCAATAAGTGATTTTGTGTCATTGGTTGAACATTTAGGTCATTTTCGTCCTCCCTAGGCTTATTTTAATCCATTTAGGGTTTTTAAATAATCTTGTGCATCCAATAAGTGATTTTGTGTCATTGGTTGAACATCTAGGTCATTTTCGACATCCTTGGATTTATTCTAATTCAATTAGGGTTTTTAACCAATCGTGTGCATCCAACAAGTGATTTTGTGTCATTGGTTGAACATTTAGGTCATTTTCGTCCTCCCTAGCCTTATTCTAATCCAATTAGGGTTTTTAACCAATCTTGTGCATCCAATAAGTGATTTTGTGTCATTGGTTGAACATTTAGGTCATTTTCGTCCTCCTTAGGCTTATTCAAATCCAATTAGGGTTTTTAACCAATCTTGTGAATCCAATAAGTGATTTTGTATCATTGTTGAACTTTTAGGTCATTTTCGTCCTCCCTAGGATTATTCTAATCCAATTAGGGTTTTTAACCAATCTTGTACATCCAATAAGTGATTTTGTGTCATTGTTGAACATTTAGGTCATTTTCATCTTCCCTAGGCTTATTCCAATCCAATTAGGGTTTTTAACCAATCTTATGCATCCAATAAGTGATTTTGTGTCATTGGTTGAACATTTAGGTCATTTTCGTCCTCCTTAGGCTTATTCAAATCCAATTAGGGTTTTTAACCAATCTTGTGAATCCAATAAGTGATTTTGTATCATTGTTGAACATTTAGGTCATTTTCGTCATCCCTAGGCTTTTTCCAATCTAATTAGGGTTTTTAACCAATCTTATGCATCCAATAAGTGATTTTGTGTCATTGGTTGAACATTTAGGTCATTTTCGTCCTGCCTAGGTTTATTCTAATCCAATTAGGGTTTTTAACCAATCTTGTGCAACCAATAAGTGATTTTGTGTCATTGGTTGAACATTTAGGTCATTTTCGTCCTCCCTAGGCTTATTTTAATCCATTTAGGGTTTTTAAATAATCTTGTGCATCCAATAAGTGATTTTGTGTCATTGGTTGAACATCTAGGTCATTTTCGACATCCTTGGATTTATTCTAATTCAATTAGGGTTTTTAACCAATCTTGTGCATCCAACAAGTGATTTTGTGTCATTGGTTGAACATTTAGGTCATTTTCGTCCTCCCTAGCCTTATTCTAATCCATTTAGGGTTTTTAACCAATCTTGTGCATCCAATTCGTGATTTTCTGTCATTGGTAGAACATTTAGGTCATTCTCGTCCTCCCTAGGCTTATTCTAATCCAATTAGGGTTTTTAAATAATCTAGTGCATCCAATAAGTGATTTTGTGCCATTGGTTGAACAACTAGGTCATTTTCGACATCCTTGGACTTATTCTAATTCAATTAGGGTTTTTAAACAATCTTGTGCATCCAACAATTGATTTTGTGTCATTGGTTGAACATTTAGGTCATTTTCGTCCTTCCTAGGCTTATTCTAACCCAATCAGGGTTTTTAATCAATCTTGTACATCCAATAAGTGATTTTGTGTCATTGTTGAACATTTAGGTCATTGTCGTCCTCCCTAGGCTTATTCTAATCCAATTAGGGTTTTTAATAAATCTTGTTCATCCAATAAGTGATTTTGTGTCATTGGTAGAAGATTTTGGTCATTTTCGTCCTCCATATGCTTATTTTAATCCATTTAGGGTTTTTAAATAATCTAGTGCATCCAATAAGTGATTTTGTGTCATTGGTTGAACATCTATGTCATTTTCGACATCCTTGGACTTATTCTAATTCAATTAGGGTTCTTAACCAATCTTGTGCATCCAACAAGTGATTTTGTGTCATTGGTTGAACATTTAGGTCATTTTCGTCCTCCCTAGCCTTATTCTAATCCAATTAGGGTTTTTAACCAATCTTGTGCATCCAATAAGTGATTTTGTGTCATTGGTTGAACATTTAGGTCATTTTCGTCCTCCTTAGGCTTATTCAAATCCAATTAGGGTTTTTAACCAATCTTGTGAATCCAATAAGTGATTTTGTATCATTGTTGAACATTTAGGTCATTTTCGTCATCCCTAGGCTTTTTCCAATCTAATTAGGGTTTTTAACCAATCTTATGCATCCAATAAGTGATTTTGTGTCATTGGTTGAACATTTAGGTCATTTTCGTCCTCCCTAGGTTTATTCTAATCCAATTAGGGTTTTTAACCAATCTTGTGCAACCAATAAGTGATTTTGTGTCATTGGTTGAACATTTAGGTCATTTTCGTCCTCCCTTGGCTTATTTTAATCCATTTAGGGTTTTTAAATAATCTTGTGCATCCAATAAGTGATTTTGTGTCATTGGTTGAACATCTAGGTCATTTTCGACATCCTTGGATTTATTCTAATTCAATTAGGGTTTTTAACCAATCTTGTGCATCCAACAAGTGATTTTGTGTCATTGGTTGAAAATTTAGGTCATTTTCGTCCTCCCTAGCCTTATTCTAATCCAATTAGGGTTTTTAACCAATCTTGTGCATCCAATAAGTGATTTTGTGTCATTGGTTGAACATTTAGGTCATTTTCGTCCTCCTTAGGCTTATTCAAATCCAATTAGGGTTTTTAACCAATCTTGTGAATCCAATAAGTGATTTTGTATAATTGTTGAACATTTAGGTCATTTTCGTCATCCCTAGGCTTATTCCAATCTAATTAGGGTTTTTAACCAATCTTATGCATCCAATAAGTGATTTTGTGTCATTGGTTGAACATTTAGGTCATTTTCGTCCTCCCTAGGTTTATTCTAATCCAATTAGGGTTTTTAACCAATCTTGTGCAACCAATAAGTGATTTTGTGTCATTGGTTGAACATTTAGGTCATTTTCGTCCTCCCTAGGCTTATTTTAATCCATTTAGGGTTTTTTAAATAATCTTGTGCATCCAATAAGTGATTTTGTGTCATTGGTTGAACATCTAGGTCATTTTCGACATCCTTGGATTTATTCTAATTCAATTAGGGTTTTTAACCAATCTTGTGCATCCAACAAGTGATTTTGTGTCATTGGTTGAACATTTAGGTCATTTTCGTCCTCCCTAGCCTTATTCTAATCCAATTAGGGTTTTTAACCAATCTTGTGCATCCAATAAGTGATTTTGTGTCATTGGTTGAACATTTAGGTCATTTTCGTCCTCCCTAGGTTTATTCTAATCCAATTAGGGTTTTTAACCAATCTTGTGCAACCAATAAGCGATTTTGTGTCATTGGTTGAACATTTAGGTCATTTTCGTCCTCCCTAGGCTTATTTTAATCCATTTAGGGTTTTTAAATAATCTTGTGCATCCAATAAGTGATTTTGTGTCATTGGTTGAACATCTAGGTCATTTTCGACATCCTTGGATTTATTCTAATTCAATTAGGGTTTTTAACCAATCTTGTGCATCCAATAAGTGATTTTGTGTCATTGGTTGAACATTTAGGTCATTTTCGTCCTCCCTAGGCTTATTTTAATCCATTTAGGGTTTTTAAATAATCTTGTGCATCCAATAAGTGATTTTGTGTCATTGGTTGAACATCTAGGTCATTTTCGACATCCTTGGATTTATTCTAATTCAATTAGGGTTTTTAACCAATCTTGTGCATCCAACAAGTGATTTTGTGTCATTGGTTGAACATTTAGGTCATTTTCGTCCTCCCTAGCCTTATTCTAATCCATTTAGGGTTTTTAACCAATCTTGTGCATCCAATTCGTGATTTTCTGTCATTGGTAGAACATTTAGGTCATTCTCGTCCTCCCTAGGCTTATTCTAATCCAATTAGGGTTTTTAAATAATCTAGTGCATCCAATAAGTGATTTTGTGCCATTGGTTGAACAACTAGGTCATTTTCGACATCCTTGGACTTATTCTAATTCAATTAGGGTTTTTAAACAATCTTGTGCATCCAACAATTGATTTTGTGTCATTGGTTGAACATTTAGGTCATTTTCGTCCTTCCTAGGCTTATTCTAACCCAATCAGGGTTTTTAATCAATCTTGTGCATCCAATAAGTGATTTTTTGTCATTGGTTGAACATTTAGGTCATTTTGGTCCTCCCTAGGCTTATTCTAATGCAATTAGGGTTTTTCACCAATCTTGTGCATCTAATAAATGATTTTGTATCATTGGTTGAACTTCTAGGTCATTTGCGTCCTCCCTAGGTTTATTCTAATCCAATTAGGGTTTTTAACCAATCTTGTGCATCCAATAAGTGATTTTGTGTCATTGGTTGAACATTTAGGTCATTTTCGTCCTCCTTCAACTTATTCTAATCCAATTAGGGTTATTAACCAATCTTGTGCATCCAATAAGTGATTTTGTGTCATTGGTTGAACGTTTAGGTCATTTTCCTCCTCTCTAGGCTTATTCTAATCCAATTGGGGTTTTTAACCAATCTTGTACATCCAATAAGTGATTTTGTGTCATTGTTGACAATGTAGGTCATTTTCGTCCTCCCTAGGCTTATTCTAATCCAATTAGGGTTTTTAACAAATCTTGTTCATCCAATAAGTGATTTTGTGTCATTGGTAGAAGATTTTGGTCATTTTCTTCCTCCATATGCTTATTTTAATCCATTTAGGGTTTTTAAATAATCTAGTGCATCCAATAAGTGATTTTGTGTCATTGGTTGAACATCTATGTCATTTTCGACATCCTTGGACTTATTCTAATTCAATTAGGGTTTTTATACAATCTTGTGCATCCAACAATTGATTTTGTGTCATTGGTTGAACATTTAGGTCATTTTCGTCCTCCCTAGGGTTATTCTAACCCAATCAGGGTTTTTAATCAATCTTGTGCATCCAATAAGTGATTTTGTGTCATTGGTTGAACATTTAGGTCATTTTCCTCCTCTCTAGGCTTATTCTAATCCAATTGGGGTTTTTAACCAATCTTGTACATCCAATAAGTGATTTTGTGTCATTGTTGAACATTTAGGTCATTTTCGTCTTCCCTAGGCTTATTCCAATCCAATTAGGGTTTTTAACCAATCTTATGCATTAAATAAGTGATTTTGTGTCATTGGTTGAACATTTAGGTCATTTTCGTCCTCCTTAGGCTTATTCAAATCCAATTAGGGTTTTTAACCAATCTTGTGAATCCAATAAGTGATTTTGTGACATTGGTTAAACATTCAGGTCATTTTCGTCCTCCATCAACATATTCTAATCCATTTAGGGTTTTTAACCAATGTTGTGCATCCAATACGTGATTTTCTGTCATTGGTAGAACATTTAGGACATTTTCGTCCTCCCTTGGCTTATTCTAATCCAATTAGGGTTTTTAACCAATCTTGTGCATCCAATAAGTGATTTTGTGTCATTGGTTGAACATTTAGGTCATTTTCGTCATCCTTGGACTTATTCTAATTCAATTAGGGTTTTTAATCAATCTTGTGCATCCAACAAGTGATTTTCTGTCATTGGTTGAACATTTAGGTCATTTTCGTCCTCCCTAGGCTTATTCTAATCCAATTAGGGTTTTTAACCAATCTAGTGCATCCAATAAGTGATTTTGGGTCATTGGTTGAACATTTAGGTCATTTTCGTCATCGTTGGACTTATTCTAATTCAATTAGGATTTTTAACCAATCTTGTGCATCCAATAAGTGATTTTGTGTCATTGGTTGAACATTTAGGTCATTTTCGTCCTCCTCAGGCTGATTTTAATGCGATTAGGGTTTTTAATCAATCTAGTGCATCCAATGAGTAATTTTGTTTCATTGGTTGAACATTTAGGTCATTTTCGTCCTCCCGAGGCTTAATCTAATGCAATTAGGGTTTTTCACCAATCTTGGGCATCCAATAAATGATTTTGTATCATTGGTTGAACTTTTAGGTCATTTTCGTCCTCCCTAGGTTTATTCTAATCCAATTAGGGTTTTTAACCAATCTTGTGCATCCAATAACTGATTTTGTGTCATTTGTTGAACATTTAGCTCATTTTCGTCCTCCCTAGGTTTTATTTAATCCATTTAGGGTTTTTAAATAATCTTGTGCATCCAATAAGTGATTTTGTGTCATTGGTTGAACATTTAGGTCATTTTCCTCCTCTCTAGGCTTATTCTAATCCAATTGGGATTTTTAACCAATCTTGTACATCCAATAAGTGATTTTGTGTCATTGTTGAACATTTAGGTCATTTTCGTCTTCCCTAGGCTTATTCCAATCCAATTAGGGTTTTTAACCAATCTTATGCATCCAATAAGTGATTTTGTGTCATTGGTTGAACATTTAGGTCATTTTCGTCCTCCCTAGGCTTATTCAAATCCAATTAGGGTTTTTAACCAATCTTGTGAATCCAATAAGTGATTTTGTGTCATTGGTTGAACATTTAGGTCATTTTCGTCCTCCTTCAACTTATTCTAATCCAATTAGGGTTATTAACCAATCTTGTGCATCCAATAAGTGATTTTGTGTCATTGGTTGAACGTTTAGGTCATTTTCCTCCTCTCTAGGCTTATTCTAATCCAATTGGGGTTTTTAACCAATCTTGTACATCCAATAAGTGATTTTGTGTCATTGTTGACAATGTAGGTCATTTTCGTCCTCCCTAGGCTTATTCTAATCCAATTAGGGTTTTTAACAAATCTTGTTCATCCAATAAGTGATTTTGTGTCATTGGTAGAAGATTTTGGTCATTTTCTTCCTCCATATGCTTATTTTAATCCATTTAGGGTTTTTAAATAATCTAGTGCATCCAATAAGTGATTTTGTGTCATTGGTTGAACATCTATGTCATTTTCGACATCCTTGGACTTATTCTAATTCAATTAGGGTTTTTATACAATCTTGTGCATCCAACAATTGATTTTGTGTCATTGGTTGAACATTTAGGTCATTTTCGTCCTCCCTAGGGTTATTCTAACCCAATCAGGGTTTTTAATCAATCTTGTGCATCCAATAAGTGATTTTGTGTCATTGGTTGAACATTTAGGTCATTTTCCTCCTCTCTAGGCTTATTCTAATCCAATTGGGGTTTTTAACCAATCTTGTACATCCAATAAGTGATTTTGTGTCATTGTTGAACATTTAGGTCATTTTCGTCTTCCCTAGGCTTTTTCCAATCCAATTAGGGTTTTTAACCAATCTTATGCATCAAATAAGTGATTTTGTGTCATTGGTTGAACATTTAGGTCATTTTAGTCCTCCCTAGGCTTATTCAAATCCAATTAGGGTTTTTAACCAATCTTGTGAATCCAATAAGTGATTTTGTGTCATTGGATGAACATTTAGGTCATTTTCGTCATCCTTGGACTTATTCTAATTCAATTAGGGTTTTTAATCAATCTTGTGCATCCAACAAGTGATTTTCTGTCATTGGTTGAATATTTAGGTCATTTTCGTCCTCCCTAGGCTTATTCTAATCCAATTAGGGTTTTTAACCAATCTAGTGCATCCAATAAGTGATTTTGGGTCATTGGTTGAACATTTAGGTCATTTTCGTCTCTCTTGGACTTATTCTAATTCAATTAGGGTTTTTAACCAATCTTGTGCATCCAATAAGTGATTTTGTGTCATTGGTTGAACATTTAGGTCATTTTCTTCCTCTCTAGGCTTATTCTAATCCAATTGGGGTTTTTAACCAATCTTGTACATCCAATAAGTGATTTTTTGTTATTGTTGAACATTTAGGTCATTTTCGTCATCCTTGGACTTATTCTTATTCAATTTGGGTTTTTAATCAATCTTGTGCATCCAACAAGTGATTTTCTGTCATTGGTTGAACATTTAGGTCATTTTCGTCCTCCCTAGGCTTATTCTAATCCAATTAGTGTTTTTAACCAATCTAGTGCATCCAATAAGTGATTTTGGGTCATTGGTTGAACATTTAGGTCATTTTCGTCATCCTTGGACTTATTCTAATTCAATTAGGGTTTTTAACCAATCTTGTGCATCCAATAAGTGATTTTGTGTCATTGGTTGAACATTTAGGTCATTTTCGTCCTCCCTAGGCTGATTTTAATGCGATTAGGGTTTTTAATCAATCTAGTGCATCCAATGAGTAATTTTGTTTCACTGGTTGAACATTTAGGTCATTTTCGTCCTCCCTAGGCTTATTCTAATCCAATTTGGGTTTTTAACCAATCTTGTGCATCCAATAAGTGATTGTGTGTCATTGGTTGAACATTTTAGGTCATTTTCGTCATCCTTTAACTTATTCTAATTCAATTAGGGTTTTTAACCAATCTTGTGCATCCAACAAGTAATTTTCTGTCATTGGTTGATCATTTAGGCCATTTCGTCCTCCCTAGGCTTATTCTAATCCAATTAGGGTTTTTAACAAATCTTGTTCATCCAATAAGTGATTTTGTGTCATTGGTAGAAGATTTAGGTCATTTTCGTCCTCCCTATGCTTATTTTAATCCATTTAGGGATTTTAAATAATCTAGTGCATCCAATAAGTGATATTGTGTCAATTGTTGAACATCTAGGTCATTTTCGCCATCCTTGGACTTATTCTAATTCAATTAGGGTTTTTAAACAATCTTGTGCATCCAACAATTGATTTTGTGTCATTGGTTGAACATTTAGGTCATTTTCGTCCTCCCTAGGCTTATTCTAACCCAATCAGGGTTTTTAATCAATCTTGTGCATCCAATAAGTGATTTTGTGTCATTGGTTGAACATTTAGGTCATTTTCGTCCTCCCTAGGCTTATTCTAATGCAATTAGGGTTTTTCACCAATCTTGTGCATCCAAGAAATGATTTTGTATCATTGGTTGAACTTTTAGGTCATCTTCGTCCTCCCTAGGTTTATTCTAATCCAATTAGGGTTTTTAACCAATCTTGTGCATCCAATAAGTGATTTCGTGGCATTGGTTGAACATTTAGGTCATTTTCCTCCTCTCTAGGCTTATTCTAATCCAATTGGGGTTTTTAACCAATCTTGTACATCCAATAAGTGATTTTGTGTCATTGGTTGAACATTTAGGTCATTTTCGTCCTCCCTAGGCTTATTCAAATCCAATTAGGGTTTTTAACCAATCTTGTGAATCCAATAAGTGATTTTGTGTCATTGGTTAAACATTCAGGTCATTTTCGTCCTCCTTCAACATATTCTAATCCATTTAGGGTTTTTAACCAATCTTGTGCATCCAATACGTGATTTTTTGTCATTGGTAGAACATTTATGTCATTTTCGTCCTCCCTAGGCTTATTCTAATCCAATTAGGGTTTTTAACCAATCTTGTGCATCCAATAAGTGATTTTGTGTCATTGGTTGAACATTTAGGTCATTTTCGTCATCCTTGGACTTATTCTGATTCAATTAGGATTTTTAATCAATCTTGTGCATCCAACAAGTAATTTTCTGTCCTTGGTTGAATATTTAGGTCATTTTCGTCCTCCCTAGGCTTATTCTAATCCAATTAGGGTTTTTAACCAATCTAGTGCATCCAATAAGTGATTTTGGGTCATTGGTTGAACATTTAGGTCATTTTCGTCTCTCTTGGACTTATTCTAATTCAATTAGGGTTTTTAACCAATCTTGTGCATCCAATAAGTGATTTTGTGTCATTGGTTGAACATTTAGGTCATTTTCTTCCTCTCTAGGCTTATTCTAATCCAATTGGGGTTTTTAACCAATCTTGTACATCCAATAAGTGATTTTGTGTCATTGTTGAACATTTAGGTCATTTTCGTCATCCTTGGACTTATTCTAATTCAATTTGGGTTTTTAATCAATCTTGTGCATCCAACAAGTGATTTTATGTCATTGGTTGAACATTTAGGTCATTTTCGTCCTCCCTAGGCTTATTCTAATCCAATTAGGGTTTTTAACCAATCTAGTGCATCCAATAAGTGATTTTGGGTCATTGGTTGAACATTTAGGTCATTTTCGTCATCCTTGGACTTATTCTAATTCAATTAGGGTTTTTAACCAATCTTGTGCATCCAATAAGTGATTTTGTGTCATTGGTTGAACATTTAGGTCATTTTCGTCCTCCCTAGGCTGTTTTTAATGCGATTAGGGTTTTTAATCAATCTAGTGCATCCAATGAGTAATTTTGTTTCACTTGTTGAACATTTAGGTCATTTTCGTCCTCCCTAGGCTTATTCTAATCCAATTAGGGTTTTTAACCAATCTTGTGCATCCAACAAGTAATTTTCTGTCATTGGTTGATCATTTAGGCCATTTCGTCCTCCCTAGGCTTATTCTAATCCAATTAGGGTTTTTAACAAATCTTGTTCATCCAATAAGTGATTTTGTGTCATTGGTAGAAGATTTAGGTCATTTTCGTCCTCCCTATGCTTATTTTAATCCATTTAGGGATTTTAAATAATCTAGTGCATCCAATAAGTGATATTGTGTCAATTGTTGAACATCTAGGTCATTTTCGCCATCCTTGGACTTATTCTAATTCAATTAGGGTTTTTAAACAATCTTGTGCATCCAACAATTGATTTTGTGTCATTGGTTGAACATTTAGGTCATTTTCGTCCTCCCTAGGCTTATTCTAACCCAATCAGGGTTTTTAATCAATTTTGTGCATCCAATAAGTGATTTTGTGTCATTGGTTGAACATTTAGGTCATTTTCGTCCTCCCTAGGCTTATTCTAATCCAATTGGGGTTCTTAACCAATCTTGTACATCCAATAAGTGATTTTGTGTCATTGGTTGAACATTTAGGTCATTTTCGTCCTCCCTAGGCTTATTCAAATCCAATTAGGATTTTTAACCAATCTTGTGAATCCAATAAGTGATTTTGTGTCATTGGTTAAACATTCAGGTCATTTTCGTCCTCCTTCAACATATTCTAATCCATTTAGGGTTTTTAACCAATCTTGTGCATCCAATACGTGATTTTTTGTCATTGGTAGAACATTTAGGTCATTTTCGTCCTCCCTAGGCTTATTCTAATCCAATTAGGGTTTTTAACCAATCTTGTGCATCCAATAAGTGATTTTGTGTCATTGGTTGAACATTTAGGTCATTTTCGTCATCCTTGGACTTATTCTGATTCAATTAGGGTTTTTAATCAATCTTGTGCATCCAACAAGTAATTTTCTGTCATTGGTTGAATATTTAGGTCATTTTCGTCCTCCCTAGGCTTATTCTAATCCAATTAGGGTTTTTAACCAATCTAGTGCATCCAATAAGTGATTTTGGGTCATTGGTTGAACATTTAGGTCATTTTCGTCATCCTTGGACTTATTCTAATTCAATTAGGGTTTTTAACCAATCTTGTGCATCCAATAAGTGATTTTGTGTCATTGGTTGAACATTTAGGTCATTTTCGTCCTCCCTAGGCTGTTTTTAATGCGATTAGGGTTTTTAATCAATCTAGTGCATCCAATGAGTAATTTTGTTTCACTGGTTGAACATTTAGGTCATTTTCGTCCTCCTTAGGCTTATTCTAATCCAATTTGGGTTTTTAACCAATCTTGTGCATCCAATAAGTGATTGTGTGTCATTGGTTGAACATTTAGGCCATTTCGTCCTCCCTAGGCTTATTCTAATCCAATTAGGGTTTTTAACAAATCTTGTTCATCCAATAAGTGATTTTGTGTCATTGGTAGAAGATTTAGGTCATTTTCGTCCTCCCTATGCTTATTTTATTCCATTTAGGGATTGTAAATAATCTAGTGCATCCAATAAGTGATATTGTGTCAATTGTTGAACATCTAGGTCATTTTCGCCATCCTTGGACTTATTCTAATTCAATTAGGGTTTTTAAACAATCTTGTGCATCCAACAATTGATTTTGTGTCATTGGTTGAACATTTAGGTCATTTTCGTCCTCCCTAGGCTTATTCTAACCCAATCAGGGTTTTTAATCAATTTTGTGCATCCAATAAGTGATTTTGTGTCATTGGTTGAACATTTAGGTCATTTTCGTCCTCCCTAGGCTTATTCTAATGCAATTAGGGTTTTTCACCAATCTTGTGCATCCAAGAAATGATTTTGTATCATTGGTTGAACTTTTTGGTCATCTTCGTCCTCCCTAGGTTTATTCTAATCCAATTAGGGTTTTTAACCAATCTTGTGCATCCAATAAGTGATTTCGTGGCATTGGTTGAACATTTAGGTCATTTTCCTCCTCTCTAGGCTTATTCTAATCCAATTGGGGTTTTTAACCAATCTTGTACATCCAATAAGTGATTTTGTGTCATTGGTTGAACATTTAGGTCATTTTCGTCCTCCCTAGGCTTATTCAAATCCAATTAGGGTTTTTAACAAATCTTGTGAATCCAATAAGTGATTTTGTGTCATTGGTTAAACATTCAGGTCATTTTCGTCCTCCTTCAACATATTCTAATCCATTTAGTGTTTTTAACCAATCTTGTGCATCCAATACGTGATTTTTTGTCATTGGTAGAACATTTAGGTCATTTTCGTCCTCCCTAGGCTTATTCTAATCCAATTAGGGTTTTTAACCAATCTTGTGCATCCAATAAGTGATTTTGTGTCATTGGTTGAACATTTAGGTCATTTTCGTCATCCTTGGACTTATTCTGATTCAATTAGGGTTTTTAATCAATCTTGTGCATCCAACAAGTAATTTTCTGTCATTGGTTGAATATTTAGGTCATTTTCGTCCTCCCTAGGCTTATTCTAATCCAATTAGGGTTTTTAACCAATCTAGTGCATCCAATAAGTGATTTTGGGTCATTGGTTGAACATTTAGGTCATTTTCGTCATCCTTGGACTTATTCTAATTCAATTAGGGTTTTTAACCAATCTTGTGCATCCAATAAGTGATTTTGTGTCATTGGTTGAACATTTAGGTCATTTTCGTCATCCTTGGACTTATTCTGATTTAATTAGGGTTTTTAATCAATCTTGTGCATCCAAAAGTAATTTTCTGTCATTGGTTGAATATTTAGGTCATTTTCGTCCTCCCTAGGCTTATTCTAATCCAATTAGGGTTTTTAACCAATCTAGTGCATCCAATAAGTGATTTTGGGTCATTGGTTGAAAATTTAGGTCATTTTCGTCTCTCTTGGACTTATTCTAATTCAATTAGGGTTTTTAACCAATCTTGTGCATCCAATAAGTGATTTTGTGTCATTGGTTGAACATTTAGGTCATTTTCTTCCTCTCTAGGCTTATTCTAATCCAATTGGGGTGTTTAACCAATCTTGTACATCCAATAAGTGATTTTGTGTCATTGTTGAACATTTAGGTCATTTTCGTCATCCTTGGACTTATTCTAATTCAATTTGGGTTTTTAATCAGTCTTGTGCATCCAACAAGTGATTTTCTGTCATTGGTTGAACATTTAGGTCATTTTCGTCCTTCCTAGGCTTATTCTAATCCAATTAGGGTTTTTAACCAATCTAGTGCATCCAATAAGTGATTTTGGGTCATTGGTTGAACATTTAGGTCATTTTCGTCATCCTTGGACTTATTCTAATTCAATTAGGGTTTTTAACCAATCTTGTGCATCCAATAAGTGATTTTGTGTCATTGGTTGAACATTTAGGTCATTTTCGTCCTCCCTAGGCTGATTTTAATGCGATTAGGGTTTTTAATCAATCTAGTGCATCCAATGAGTAATTTTGTTTCACTGGTTGAACATTTAGGTCATTTTCGTCCTCCCTAGGCTTATTCTAATCCAATTTGGGTTTTTAACCAATCTTGTGCATCCAATAAGTGATTGTGTGTCATTGGTTGAACATTTTAGGTCATTTTCGTCATCCTTTAACTTATTCTAATTCAATTAGGGTTTTTAACCAATCTTGTGCATCCAACAAGTAATTTTCTGTCATTGGTTGATCATTTAGGCCATTTCGTCCTCCCTAGGCTTATTCTAATCCAATTAGGGTTTTTAACAAATCTTGTTCATCCAATAAGTGATTTTGTGTCATTGGTAGAAGATTTAGGTCATTTTCGTCCTCCCTATGCTTATTTTAATTCATTTAGGGATTTTAAATAATCTAGTGCATCCAATAAGTGATATTGTGTCAATTGTTGAACATCTAGGTCATTTTCGCCATCCTTGGACTTATTCTAATTCAATTAGGGTTTTTAAACAATCTTGTGCATCCAACAATTGATTTTGTGTCATTGGTTGAACATTTAGGTCATTTTCGTCCTCCCTAGGCTTATTCTAACCCAATCAGGGTTTTTAATCAATTTTGTGCATCCTATAAGTGATTTTGTGTCATTGGTTGAACATTTAGGTCATTTTCGTCCTCCCTAGGCTTATTCTAATGCAATTAGGGTTTTTCACCAATCTTGTGCATCCAATAACTGATTTTGTATCATTGGTTGAACTTTTAGGTCATTTTCGTCCTCCCTAGGTTTATTCTAATCCAATTAGGGTTTTTAACCAATCTTGTGCATCCAATAAGTGATTTTGTGTCATTGGTTGAACATTTAGGTCATTTTCCTCCTCTCTAGGCTTATTCTAATCCAATTGGGGTTTTTAACCAATCTTGTGCATCCAATAAGTGATTTTGTGTCATTGGTTGAACATTAAGGTCATTTTCGTCCTCCCTAGGCTTATTCTAATGCAATTAGGGTTTTTCACCAATCTTGTGCATCCAATAAATGATTTTGTATCATTGGTCGAACTTTTAGGTCATTTTCGTCCTCCCTAGGTTTATTCTAATCCAATTAGGGTTTTTAACCAATCTTGTGCATCCAATAAGTGATTTCGTGGCATTGGTTGAACATTTAGGTCATTTTCCTCCTCTCTAGGCTTATTCTAATCCAATTGGGGTTTTTAACCAATCTTGTACATCCAATAAGGGATTTTGTGTCATTGTTGAACATTTAGGTCATTTTCGTCTTCCCTAGGCTTATTCCAATCCAATTAGGGTTTTTAACCAATCTTATGCATCCAATAAGTGATTTTGTGTCATTGGTTGAACATTTAGGTCATTTTCGTCCTCCCTAGGCTTAATCAAATCCAATTAGGGTTTTTAACCAATCTTGTGAATCCAATAAGTGATTTTGTGTCATTGGTTAAACATTCAGGTCATTTTCGTCCTCCTTCAACATATTCTAATCCATTTAGGGTTTTTAACCAATCTTGTGCATCCAATACGTGATTTTCTGTCATTGGTAGAACATTTAGGTCATTTTCGTCCTCCCTAGGCTTATTCTAATCCAATTAGGGTTTTTAACCAATCTTTTGCATCCAATAAGTGATTTTGTGTCATTGGTTGAACATTTAGGTCATTTTCGTCCTCCCTAGGTTTATTCTAACCCAATCAGGGTTTTTAATCAATCTTGTGCATCCAATAAGTGATTTTGTGTCATTGGTTGAACATTTAGGTCATTTTCGTCCTCCCTAGGCTTATTCTAATGCAATTAGGGTTTTTCACCAATCTTGTACATCCAATAAATGATTTTGTATCATTGGTTGAACTTTTAGGTCATCTTCGTCCTCCCTAGGTTTATTCTAATCCAATTAGGGTTTTTAACCAATCTTGTGCATCCAATAAGTGATTTCGTGGCATTGGTTGAACATTTAGGTCATTTTCCTCCTCTCTAGGCTTATTCTAATCCAATTGGGGTTTTTAACCAATCTTGTACATCCAATAAGTGATTTTGTGTCATTGTTGAACATTTAGGTCATTTTCGTCTTCCCTAGGCTTTTTCCAATCCAATTAGGGTTTTTAACCAATCTTATGCATCAAATAAGTGATTTTGTGTCATTGGTTGAACATTTAGGTCATTTTCGTCCTCCCTAGGCTTATTCAAATCCAATTAGGGTTTTTAACCAATCTTGTGAATCCAATAAGTGATTTTGTGTCATTGGTTAAACATTCAGGTCATTTTCGTCCTCCTTCAACATATTCTAATCCATTTAGTGTTTTTAACCAATCTTGTGCATCCAATACGTGATTTTTTGTCATTGGTAGAACATTTAGGTCATTTTCGTCCTCCCTAGGCTTATTCTAATCCAATTAGGGTTTTTAACCAATCTTGTGCATCCAATAAGTGATTTTGTGTCATTGGTTGAACATTTAGGTCATTTTCGTCATCCTTGGACTTATTCTGATTCAATTAGGGTTTTTAATCAATCTTGTGCATCCAACAAGTAATTTTCTGTCATTGGTTGAATATTTAGGTCATTTTCGTCCTCCCTAGGCTTATTCTAATCCAATTAGGGTTTTTAACCAATCTAGTGCATCCAATAAGTGATTTTGGGTCATTGGTTGAACATTTAGGTCATTTTCGTCTCTCTTGGACTTATTCTAATTCAATTAGGGTTTTTAACCAATCTTGTGCATCCAATAAGTGATTTTGTGTCATTGGTTGAACATTTAGGTCATTTTCTTCCTCTCTAGGCTTATTCTAATCCAATTGGGGTGTTTAACCAATCTTGTACATCCAATAAGTGATTTTGTGTCATTGTTGAACATTTAGGTCATTTTCGTCATCCTTGGACTTATTCTAATTCAATTTGGGTTTTTAATCAGTCTTGTGCATCCAACAAGTGATTTTCTGTCATTGGTTGAACATTTAGGTCATTTTCGTCCTTCCTAGGCTTATTCTAATCCAATTAGGGTTTTTAACCAATCTAGTGCATCCAATAAATGATTTTGGGTCATTGGTTGAACATTTAGGTCATTTTCGTCATCCTTGGACTTATTCTAATTCAATTAGGGTTTTTAACCAATCTTGTGCATCCAATAAGTGATTTTGTGTCATTGGTTGAACATTTAGGTCATTTTCGTCCTCCCTAGGCTGATTTTAATGCGATTAGGGTTTTTAATCAATCTAGTGCATCCAATGAGTAATTTTGTTTCACTGGTTGAACATTTAGGTCATTTTCGTCCTCCCTAGGCTTATTCTAATCCAATTTGGGTTTTTAACCAATCTTGTGCATCCAATAAGTGATTGTGTGTCATTGGTTGAACATTTTAGGTCATTTTCGTCATCCTTTAACTTATTCTAATTCAATTAGGGTTTTTAACCAATCTTGTGCATCCAACAAGTAATTTTCTGTCATTGGTTGATCATTTAGGCCATTTCGTCCTCCCTAGGCTTATTCTAATCCAATTAGGGTTTTTAACAAATCTTGTTCATCCAATAAGTGATTTTGTGTCATTGGTAGAAGATTTAGGTCATTTTCGTCCTCCCTATGCTTATTTTAATCCATTTAGGGATTTTAAATAATCTAGTGCATCCAATAAGTGATATTGTGTCAATTGTTGAACATCTAGGTCATTTTCGCCATCCTTGGACTTATTCTAATTCAATTAGGGTTTTTAAACAATCTTGTGCATCCAACAATTGATTTTGTGTCATTGGTTGAACATTTAGGTCATTTTCGTCCTCCCTAGGCTTATTCTAATCCAATTAGGGTTTTTAACCAATCTTGTGCATCCAATAAGTGATTTTGTGTCATTGGTTGAACATTTAGGTCATTTTCGTCATCCTTGGACTTATTCTAATTCAATTAGGGTTTTTAATCAATCTTGTGCATCCAACAAGTGATTTTCTGTCATTGGTTGAACATTTAGGTCATTTTCGTCCTCCCTAGGCTTATTCTAATCCAATTAGGGTTTTTAACCAATCTAGTGCATCCAATAAGTGATTTTGGGTCATTGGTTGAACATTTAGGTCATTTTCGTCATCCTTGGACTTATTCTAATTCAATTAGGGTTTTTAACCAATCTTGTGCATCCAATAAGTGATTTTGTGTCATTGGTTGAACATTTAGGTCATTTTCGTCCTCCCTAGGCTGTTTTTAATGCGATTAGGGTTTTTAATCAATCTAGTGCATCCAATGAGTAATTTTGTTTCACTTGTTGAACATTTAGGTCATTTTCGTCCTCCCTAGGCTTATTCTAATCCAATTAGGGTTTTTAACCAATCTTGTGCATCCAACAAGTAATTTTCTGTCATTGGTTGATCATTTAGGCCATTTCGTCCTCCCTAGGCTTATTCTAATCCAATTAGGGTTTTTAACAAATCTTGTTCATCCAATAAGTGATTTTGTGTCATTGGTAGAAGATTTAGGTCATTTTCGTCCTCCCTATGCTTATTTTAATCCATTTAGGGATTTTAAATAATCTAGTGCATCCAATAAGTGATATTGTGTCAATTGTTGAACATCTAGGTCATTTTCGCCATCCTTGGACTTATTCTAATTCAATTAGGGTTTTTAAACAATCTTGTGCATCCAACAATTGATTTTGTGTCATTAGTTGAACATTTAGGTCATTTTCGTCCTCCCTAGGCTTATTCTAACCCAATCAGGGTTTTTAATCAATCTTGTGCATCCAATAAGTGATTTTGTGTCATTGGTTGAACATTAAGGTCATTTTCGTCCTCCCTAGGCTTATTCTAATGCAATTAGGGTTTTTCACCAATCTTGTGCATCCAATAAATGATTTTGTATCATTGGTCGAACTTTTAGGTCATTTTCGTCCTCCCTAGGTTTATTCTAATCCAATTAGGGTTTTTAACCAATCTTGTGCATCCAATAAGTGATTTCGTGGCATTGGTTGAACATTTAGGTCATTTTCCTCCTCTCTAGGCTTATTCTAATCCAATTGGGGTTTTTAACCAATCTTGTACATCCAATAAGTGATTTTGTGTCATTGTTGAACATTTAGGTCATTTTCGTCTTCCCTAGGCTTTTTCCAATCCAATTAGGGTTTTTAACCAATCTTATGCATCAAATAAGTGATTTTGTGTCATTGGTTGAACATTTAGGTCATTTTAGTCCTCCCTAGGCTTATTCAAATCCAATTAGGGTTTTTAACCAATCTTGTGAATCCAATAAGTGATTTTGTGTCATTGGATGAACATTTAGGTCATTTTCGTCATCCTTGGACTTATTCTAATTCAATTAGGGTTTTTAATCAATCTTGTGCATCCAACAAGTGATTTTCTGGCATTGGTTGAATATTTAGGTCATTTTCGTCCTCCCTAGGCTTATTCAAATCCAATTAGGGTTTTTAACCAATCTTGTGAATCCAATAAGTGATTTTGTGTCATTGGTTAAACATTCAGGTCATTTTCGTCCTCCTTCAACATATTCTAATCCATTTAGGGTTTTTAACCAATCTTGTGCATCCAATACGTGATTTTCTGTCATTGGTAGAACATTTAGGTCATTTTCGTCCTCCCTAGGCTTATTCTAATCCAATTAGGGTTTTTAACCAATCTTTTGCATCCAATAAGTGATTTTGTGTCATTGGTTGAACATTTAGGTCATTTTCGTCCTCCCTAGGTTTATTCTAACCCAATCAGGGTTTTTAATCAATCTTGTGCATCCAATAAGTGATTTTGTGTCATTGGTTGAACATTTAGGTCATTTTCGTCCTCCCTAGGCTTATTCTAATGCAATTAGGGTTTTTCACCAATCTTGTACATCCAATAAATGATTTTGTATCATTGGTTGAACTTTTAGGTCATCTTCGTCCTCCCTAGGTTTATTCTAATCCAATTAGGGTTTTTAACCAATCTTGTGCATCCAATAAGTGATTTCGTGGCATTGGTTGAACATTTAGGTCATTTTCCTCCTCTCTAGGCTTATTCTAATCCAATTGGGGTTTTTAACCAATCTTGTACATCCAATAAGTGATTTTGTGTCATTGGTTGAACATTTAGGTCATTTTCGTCCTCCCTAGGCTTATTCAAATCCAATTAGGGTTTTTAACCAATCTTGTGAATCCAATAAGTGATTTTGTGTCATTGGTTAAACATTCAGGTCATTTTCGTCCTCCTTCAACATATTCTAATCCATTTAGTGTTTTTAACCAATCTTGTGCATCCAATACGTGATTTTTTGTCATTGGTAGAACATTTAGGTCATTTTCGTCCTCCCTAGGCTTATTCTAATCCAATTAGGGTTTTTAACCAATCTTGTGCATCCAATAAGTGATTTTGTGTCATTGGTTGAACATTTAGGTCATTTTCGTCATCCTTGGACTTATTCTGATTCAATTAGGGTTTTTAATCAATCTTGTGCATCCAACAAGTAATTTTCTGTCATTGGTTGAATATTTAGGTCATTTTCGTCCTCCCTAGGCTTATTCTAATCCAATTAGGGTTTTTAACCAATCTAGTGCATCCAATAAGTGATTTTGGGTCATTGGTTGAACATTTAGGTCATTTTCGTCTCTCTTGGACTTATTCTAATTCAATTAGGGTTTTTAACCAATCTTGTGCATCCAATAAGTGATTTTGTGTCATTGGTTGAACATTTAGGTCATTTTCTTCCTCTCTAGGCTTATTCTAATCCAATTGGGGTGTTTAACCAATCTTGTACATCCAATAAGTGATTTTGTGTCATTGTTGAACATTTAGGTCATTTTCGTCATCCTTGGACTTATTCTAATTCAATTTGGGTTTTTAATCAGTCTTGTGCATCCAACAAGTGATTTTCTGTCATTGGTTGAACATTTAGGTCATTTTCGTCCTTCCTAGGCTTATTCTAATCCAATTAGGGTTTTTAACCAATCTAGTGCATCCAATAAATGATTTTGGGTCATTGGTTGAACATTTAGGTCATTTTCGTCTCTCTTGGACTTATTCTAATTCAATTAGGGTTTTTAACCAATCTTGTGCATCCAATAAGTGATTTTGTGTCATTGGTTGAACATTTAGGTCATTTTCTTCCTCTCTAGGCTTATTCTAATCCAATTGGGGTGTTTAACCAATCTTGTACATCCAATAAGTGATTTTGTGTCATTGTTGAACATTTAGGTCATTTTCGTCATCCTTGGACTTATTCTAATTCAATTTGGGTTTTTAATCAGTCTTGTGCATCCAACAAGTGATTTTCTGTCATTGGTTGAACATTTAGGTCATTTTCGTCCTTCCTAGGCTTATTCTAATCCAATTAGGGTTTTTAACCAATCTAGTGCATCCAATAAATGATTTTGGGTCATTGGTTGAACATTTAGGTCATTTTCGTCATCCTTGGACTTATTCTAATTCAATTAGGGTTTTTAACCAATCTTGTGCATCCAATAAGTGATTTTGTGTCATTGGTTGAACATTTAGGTCATTTTCGTCCTCCCTAGGCAGATTTTAATGCGATTAGGGTTTTTAATCAATCTAGTGCATCCAATGAGTAATTTTGTTTCATTGGTTGAACATTTAGGTCATTTTCGTCCTCCCTAGGCTTATTCTAATCCAATTTGGGTTTTTAACCAATCTTGTGCATCCAATAAGTGATTGTGTGTCATTGGTTGAACATTTTAGGTCATTTTCGTCATCCTTTAACTTATTCTAATTCAATTAGGGTTTTTAACCAATCTTGTGCATCCCACAAGTGATTTTCTGTCATTGGTTGATCATTTAGGCCATTTTCGTCCTCCCTAGGCTTATTCTAATCCAATTAGGGTTTTTAACAAATCTTGTTCATCCAATAAGTGATTTTGTGTCATTGGTAGAAGATTTAGGTCATTTTCGTCCTCCCTATGCTTATTTTAATCCATTTAGGGTTTTTAAATAATCTAGTGCATCCAATAAGTGATTTTGTGTCATTGGTTGAACATCTAGGTCATTTTCGCCATCCTTGGACTTATTCTAATTCAATTAGGGTTTTTAAACAATCTTGTGCATCCAACAATTGATTTTGTGTCATTGGTTGAACATTTAGGTCATTTTCGTCCTCCCTAGGCTTATTCTAACTCAATCAGGGTTTTTAATCAATCTTGTGCATCCAAGAAGTGATTTTTTGTCATTGGTTGATCATTTATCTCATTTTCGTCCTCCCTAGGCTTAATCTAACGCAATTAGGGTTTTTCACCAATCTTGTGCATCCAATAAATGATTTTGTATCATTGGTTGAACTTTTAGCTCATTTTCGTCCTCCCTAGGTTTATTCTAATGCAATTAGGGTTTTTAATCAATCTTGTGCATCCAATAAGTGATTTTGTGTCATTGGTTGAACATTTAGGTCATTTTCCTCCTCTCTAGGCTTATTCTAATCCAATTGGGGTTTTTAACCAATCTTGTACATCCAATAAGTGATTTTGTGTCATTGTTGAACATTTAGGTCATTTTCGTCTTCCTAGGCTTATTCCAATCCAATTAGGGTTTTTAACCAATCTTCTGCATCCAATAAGTGATTTTGTGTCATTGGTTGAACATTTAGGTCATTTTCGTCCTCCCTAGGCTTATTCAAATCCAATTAGGGTTTTTAACCAATCTTGTGAATCCAATAAGTGATTTTGTGTCATTGGTTAAACATTCAGGTCATTTTCGTCCTCCTTCAACATATTCTAATCCATTTAGGGTTTTTAACCAATCTTGTGCATCCAATACGTGATTTTCTGTCATTGGTAGAACATTTAGGTCATTTTCGTCCTCCCTAGGCTTATTCTAATCCAATTAGGGTTTTTAACCAATCTTTTGCATCCAATAAGTGATTTTGTGTCATTGGTTGAACATTTAGGTCATTTTCGTCCTCCCTAGGCTTATTCTAACCCAATCAGGGTTTTTAATCAATCTTGTGCATCCAATAAGTGATTGTGTGTCATTGGTTGAACATTTTAGGTCATTTTCGTCATCCTTTAACTTATTCTAATTCAATTAGGGTTTTTAACCAATCTTGTGCATCGAACAAGTAATTTTCTGTCATTGGTTGATCATTTAGGCCATTTCGTCCTCCCTAGGCTTATTCTAATCCAATTAGGGTTTTTAACAAATCTTGTTCATCCAATAAGTGATTTTGTGTCATTGGTAGAAGATTTAGGTCATTTTCGTCCTCCCTATGCTTATTTTAATCCATTTAGGGATTTTAAATAATCTAGTGCATCCAATAAGTGATATTGTGTCAATTGTTGAACATCTAGGTCATTTTCGCCATCCTTGGACTTATTCTAATTCAATTAGGGTTTTTAAACAATCTTGTGCATCCAACAATTGATTTTGTGTCATTGGTTGAACATTTAGGTCATTTTCGTCCTCCCTAGGCTTATTCTAACCCAATCAGGGTTTTTAATCAATTTTGTGCATCCAATAAGTGATTTTGTGTCATTGGTTGAACATTTAGGTCATTTTCGTCCTCCCTAGGCTTATTCTAATCCAATTGGGGTTCTTAACCAATCTTGTACATCCAATAAGTGATTTTGTGTCATTGGTTGAACATTTAGGTCATTTTCGTCCTCCCTAGGCTTATTCAAATCCAATTAGGATTTTTAACCAATCTTGTGAATCCAATAAGTGATTTTGTGTCATTGGTTAAACATTCAGGTCATTTTCGTCCTCCTTCAACATATTCTAATCCATTTAGGGTTTTTAACCAATCTTGTGCATCCAATACGTGATTTTCTGTCATTGGTAGAACATTTAGGTCATTTTCGTCCTACCTAGGCTTATTCTAATCCAATTAGGGTATTTAACCAATCTTGTGCATCCAATAAGTGATTTTGTGTCATTGGTTGAACATTTAGGTCATTTTCGTCATCCTTGGACTTATTCTAATTCAATTAGGGTTTTTAATCAATCTTGTGCATCCAACAAGTGATTTTCTGTCATTGGTTGAACATTTAGGTCATTTTCGTCCTCCCTAGGCTTATTCTAATCCAATTAGGGTTTTTAACCAATCTAGTGCATCCAATAAGTGATTTTGGGTCATTGGTTGAACATTTAGGTCATTTTCGTCATCCTTGGACTTATTCTAATTCAATTAGGGTTTTTAACCAATCTTGTGCATCCAATAAGTGATTTTGTGTCATTGGTTGAACATTTAGGTCATTTTCGTCCTCCCTAGGCTTATTCTAATCCAATTTGGGTTTTTAACCAATCTTGTGCATCCAACAAGTGATTTTCTGTCATTGGTTGAATATTTAGGTCATTTTCGTCCTCCCTAGGCTTATTCAAATCCAATTAGGGTTTTTAACCAATCTTGTGAATCCAATAAGTGATTTTGTGTCATTGGTTAAACATTCAGGTCATTTTCGTCCTCCTTCAACATATTCTAATCCATTTAGGGTTTTTAACCAATCTTGTGCATCCAATACGTGATTTTCTGTCATTGGTTGAACATTTAGGTCATTTTCGTCCTCCCTAGGCTTATTCTAATCCAATTAGGGTTTTTAACCAATCTTTTGCATCCAATAAGTGATTTTGTGTCATTGGTTGAACATTTAGGTCATTTTCGTCCTCCCTAGGCTTATTCTAACCCAATCAGGGTTTTTAATCAATCTTGTGCATCCAATAAGTGATTTTGTGTCATTGGTTGAACATTTAGGTCATTTTCGTCCTCCCTAGGCTTATTCTAATGCAATTAGGGTTTTTCACCAATCTTGTGCATCCAAGAAATGATTTTGTATCATTGGTTGAACTTTTAGGTCATCTTCGTCCTCCCTAGGTTTATTCTAATCCAATTAGGGTTTTTAACCAATCTTGTGCATCCAATAAGTGATTTCGTGGCATTGGTTGAACATTTAGGTCATTTTCCTCCTCTCTAGGCTTATTCTAATCCAATTGGGGTTTTTAACCAATCTTGTACATCCAATAAGTGATTTTGTGTCATTGTTGAACATTTAGGTCATTTTCGTCTTCCCTAGGCTTATTCCAATCCAATTAGGGTTTTTAACCAATCTTATGCATCCAATAAGTGATTTTGTGTCATTGGTTGAACATTTAGGTCATTTTCGTCCTCCCTAGGCTTATTCAAATCCAATTAGGGTTTTTAACCAATCTTGTGAATCCAATAAGTGATTTTGTGTCATTGGTTGAACATTTAGGTCATTTTCGTCCTCCTTCAACTTATTCTAATCCAATTAGGGTTATTAACCAATCTTGTGCATCCAATAAGTGATTTTGTGTCATTGGTTGAACGTTTAGGTCATTTTCCTCCTCTCTAGGCTTATTCTAATCCAATTGGGGTTTTTAACCAATCTTGTACATCCAATAAGTGATTTTGTGTCATTGTTGACAATGTAGGTCATTTTCGTCCTCCCTAGGCTTATTCTAATCCAATTAGGGTTTTTAACAAATCTTGTTCATCCAATAAGTGATTTTGTGTCATTGGTAGAAGATTTTGGTCATTTTCTTCCTCCATATGCTTATTTTAATCCATTTAGGGATTTTAAATAATCTAGTGCATCCAATAAGTGATTTTGTGTCATTGGTTGAACATCTATGTCATTTTCGACATCCTTGGACTTATTCTAATTCAATTAGGGTTTTTATACAATCTTGTGCATCCAACAATTGATTTTGTGTCATTGGTTGAACATTTAGGTCATTTTCGTCCTCCCTAGGGTTATTCTAACCCAATCAGGGTTTTTAATCAATCTTGTGCATCCAATAAGTGATTTTGTGTCAATGGTTGAACATTTAGGTCATTTTCCTCCTCTCTAGGCTTATTCTAATCCAATTGGGGTTTTTAACCAATCTTGTACATCCAATAAGTGATTTTGTGTCATTGTTGAACATTTAGGTCATTTTCGTCTTCCCTAGGCTTATTCCAATCCAATTAGGGTTTTTAACCAATCTTATGCATCCAATAAGTGATTTTGTGTCATTGGTTGAACATTTAGGTCATTTTCGTCCTCCCTAGGCTTATTCAAATCCAATTAGGGTTTTTAACCAATCTTTTGAATCCAATAAGTGATTTTGTGTCATTGGTTAAACATTCAGGTCATTTTCGTCCTCCTTCAACATATTCTAATCCATTTAGGGTTTTTAACCAATCTTGTGCATCCAATACGTGATTTTCTGTCATTGGTAGAACATTTAGGTCATTTTCGTCCTACCTAGGCTTATTCTAATCCAATTAGAGTATTTAACCAATCTTGTGCATCCAATAAGTGATTTTGTGTCATTAGTTGAACATTTAGGTCATTTTCGTCATCCTTGGACTTATTCTAATTCAATTAGGGTTTTTAATCAATCTTGTGCATCCAACAAGTGATTTTCTGTCATTGGTTGAACATTTAGGTCATTTTCGTCCTCCTTAGGCTTATTCTAATCAAATTAGGGTTTTTAACCAATCTAGTGCATCCAATAAGTGATTTTGGGTCATTGGTTGAACATTTAGGTCATTTTCGTCTCTCTTGGACTTATTCTAATTCAATTAGGGTTTTTAACCAATCTTGTGCATCCAATAAGTGATTTTGTGTCATTGGTTGAACATTTAGGTCATTTTCGTCCTCCCTAGGCTGATTTTAATGCGATTAGGGTTTTTAATCAATCCAGTGCATCCAATGAGTAATTTTGTTTCATTGGTTGAACATTTAGGTCATTTTCGTCCTCCCTAGGCTTATTCTAATCCAATTTGGGTTTTTAACCAATCTTGTGCATCCAATAAGTGATTGTGTGTCATTGGTTGAACATTTTAGGTCATTTTCGTCATCCTTGAACTTATTCTAATTCAATTAGGGTTTTTAACCAATCTTGTGCATCCAACAAGTGATTTTCTGTCATTGGTTGATCATTTAGGCCATTTTCGTCCTCCCTAGGCTTATTCTAATCCAATTAGGGTGTTTAACAAATCTTGTTCATCCAATAAGTAATTTTGTGTCAAAGGTAGAAGATTTAGGTCATTTTCGTCCTCCCTATGCTTATTTTAATCCATTTAGGGTTTTTAAATAATCTAGTGCATCCAATAAGTGATTTTGTGTCATTGGTTGAACATCTAGGTCATTTTCGCCATCCTTGGACTTATTCTAATTCAATTAGGGTTTTTAAACAATCTTGTGCATCCAACAATTGATTTTGTGTCATTGGTTGAACATTTAGGTCATTTTCGTCCTCCCTAGGCTTATTCTAACTCAATCAGGGTTTTTAATCAATCTTGTGCATCCAATAAGTGATTTTGTGTCATTGGTTGATCATTTATGTCATTTTCGTCCTCCCTAGGCTTAATCTAATGCAATTAGGGTTTTTCACCAATCTTGTGCATCCAATAAATGATTTTGTATCATTGGTTGAACTTTTAGCTCATTTTCGTCCTCCCTAGGTTTATTCTAATGCAATTAGGGTTTTTAATCAATCTTGTGCATCCAATAAGTGATTTTATGTCATTGGTTGAACATTTAGGTCATTTTCCTCCTCTCTAGGCTTATTCTAATCCAATTGGGGTTTTTAACCAATCTTGTACATCCAATAAGTGATTTTTTGTTATTGTTGAACATTTAGGTCATTTTCGTCATCCTTGGACTTATTCTTATTCAATTTGGGTTTTTAATCAATCTTGTGCATCCAACAAGTGATTTTCTGTCATTGGTTGAACATTTAGGTCATTTTCGTCCTCCCTAGGCTTATTCTAATCCAATTAGTGTTTTTAACCAATCTAGTGCATCCAATAAGTGATTTTGGGTCATTGGTTGAACATTTAGGTCATTTTCGTCATCCTTGGACTTATTCTAATTCAATTAGGGTTTTTAACCAATCTTGTGCATCCAATAAGTGATTTTGTGTCATTGGTTGAACATTTAGGTCATTTTCGTCCTCCCTAGGCTGATTTTAATGCGATTAGGGTTTTTAATCAATCTAGTGCATCCAATGAGTAATTTTGTTTCACTGGTTGAACATTTAGGTCATTTTCGTCCTCCCTAGGCTTATTCTAATCCAATTTGGGTTTTTAACCAATCTTGTGCATCCAATAAGTGATTGTGTGTCATTGGTTGAACATTTTAGGTCATTTTCGTCATCCTTTAACTTATTCTAATTCAATTAGGGTTTTTAACCAATCTTGTGCATCCAACAAGTAATTTTCTGTCATTGGTTGATCATTTAGGCCATTTCGTCCTCCCTAGGCTTATTCTAATCCAATTAGGGTTTTTAACAAATCTTGTTCATCCAATAAGTGATTTTGTGTCATTGGTAGAAGATTTAGGTCATTTTCGTCCTCCCTATGCTTATTTTAATCCAATTAGGGATTTTAAATAATCTAGTGCATCCAATAAGTGATATTGTGTCAATTGTTGAACATCTAGGTCATTTTCGCCATCCTTGGACTTATTCTAATTCAATTAGGGTTTTTAAACAATCTTGTGCATCCAACAATTGATTTTGTGTCATTAGTTGAACATTTAGGTCATTTTCGTCCTCCCTAGGCTTATTCTAACCCAATCAGGGTTTTTAATCAATCTTGTGCATCCAATAAGTGATTTTGTGTCATTGGTTGAACATTAAGGTCATTTTCGTCCTCCCTAGGCTTATTCTAATGCAATTAGGGTTTTTCACCAATCTTGTGCATCCAATAAATGATTTTGTATCATTGGTCGAACTTTTAGGTCATTTTCGTCCTCCCTAGGTTTATTCTAATCCAATTAGGGTTTTTAACCAATCTTGTGCATCCAATAAGTGATTTCGTGGCATTGGTTGAACATTTAGGTCATTTTCCTCCTCTCTAGGCTTATTCTAATCCAATTGGGGTTTTTAACCAATCTTGTACATCCAATAAGTGATTTTGTGTCATTGTTGAACATTTAGGTCATTTTCGTCTTCCCTAGGCTTTTTCCAATCCAATTAGGGTTTTTAACCAATCTTATGCATCAAATAAGTGATTTTGTGTCATTGGTTGAACATTTAGGTCATTTTAGTCCTCCCTAGGCTTATTCAAATCCAATTAGGGTTTTTAACCAATCTTGTGAATCCAATAAGTGATTTTGTGTCATTGGATGAACATTTAGGTCATTTTCGTCATCCTTGGACTTATTCTAATTCAATTAGGGTTTTTAATCAATCTTGTGCATCCAACAAGTGATTTTCTGTCATTGGTTGAATATTTAGGTCATTTTCGTCCTCCCTAGGCTTATTCTAATCCAATTAGGGTTTTTAACCAATCTAGTGCATCCAATAAGTGATTTTGGGTCATTGGTTGAACATTTAGGTCATTTTCGTCTCTCTTGGACTTATTCTAATTCAATTAGGGTTTTTAACCAATCTTGTGCATCCAATAAGTGATTTTGTGTCATTGGTTGAACATTTAGGTCATTTTCTTCCTCTCTAGGCTTATTCTAATCCAATTGGGGTTTTTAACCAATCTTGTACATCCAATAAGTGATTTTTTGTTATTGTTGAACATTTAGGTCATTTTCGTCATCCTTGGACTTATTCTTATTCAATTTGGGTTTTTAATCAATCTTGTGCATCCAACAAGTGATTTTCTGTCATTGGTTGAACATTTAGGTCATTTTCGTCCTCCCTAGGCTTATTCTAATCCAATTAGTGTTTTTAACCAATCTAGTGCATCCAATAAGTGATTTTGGGTCATTGGTTGAACATTTAGGTCATTTTCGTCATCCTTGGACTTATTCTAATTCAATTAGGGTTTTTAACCAATCTTGTGCATCCAATAAGTGATTTTGTGTCATTGGTTGAACATTTAGGTCATTTTCGTCCTCCCTAGGCTTATTCTAATCCAATTTGGGTTTTTAACCAATCTTGTGCATCCAACAAGTGATTTTCTGTCATTGGTTGAATATTTAGGTCATTTTCGTCCTCCCTAGGCTTATTCAAATCCAATTAGGGTTTTTAACCAATCTTGTGAATCCAATAAGTGATTTTGTGTCATTGGTTAAACATTCAGGTCATTTTCGTCCTCCTTCAACATATTCTAATCCATTTAGGGTTTTTAACCAATCTTGTGCATCCAATACGTGATTTTCTGTCATTGGTAGAACATTTAGGTCATTTTCGTCCTACCTAGGCTTATTCTAATCCAATTAGGGTATTTAACCAATCTTGTGCATCCAATAAGTGATTTTGTGTCATTGGTTGAACATTTAGGTCATTTTCGTCATCCTTGGACTTATTCTAATTCAATTAGGGTTTTTAATCAATCTTGTGCATCCAACAAGTGATTTTCTGTCATTGGTTGAACATTTAGGTCATTTTCGTCCTCCCTAGGCTTATTCTAATCCAATTAGGGTTTTTAACCAATCTAGTGCATCCAATAAGTGATTTTGGGTCATTGGTTGAACATTTAGGTCATTTTCGTCATCCTTGGACTTATTCTAATTCAATTAGGGTTTTTAACCAATCTTGTGCATCCAATAAGTGATTTTGTGTCATTGGTTGAACATTTAGGTCATTTTCGTCATCCTTGGACTTATTCTAATTTAATTAGGGTTTTTAATCAATCTTGTGCATCCAAAAGTAATTTTCTGTCATTGGTTGAATATTTAGGTCATTTTCGTCCTCCCTAGGCTTATTCTAATCCAATTAGGGTTTTTAACCAATCTAGTGCATCCAATAAGTGATTTTGGGTCATTGGTTGAACATTTAGGTCATTTTCGTCTCTCTTGGACTTATTCTAATTCAATTAGGGTTTTTAACCAATCTTGTGCATCCAATAAGTGATTTTGTGTCATTGGTTGAACATTTAGGTCATTTTCTTCCTCTCTAGGCTTATTCTAATCCAATTGGGGTGTTTAACCAATCTTGTACATCCAATAAGTGATTTTGTGTCATTGTTGAACATTTAGGTCATTTTCGTCATCCTTGGACTTATTCTAATTCAATTTGGGTTTTTAATCAGTCTTGTGCATCCAACAAGTGATTTTCTGTCATTGGTTGAACATTTAGGTCATTTTCGTCCTTCCTAGGCTTATTCTAATCCAATTAGGGTTTTTAACCAATCTAGTGCATCCAATAAATGATTTTGGGTCATTGGTTGAACATTTAGGTCATTTTCGTCATCCTTGGACTTATTCTAATTCAATTAGGGTTTTTAACCAATCTTGTGCATCCAATAAGTGATTTTGTGTCATTGGTTGAACATTTAGGTCATTTTCGTCCTCCCTAGGCTGATTTTAATGCGATTAGGGTTTTTAATCAATCTAGTGCATCCAATGAGTAATTTTGTTTCACTGGTTGAACATTTAGGTCATTTTCGTCCCCCCTAGGCTTATTCTAATCCAATTAGGGTTTTTAACAAATCTTGTTCATGCAATAAGTGATTTTGTGTCATTGGTAGAAGATTTAGGTCATTTTCGTCCTCCCTATGCTTATTTTAATCCATTTAGGAATTTTAAATAATCTAGTGCATCCAATAAGTGATATTGTGTCAATTGTTGAACATCTAGGTCATTTTCGCCATCCTTGGACTTATTCTAATTCAATTAGGGTTTTTAAACAATCTTGTGCATCCAACAATTGATTTTGTGTCATTGGTTGAACATTTAGGTCATTTTCGTCCTCCCTAGGCTTATTCTAACCCAATCAGGGTTTTTAATCAATTTTGTGCATCCAATAAGTGATTTTGTGTCATTGGTTGAACATTTAGGTCATTTTCGTCCTCCCTAGGCTTATTCTAATGCAATAAGGGTTTTTCACCAATCTTGTGCATCCAATAAATGATTTTGTATCATTGGTTGATCTTTTAGGTCATTTTCGTCCTCCCTAGGTTTATTCTAATCCAATTAGGGTTTTTAACCAATCTTGTGCATCCAATAAGTGATTTTGTGTCATTGGTTGAACATTTAGGTCATTTTCCTCCTCTCTAGGCTTATTCTAATCCAATTGGGGTTTTTAACCAATCTTGTACATCCAATAAGTGATTTTGTGTCATTGTTGAACATTTAGGTTATTTTCGTCTTCCCTAGGCTTATTCCAATCCAATTAGGGTTTTTAACCAATCTTATGCATCCAATAAGTGATTTTGTGTCATTGGTTGAACATTTAGGTCATTTTCGTCCTCCCTAGGTTTATTCTAATCCAATTAGGGTTTTTAACCAATCTTGTGCATCCAATAAGTGATTTTGTGTCATTGGTTGAACATTTAGGTCATTTTCGTCCTCCCTAGGCTTATTTTAATCCATTTAGGGTTTTTAAATAATCTTGTGCATCCAATAAGTGATTTTGTGTCATTGGTTGAACATCTAGGTCATTTTCGACATCCTTGGATTTATTCTAATTCAATTAGGGTTTTTAACCAATCTTGTGCATCCAACAAGTGATTTTGTGTCATTGGTTGAACATTTAGGTCATTTTCGTCCTCCCTAGCCTTATTCTAATCCATTTAGGGTTTTTAACCAATCTTGTGCATCCAATTCGTGATTTTCTGTCATTGGTAGAACATTTAGGTCATTCTCGTCCTCCCTAGGCTTATTCTAATCCAATTAGGGTTTTTAAATAATCTAGTGCATCCAATAAGTGATTTTGTGCCATTGGTTGAACAACTAGGTCATTTTCGACATCCTTGGACTTATTCTAATTCAATTAGGGTTTTTAAACAATCTTGTGCATCCAACAATTGATTTTGTGTCATTGGTTGAACATTTAGGTCATTTTCGTCCTTCCTAGGCTTATTCTAACCCAATCAGGGTTTTTAATCAATCTTGTGCATCCAATAAGTGATTTTTTGTCATTGGTTGAACATTTAGGTCTTTTGTGTCCTCCCTAGGCTTATTCTAATGCAATTAGGGTTTTTCACCAATCTTGTGCATCCAATAAATGATTTTGTATCATTGGTTGAACTTTTAGGTCATTTTCGTCCTCCCTAGGTTTATTCTAATCCAATTAGGGTTTTTAACCAATCTTGTGCATCCAATAAGTGATTTTGTGTCATTGGTTGAACATTTAGGTCATTTTCGTCCTCCTTCAACTTATTCTAATCCAATTAGGGTTTTTAACCAATCTTGTGCATCCAATAAGTGATTTTGTGTCATTGGTTGAACGTTTAGGTCATTTTCCTCCTCTCTAGGCTTATTCTAATCCAATTGGGGTTTTTAACCAATCTTGTACATCCAATAAGTGATTTTGTGTCATTGTTGACAATGTAGGTCATTTTCGTCCTCCCTAGGCTTATTCTAATCCAATTAGGGTTTTTAACAAATCTTGTTCATCCAATAAGTGATTTTGTGTCATTGGTAGAAGATTTTGGTCATTTTCTTCCTCCATATGCTTATTTTAATCCATTTAGGGATTTTAAATAATCTAGTGCATCCAATAAGTGATTTTGTGTCATTGGTTGAACATCTATGTCATTTTCGACATCCTTGGACTTATTCTAATTCAATTAGGGTTTTTATACAATCTTGTGCATCCAACAATTGATTTTGTGTCATTGGTTGAACATTTAGGTCATTTTCGTCCTCCCTAGGGTTATTCTAACCCAATCAGGGTTTTTAATCAATCTTGTGCATCCAATAAGTGATTTTGTGTCAATGGTTGAACATTTAGGTCATTTTCCTCCTCTCTAGGCTTATTCTAATCCAATTGGGGTTTTTAACCAATCTTGTACATCCAATAAGTGATTTTGTGTCATTGTTGAACATTTAGGTCATTTTCGTCTTCCCTAGGCTTATTCCAATCCAATTAGGGTTTTTAACCAATCTTATGCATCCAATAAGTGATTTTGTGTCATTGGTTGAACATTTAGGTCATTTTCGTCCTCCCTAGGCTTAATCAAATCCAATTAGGGTTTTTAACCAATCTTGTGAATCCAATAAGTGATTTTGTGTCATTGGTTAAACATTCAGGTCATTTTCGTCCTCCTTCAACATATTCTAATCCATTTAGTGTTTTTAACCAATCTTGTGCATCCAATACGTGATTTTTTGTCATTGGTAGAACATTTAGGTCATTTTCGTCCTCCCTAGGCTTATTCTAATCCAATTAGGGTTTTTAACCAATCTTGTGCATCCAATAAGTGATTTTGTGTCATTGGTTGAACATTTAGGTCATTTTCGTCATCCTTGGACTTATTCTGATTCAATTAGGGTTTTTAATCAATCTTGTGCATCCAACAAGTAATTTTCTGTCATTAGTTGAATATTTAGGTCATTTTCGTCCTCCCTAGGCTTATTCTAATCCAATTAGGGTTTTTAACCAATCTAGTGCATCCAATAAGTGATTTTGGGTCATTGGTTGAACATTTAGGTCATTTTCGTCTCTCTTGGACTTATTCTAATTCAATTAGGGTTTTTAACCAATCTTGTGCATCCAATAAGTGATTTTGTGTCATTGGTTGAACATTTAGGTCATTTTCTTCCTCTCTAGGCTTATTCTAATCCAATTGGGGTTTTTAACCAATCTTGTACATCCAATAAGTGATTTTGTGTCATTGTTGAACATTTAGGTCATTTTCGTCATCCTTGGACTTATTCTAATTCAATTTGGGTTTTTAATCAATCTTGTGCATCCAACAAGTGATTTTCTGTCATTGGTTGAACATTTAGGTCATTTTCGTCCTCCCTAGGCTTATTCTAATCCAATTAGGGTTTTTAACCAATCTAGTGCATCCAATAAGTGATTTTGGGTCATTGGTTGAACATTTAGGTCATTTTCGTCATCCTTGGACTTATTCTAATTCAATTATGGTTTTTAACCAATCTTGTGCATCCAATAAGTGATTTTGTGTCATTGGTTGAACATTTAGGTCTCTTTCGTCCTCCCTAGGCTGATTTTAATGCGATTAGGGTTTTTAATCAATCTAGTGCATCCAATGAGTAATTTTGTTTCACTGGTTGAACATTTAGGTCATTTTCGTCCTCCCTAGGCTTATTCTAATCCAATTTGGGTTTTTAACCAATCTTGTGCATCCAATAAGTGATTGTGTGTCATTGGTTGAACATTTTAGGTCATTTTCGTCATCCTTTAACTTATTCTAATTCAATTAGGGTTTTTAACCAATCTTGTGCATCCAACAAGTAATTTTCTGTCATTGGTTGATCATTTAGGCCATTTCGTCCTCCCTAGGCTTATTCTAATCCAATTAGGGTTTTTAACAAATCTTGTTCATCCAATAAGTGATTTTGTGTCATTGGTAGAAGATTTAGGTCATTTTCGTCCTCCCTATGCTTATTTTAATCCATTTAGGGATTTTAAATAATCTAGTGCATCCAATAAGTGATATTGTGTCAATTGTTGAACATCTAGGTCATTTTCGCCATCCTTGGACTTATTCTAATTCAATTAGGGTTTTTAAACAATCTTGTGCATCCAACAATTGATTTTGTGTCATTGGTTGAACATTTAGGTCATTTTCGTCCTCCCTAGGCTTATTCTAACCCAATCAGGGTTTTTAATCAATTTTGTGCATCCAATAAGTGATTTTGTGTCATTGGTTGAACATTTAGGTCATTTTCGTCCTCCCTAGGCTTATTCTAATCCAATTGGGGTTCTTAACCAATCTTGTACATCCAATAAGTGATTTTGTGTCATTGGTTGAACATTTAGGTCATTTTCGTCCTCCCTAGGCTTATTCAAATCCAATTAGGATTTTTAACCAATCTTGTGAATCCAATAAGTGATTTTGTGTCATTGGTTAAACATTCAGGTCATTTTCGTCCTCCTTCAACATATTCTAATCCATTTAGGGTTTTTAACCAATCTTGTGCATCCAATACGTGATTTTCTGTCATTGGTAGAACATTTAGGTCATTTTCGTCCTACCTAGGCTTATTCTAATCCAATTAGGGTATTTAACCAATCTTGTGCATCCAATAAGTGATTTTGTGTCATTGGTTGAACATTTAGGTCATTTTCGTCATCCTTGGACTTATTCTAATTCAATTAGGGTTTTTAATCAATCTTGTGCATCCAACAAGTGATTTTCTGTCATTGGTTGAACATTTAGGTCATTTTCGTCCTCCCTAGGCTTATTCTAATCCAATTAGGGTTTTTAACCAATCTAGTGCATCCAATAAGTGATTTTGGGTCATTGGTTGAACATTTAGGTCATTTTCGTCATCCTTGGACTTATTCTAATTCAATTAGGGTTTTTAACCAATCTTGTGCATCCAATAAGTGATTTTGTGTCATTGGTTGAACATTTAGGTCATTTTCGTCCTCCCTAGGCAGATTTTAATGCGATTAGGGTTTTTAATCAATCTAGTGCATCCAATGAGTAATTTTGTTTCATTGGTTGAACATTTAGGTCATTTTCGTCCTCCCTAGGCTTATTCTAATCCAATTTGGGTTTTTAACCAATCTTGTGCATCCAATAAGTGATTGTGTGTCATTGGTTGAACATTTTAGGTCATTTTCGTCATCCTTTAACTTATTCTAATTCAATTAGGGTTTTTAACCAATCTTGTGCATCCCACAAGTGATTTTCTGTCATTGGTTGATCATTTAGGCCATTTTCGTCCTCCCTAGGCTTATTCTAATCCAATTAGGGTTTTTAACAAATCTTGTTCATCCAATAAGTGATTTTGTGTCATTGGTAGAAGATTTAGGTCATTTTCGTCCTCCCTATGCTTATTTTAATCCATTTAGGGTTTTTAAATAATCTAGTGCATCCAATAAGTGATTTTGTGTCATTGGTTGAACATCTAGGTCATTTTCGCCATCCTTGGACTTATTCTAATTCAATTAGGGTTTTTAAACAATCTTGTGCATCCAACAATTGATTTTGTGTCATTGGTTGAACATTTAGGTCATTTTCGTCCTCCCTAGGCTTATTCTAACTCAATCAGGGTTTTTAATCAATCTTGTGCATCCAATAAGTGATTTTGTGTCATTGGTTGATCATTTATGTCATTTTCGTCCTCCCTAGGCTTAATCTAATGCAATTAGGGTTTTTCACCAATCTTGTGCATCCAATAAATGATTTTGTATCATTGGTTGAACTTTTAGCTCATTTTCGTCCTCCCTAGGTTTATTCTAATGCAATTAGGGTTTTTAATCAATCTTGTGCATCCAATAAGTGATTTTATGTCATTGGTTGAACATTTAGGTCATTTTCCTCCTCTCTAGGCTTATTCTAATCCAATTGGGGTTTTTAACCAATCTTGTACATCCAATAAGTGATTTTGTGTCATTGTTGAACATTTAGGTCATTTTCGTCTTCCCTAGGCTTATTCCAATCCAATTAGGGTTTTTAACCAATCTTATGCATCCAATAAGTGATTTTGTGTCATTGGTTGAACATTTAGGTCATTTTCGTCCTCCCTAGGCTTAATCAAATCCAATTAGGGTTTTTAACCAATCTTGTGAATCCAATAAGTGATTTTGTGTCATTGGTTAAACATTCAGGTCATTTTCGTCCTCCTTCAACATATTCTAATCCATTTAGTGTTTTTAACCAATCTTGTGCATCCAATACGTGATTTTTTGTCATTGGTAGAACATTTAGGTCATTTTCGTCCTCCCTAGGCTTATTCTAATCCAATTAGGGTTTTTAACCAATCTTGTGCATCCAATAAGTGATTTTGTGTCATTGGTTGAACATTTAGGTCATTTTCGTCATCCTTGGACTTATTCTGATTCAATTAGGGTTTTTAATCAATCTTGTGCATCCAACAAGTAATTTTCTGTCATTAGTTGAATATTTAGGTCATTTTCGTCCTCCCTAGGCTTATTCTAATCCAATTAGGGTTTTTAACCAATCTAGTGCATCCAATAAGTGATTTTGGGTCATTGGTTGAACATTTAGGTCATTTTCGTCTCTCTTGGACTTATTCTAATTCAATTAGGGTTTTTAACCAATCTTGTGCATCCAATAAGTGATTTTGTGTCATTGGTTGAACATTTAGGTCATTTTCTTCCTCTCTAGGCTTATTCTAATCCAATCGGGGTGTTTAACCAATCTTGTACATCCAATAAGTGATTTTGTGTCATTGTTGAACATTTAGGTCATTTTCGTCATCCTTGGACTTATTCTAATTCAATTTGGGTTTTTAATCAGTCTTGTGCATCCAACAAGTGATTTTCTGTCATTGGTTGAACATTTAGGTCATTTTCGTCCTTCCTAGGCTTATTCTAATCCAATTAGGGTTTTTAACCAATCTAGTGCATCCAATAAATGATTTTGGGTCATTGGTTGAACATTTAGGTCATTTTCGTCATCCTTGGACTTATTCTAATTCAATTAGGGTTTTTAACCAATCTTGTGCATCCAATAAGTGATTTTGTGTCATTGGTTGAACATTTAGGTCATTTTCGTCCTCCCTAGGCTGATTTTAATGCGATTAGGGTTTTTAATCAATCTAGTGCATCCAATGAGTAATTTTGTTTCACTGGTTGAACATTTAGGTCATTTTCGTCCTCCCTAGGCTTATTCTAATCCAATTAGGGTTTTTAAGAAATCTTGTTCATCCAATAAGTGATTTTGTGTCATTGGTAGAAGATTTAGGTCATTTTCGTCCTCCCTATGCTTATTTTAATCCATTTAGGGATTTTAAATAATCTAGTGCATCCAATAAGTGATATTGTGTCAATTGTTGAACATCTAGGTCATTTTCGCCATCCTTGGACTTATTCTAATTCAATTAGGGTTTTTAAACAATCTTGTGCATCCAACAATTGATTTTGTGTCATTGGTTGAACATTTAGGTCATTTTCGTCCTCCCTAGGCTTATTCTAACCCAATCAGGGTTTTTAATCAATTTTGTGCATCCAATAAGTGATTTTGTGTCATTGGTTGAACATTTAGGTCATTTTCGTCCTCCCTAGGCTTATTCTAATGCAATTAGGGTTTTTCACCAATCTTGTACATCCAATAAATGATTTTGTATCATTGGTTGAACTTTTAGGTCATCTTCGTCCTCCCTAGGTTTATTCTAATCCAATTAGGGTTTTTAACCAATCTTGTGCATCCAATAAGTGATTTCGTGGCATTGGTTGATCATTTAGGTCATTTTCCTCCTCTCTAGGCTTATTCTAATCCAATTGGGGTTTTTAACCAATCTTGTACATCCAATAAGTGATTTTGTGTCATTGTTGAACATTTAGGTCATTTTCGTCTTCCCTAGGCTTTTTCCATTCCAATTAGGGTTTTTAACCAATCTTATGCATCAAATAAGTGATTTTGTGTCATTGGTTGAACATTTAGGTCATTTTAGTCCTCCCTAGGCTTATTCAAATCCAATTAGGGTTTTTAACCAATCTTGTGAATCCAATAAGTGATTTTGTGTCATTGGATGAACATTTAGGTCATTTTCGTCATCCTTGGACTTATTCTAATTCAATTAGGGTTTTTAACCAATCTTGTGCATCCAATACGTGATTTTCTGTCATTGGTAGAACATTTAGGTCATTTTCGTCCTCCCTAGGCTTATTCTAATCCAATTAGGGTTTTTAACCAATCTTTTGCATCCAATAAGTGATTTTGTGTCATTGGTTGAACATTTAGGTCATTTTCGTCCTCCCTAGGCTTATTCTAACCCAATCAGGGTTTTTAATCAATCTTGTGCATCCAATAAGTGATTTTGTGTCATTGGTTGAACATTTAGGTCATTTTCGTCCTCCCTAGGCTTATTCTAATGCAATTAGGGTTTTTCACCAATCTTGTACATCCAATAAATGATTTTGTATCATTGGTTGAACTTTTAGGTCATCTTCGTCCTCCCTAGGTTTATTCTAATCCAATTAGGGTTTTTAACCAATCTTGTGCATCCAATAAGTGATTTCGTGGCATTGGTTGAACATTTAGGTCATTTTCCTCCTCTCTAGGCTTATTCTAATCCAATTGGGGTTTTTAACCAATCTTGTACATCCAATAAGTGATTTTGTGTCATTGTTGAACATTTAGGTCATTTTCGTCTTCCCTAGGCTTTTTCCAATCCAATTAGGGTTTTTAACCAATCTTATGCATCAAATAAGTGATTTTGTGTCATTGGTTGAACATTTAGGTCATTTTCGTCCTCCCTAGGCTTATTCAAATCCAATTAGGGTTTTTAACCAATCTTGTGAATCCAATAAGTGATTTTGTGTCATTGGTTAAACATTCAGGTCATTTTCGTCCTCCTTCAACATATTCTAATCCATTTAGTGTTTTTAACCAATCTTGTGCATCCAATACGTGATTTTTTGTCATTGGTAGAACATTTAGGTCATTTTCGTCCTCCCTAGGCTTATTCTAATCCAATTAGGGTTTTTAACCAATCTTGTGCATCCAATAAGTGATTTTGTGTCATTGGTTGAACATTTAGGTCATTTTCGTCCTCCCTAGGCTTATTCTAATGCAATTAGGGTTTTTCACCAATCTTGTGCATCCAATAAATGATTTTGTATCATTGGTCGAACTTTTAGGTCATTTTCGTCCTCCCTAGGTTTATTCTAATCCAATTAGGGTTTTTAACCAATCTTGTGCATCCAATAAGTGATTTCGTGGCATTGGTTGAACATTTAGGTCATTTTCCTCCTCTCTAGGCTTATTCTAATCCAATTGGGGTTTTTAACCAATCTTGTACATCCAATAAGTGATTTTGTGTCATTGTTGAACATTTAGGTCATTTTCGTCTTCCCTAGGCTTTTTCCAATCCAATTAGGGTTTTTAACCAATCTTATGCATCAAATAAGTGATTTTGTGTCATTGGTTGAACATTTAGGTCATTTTCGTCCTCCCTAGGCTTATTCAAATCCAATTAGGGTTTTTAACCAATCTTGTGAATCCAATAAGTGATTTTGTGTCATTGGTTAAACATTCAGGTCATTTTCGTCCTCCTTCAACATATTCTAATCCATTTAGGGTTTTTAACCAATCTTGTGCATCCAATACGTGATTTTCTGTCATTGGTAGAACATTTAGGTCATTTTCGTCCTACCTAGGCTTATTCTAATCCAATTAGGGTATTTAACCAATCTTGTGCATCCAATAAGTGATTTTGTGTCATTGGTTGAACATTTAGGTCATTTTCGTCATCCTTGGACTTATTCTAATTCAATTAGGGTTTTTAATCAATCTTGTGCATCCAACAAGTGATTTTCTGTCATTGGTTGAACATTTAGGTCATTTTCGTCCTCCCTAGGCTTATTCTAATCCAATTAGGGTTTTTAACCAATCTAGTGCATCCAATAAGTGATTTTGGGTCATTGGTTGAACATTTAGGTCATTTTCGTCATCCTTGGACTTATTCTAATTCAATTAGGGTTTTTAACCAATCTTGTGCATCCAATAAGTGATTTTGTGTCATTGGTTGAACATTTAGGTCATTTTCGTCCTCCCTAGGCAGATTTTAATGCGATTAGGGTTTTTAATCAATCTAGTGCATCCAATGAGTAATTTTGTTTCATTGGTTGAACATTTAGGTCATTTTCGTCCTCCCTAGGCTTATTCTAATCCAATTTGGGTTTTTAACCAATCTTGTGCATCCAATAAGTGATTGTGTGTCATTGGTTGAACATTTTAGGTCATTTTCGTCATCCTTTAACTTATTCTAATTCAATTAGGGTTTTTAACCAATCTTGTGCATCCCACAAGTGATTTTCTGTCATTGGTTGATCATTTAGGCCATTTTCGTCCTCCCTAGGCTTATTCTAATCCAATTAGGGTTTTTAACAAATCTTGTTCATCCAATAAGTGATTTTGTGTCATTGGTAGAAGATTTAGGTCATTTTCGTCCTCCCTATGCTTATTTTAATCCATTTAGGGTTTTTAAATAATCTAGTGCATCCAATAAGTGATTTTGTGTCATTGGTTGAACATCTAGGTCATTTTCGCCATCCTTGGACTTATTCTAATTCAATTAGGGTTTTTAAACAATCTTGTGCATCCAACAATTGATTTTGTGTCATTGGTTGAACATTTAGGTCATTTTCGTCCTCCCTAGGCTTATTCTAACTCAATCAGGGTTTTTAATCAATCTTGTGCATCCAATAAGTGATTTTGTGTCATTGGTTGATCATTTATGTCATTTTCGTCCTCCCTAGGCTTAATCTAATGCAATTAGGGTTTTTCACCAATCTTGTGCATCCAATAAATGATTTTGTATCATTGGTTGAACTTTTAGCTCATTTTCGTCCTCCCTAGGTTTATTCTAATGCAATTAGGGTTTTTAATCAATCTTGTGCATCCAATAAGTGATTTTATGTCATTGGTTGAACATTTAGGTCATTTTCCTCCTCTCTAGGCTTATTCTAATCCAATTGGGGTTTTTAACCAATCTTGTACATCCAATAAGTGATTTTGTGTCATTGTTGAACATTTAGGTCATTTTCGTCTTCCCTAGGCTTATTCCAATCCAATTAGGGTTTTTAACCAATCTTATGCATCCAATAAGTGATTTTGTGTCATTGGTTGAACATTTAGGTCATTTTCGTCCTCCCTAGGCTTATTCAAATCCAATTAGGATTTTTAACCAATCTTGTGAATCCAATAAGTGATTTTGTGTCATTGGTTAAACATTCAGATCATATTCGTCCTCCTTCAACATATTCTAATCCATTTAGGGTTTTTAACCAATCTTGTGCATCCAATACGTGATTTTCTGTCATTGGTAGAACATTTAGGTCATTTTCGTCCTCCCTAGGCTTATTCTAATCCAATTAGGGTTTTTAACCAATCTTGTGCATCCAATAAGTGATTTTGTGTCATTGGTTGAACATTTAGGTCATTTTCGTCCTCCCTAGGCTTATTCTAACCCAATCAGGGTTTTTAATCAATCTTGTGCATCCAATAAGTGATTTTGTGTCATTGGTTGAACATTTAGGTCATTTTCGTCTTCCCTAGGCTTATTCTAATGCAATTAGGGTTTTTCACCAATCTTGTGCATCCAATAAATGATTTTGTATCATTGGTCGAACTTTTAGGTCATTTTCGTCCTCCCTAGGTTTATTCTAATCCAATTAGGGTTTTTAACCAATCTTGTGCATCCAATAAGTGATTTCCTGGCATTGGTTGAACATTTAGGTCATTTTCCTCCTCTCTAGGCTTATTCTAATCCAATTGGGGTTTTTAACCAATCTTGTACATCCAATAAGTGATTTTGTGTCATTGTTGAACATTTAGGTCATTTTCGTCTTCCCTAGGCTTATTCCAATCCAATTAGGGTTTTTAACCAATCTTATGCATCCAATAAGTGATTTTGTGTCATTGGTTGAACATTTAGGTCATTTTCGTCCTCCCTAGGCTTATTCAAATCCAATTAGGGTTTTTAACCAATCTTGTGAATCCAATAAGTGATTTTGTGTCATTGGTTAAACATTCAGGTCATATTCGTCCTCCTTCAACATATTCTAATCCATTTAGGGTTTTTAACCAATCTTGTGCATCCAATACGTGATTTTCTGTCATTGGTAGAACATTTAGGTCATTTTCGTCCTCCCTAGGCTTATTCTAATCCAATTAGGGTTTTTAACCAATCTTGTGCATCCAATAAGTGATTTTGTGTCATTGGTTGAACATTTAGGTCATTTTCGTCCTCCCTAGGCTTATTCTAACCCAATCAGGGTTTTTAATCAATCTTGTGCATCCAATAAGTGATTTTGGGTCATTGGTTGAACATTTAGGTCATTTTCGTCCTCCCTAGGCTTATTCTAATGCAATTAGGGGTTTTCACCAATCTTGTGCATCCAATAAATGATTTTGTATTATTGGTTGAACTTTTAGGTCATTTTCGTCCTCCCTAGGTTTATTCTAATCCAATTAGGGTTTTTAACCAATCTTGTGCATCCAATAAGTGATTTCGTGACATTGGTTGAACATTTAGGTCATTTTCCTCCTCTCTAGGCTTATTCTAATCCAATTGGGGTTTTTAACCAATCTTGTAAATCCAATAAGTGATTTTGTGTCATTGTTGAACATTTAGGTCATTTTTGTCTTCCCAAGGCTTATTCCAATCCAATTAGGGTTTTTAACCAATCTTATGCATCCAATAAGTGATTTTGTGTCATTAGTTGAACATTTAGGTCATTTTCGTCCTCCTTAGGCTTATTCAAATCCAATTAGGGTTTTTAACCAATCTTGTGAATCCAATAAGTGATTTTGTATCATTGTTGAACATTTAGGTCATTTTCGTCATCCCTAGGCTTTTTCCAATCTAATTAGGGTTTTTAACCAATCTTATGCATCCAATAAGTGATTTTGTGTCATTGGTTGAACATTTAGGTCATTTTCGTCCTCCCTAGGTTTATTCTAATCCAATTAGGGTTTTTAACCAATCTTGTGCAACCAATAAGCGATTTTGTGTCATTGGTTGAACATTTAGGTCATTTTCGTCCTCCCTAGGCTTATTTTAATCCATTTAGGGTTTTTAAATAATCTTGTGCATCCAATAAGTGATTTTGTGTCATTGGTTGAACATCTAGGTCATTTTCGACATCCTTGGATTTATTCTAATTCAATTAGGGTTTTTAACCAATCTTGTGCATCCAACAAGTGATTTTGTGTCATCGGTTGAACATTTAGGTCATTTTCGTCCTCCCTAGGCTTATTTTAATCCATTTAGGGTTTTTAAATAATCTTGTGCATCCAATAAGTGATTTTGTGTCATTGGTTGAACATCTAGGTCATTTTCGACATCCTTGGATTTATTCTAATTCAATTAGGGTTTTTAATCAATCTTGTGCATCCAACAAGTGATTTTCTGTCATTGGTTGAACATTTAGGTCATTTTCGTCCTCCCTAGGCTTATTCTAATCCAATTAGGGTTTTTAACCAATCTAGTGCATCCAATAAGTGATTTTGGGTCATTGGTTGAACATTTAGGTCATTTTCGTCATCCTTGGACTTATTCTAATTCAATTAGGGTTTTTAACCAATCTTGTGCATCCAATAAGTGATTTTGTGTCATTGGTTGAACATTTAGGTCATTTTCGTCCTCCCTAGGCTTATTCTAATCCAATTTGGGTTTTTAACCAATCTTGTGCATCCAACAAGTGATTTTCTGTCATTGGTTGAATATTTAGGTCATTTTCGTCCTCCCTAGGCTTATTCAAATCCAATTAGGGTTTTTAACCAATCTTGTGAATCCAATAAGTGATTTTGTGTCATTGGTTAAACATTCAGGTCATTTTCGTCCTCCTTCAACATATTCTAATCCATTTAGGGTTTTTAACCAATCTTGTGCATCCAATACGTGATTTTCTGTCATTGGTAGAACATTTAGGTCATTTTCGTCCTCCCTAGGCTTATTCTAATCCAATTAGGGTTTTTAACCAACCTTTTGCATCCAATAAGTGATTTTGTGTCATTGGTTGAACATTTAGGTCATTTTCGTCCTCCCTAGGCTTATTCTAACCCAATCAGGGTTTTTAATCAATCTTGTGCATCCAATAAGTGATTTTGTGTCATTGGTTGAACATTTAGGTCATTTTCGTCCTCCCTAGGCTTATTCTAATGCAATTAGGGTTTTTCACCAATCTTGTGCATCCAATAAATGATTTTGTATCATTGGTCGAACTTTTAGGTCATTTTCGTCCTCCCTAGGTTTATTCTAATCCAATTAGGGTTTTTAACCAATCTTGTGCATCCAATAAGTGATTTCGTGGCATTGGTTGAACATTTAGGTCATTTTCCTCCTCTCTAGGCTTATTCTAATCCAATTGGGGTTTTTAACCAATCTTGTACATCCAATAAGTGATTTTGTGTCATTGTTGAACATTTAGGTCATTTTCGTCTTCCCTAGGCTTATTCCAATCCAATTAGGGTTTTTAACCAATCTTATGCATCCAATAAGTGATTTTGTGTCATTGGTTGAACATTTAGGTCATTTTCGTCCTCCCTAGGCTTATTCAAATCCAATTAGGGTTTTTAACCAATCTTGTGAATCCAATAAGTGATTTTGTGTCATTGGTTGAACATTTAGGTCATTTTCGTCCTCCTTCAACATATTCTAATGCAATTAGGGTTTTTCACCAATCTTGTGCATCCAATAAATGATTTTGTATCATTGGTTGAACTTTTAGGTCATTTTCGTCCTCCCTAGGTTTATTCTAATCCAATTAGGGTTTTTAACCAATCTTGTGCATCCAATAAGTGATTTTGTGTCATTGGTTGAACATTTAGGTCATTTTCCTCCTCTCTAGGCTTATTCTAATCCAATTGGGGTTTTTAACCAATCTTGTACATCCAATAAGTGATTTTGTGTCATTGTTGAACATTTAGGTTATTTTCGTCTTCCCTAGGCTTATTCCAATCCAATTAGGGTTTTTAACCAATCTTATGCATCCAATAAGTGATTTTGTGTCATTGGTTGAACATTTAGGTCATTTTCGTCCTCCCTAGGTTTATTCTAATCCAATTAGGGTTTTTAACCAATCTTGTGCATCCAATAAGTGATTTTGTGTCATTGGTTGAACATTTAGGTCATTTTCGTCCTCCCTAGCATTATTTTAATCCATTTAGGGTTTTTAAATAATCTTGTGCTTCCAATAAGTGATTTTGTGTCATTGGTTGAACATCCAGGTCATTTTCGACATCCTTGGATTTATTCTAATTCAATTAGGGTTTTTAACCAATCTTGTGCATCCAATAAGTGATTTTGTGTCAGTGGTTGAACATTTACGTCATTTTCGTCCTCCTTCAACTTATTCTAATCCATTTAGGGTTTTTAACCAATCTTGTGCATCCAATCAGTGATTTTGTGTCATTGGTTGAACATTTAGGTCATTTTCGTCATCCTTGGACTTATTCTAATTCAATTAGGGTTTTTAACCAATCTTGTGCATCCAATAAGTGATTTTGTGTCATTGGTTGAACATTTAGGTCATTTTCGTCCTCCCTAGGCTGATTTTAATGCGATTAGGGTTTTTAATCAATCCAGTGCATCCAATGAGTAATTTTGTTTCATTGGTTGAACATTTAGGTCATTTTCGTCCTCCCTAGGCTTATTCTAATCCAATTTGGGTTTTTAACCAATCTTGTGCATCCAATAAGTGATTGTGTGTCATTGGTTGAACATTTTAGGTCATTTTCGTCATCCTTGAACTTATTCTAATTCAATTAGGGTTTTTAACCAATCTTGTGCATCCAACAAGTGATTTTCTGTCATTGGTTGATCATTTAGGCCATTTTCGTCCTCCCTAGGCTTATTCTAATCCAATTAGGGTTTTTAACAAATCTTGTTCATCCAATAAGTAATTTTGTGTCAAAGGTAGAAGATTTAGGTCATTTTCGTCCTCCCTATGCTTATTTTAATCCATTTAGGGTTTTTAAATAATCTAGTGCATCCAATAAGTGATTTTGTGTCATTGGTTGAACATCTAGGTCATTTTCGCCATCCTTGGACTTATTCTAATTCAATTAGGGTTTTTAAACAATCTTGTGCATCCAACAATTGATTTTGTGTCATTGGTTGAACATTTAGGTCATTTTCGTCCTCCCTAGGCTTATTCTAACCCAATCAGGGTTTTTAATCAATCTTGTGCATCCAATAAGTGATTTTGTGTCATTGGTTGAACATTTAGGTCATTTTCGTCCTCCCTAGGCTTATTCTAATGCAATTAGGGTTTTTCACCAATCTTGTACATCCAATAAATGATTTTGTATCATTGGTTGAACTTTTAGGTCATCTTCGTCCTCCCTAGGTTTATTCTAATCCAATTAGGGTTTTTAACCAATCTTGTGCATCCAATAAGTGATTTCGTGGCATTGGTTGAACATTTAGGTCATTTTCCTCATCTCTAGGCTTATTCTAATCCAATTGGGGTTTTTAACCAATCTTGTACATCCAATAAGTGATTTTGTGTCATTGTTGAACATTTAGGTCATTTTCGTCTTCCCTAGGCTTTTTCCAATCCAATTAGGGTTTTTAACCAATCTTATGCATCAAATAAGTGATTTTGTGTCATTGGTTGAACATTTAGGTCATTTTAGTCCTCCCTAGGCTTATTCAAATCCAATTAGGGTTTTTAACCAATCTTGTGAATCCAATAAGTGATTTTGTGTCATTGGATGAACATTTAGGTCATTTTCGTCATCCTTGGACTTATTCTAATTCAATTAGGGTTTTTAATCAATCTTGTGCATCCAACAAGTGATTTTCTGTCATTGGTTGAATATTTAGGTCATTTTCGTCCTCCCTAGGCTTATTCTAATCCAATTAGGGTTTTTAACCAATCTAGTGCATCCAATAAGTGATTTTGGGTCATTGGTTGAACATTTAGGTCATTTTCGTCTCTCTTGGACTTATTCTAATTCAATTAGGGTTTTTAACCAATCTTGTGCATCCAATAAGTGATTTTGTGTCATTGGTTGAACATTTAGGTCATTTTCTTCCTCTCTAGGCTTATTCTAATCCAATTGGGGTTTTTAACCAATCTTGTACATCCAATAAGTGATTTTTTGTTATTGTTGAACATTTAGGTCATTTTCGTCATCCTTGGACTTATTCTTATTCAATTTGGGTTTTTAATCAATCTTGTGCATCCAACAAGTGATTTTCTGTCATTGGTTGAACATTTAGGTCATTTTCGTCCTCCCTAGGCTTATTCTAATCCAATTAGTGTTTTTAACCAATCTAGTGCATCCAATAAGTGATTTTGGGTCATTGGTTGAACATTTAGGTCATTTTCGTCATCCTTGGACTTATTCTAATTCAATTAGGGTTTTTAACCAATCTTGTGCATCCAATAAGTGATTTTGTGTCATTGGTTGAACATTTAGGTCATTTTCGTCCTCCCTAGGCTTATTCTAATCCAATTTGGGTTTTTAACCAATCTTGTGCATCCAACAAGTGATTTTCTGTCATTGGTTGAATATTTAGGTCATTTTCGTCCTCCCTAGGCTTATTCAAATCCAATTAGGGTTTTTAACCAATCTTGTGAATCCAATAAGTGATTTTGTGTCATTGGTTAAACATTCAGGTCATTTTCGTCCTCCTTCAACATATTCTAATCCATTTAGGGTTTTTAACCAATCTTGTGCATCCAATACGTGATTTTCTGTCATTGGTAGAACATTTAGGTCATTTTCGTCCTACCTAGGCTTATTCTAATCCAATTAGGGTATTTAACCAATCTTGTGCATCCAATAAGTGATTTTGTGTCATTGGTTGAACATTTAGGTCATTTTCGTCATCCTTGGACTTATTCTAATTCAATTAGGGTTTTTAATCAATCTTGTGCATCCAACAAGTGATTTTCTGTCATTGGTTGAACATTTAGGTCATTTTCGTCCTCCCTAGGCTTATTCTAATCCAATTAGGGTTTTTAACCAATCTAGTGCATCCAATAAGTGATTTTGGGTCATTGGTTGAACATTTAGGTCATTTTCGTCATCCTTGGACTTATTCTAATTCAATTAGGGTTTTTAACCAATCTTGTGCATCCAATAAGTGATTTTGTGTCATTGGTTGAACATTTAGGTCATTTTCGTCATCCTTGGACTTATTCTAATTTAATTAGGGTTTTTAATCAATCTTGTGCATCCAAAAGTAATTTTCTGTCATTGGTTGAATATTTAGGTCATTTTCGTCCTCCCTAGGCTTATTCTAATCCAATTAGGGTTTTTAACCAATCTAGTGCATCCAATAAGTGATTTTGGGTCATTGGTTGAACATTTAGGTCATTTTCGTCTCTCTTGGACTTATTCTAATTCAATTAGGGTTTTTAACCAATCTTGTGCATCCAATAAGTGATTTTGTGTCATTGGTTGAACATTTAGGTCATTTTCTTCCTCTCTAGGCTTATTCTAATCCAATTGGGGTGTTTAACCAATCTTGTACATCCAATAAGTGATTTTGTGTCATTGTTGAACATTTAGGTCATTTTCGTCATCCTTGGACTTATTCTAATTCAATTTGGGTTTTTAATCAGTCTTGTGCATCCAACAAGTGATTTTCTGTCATTGGTTGAACATTTAGGTCATTTTCGTCCTTCCTAGGCTTATTCTAATCCAATTAGGGTTTTTAACCAATCTAGTGCATCCAATAAATGATTTTGGGTCATTGGTTGAACATTTAGGTCATTTTCGTCTCTCTTGGACTTATTCTAATTCAATTAGGGTTTTTAACCAATCTTGTGCATCCAATAAGTGATTTTGTGTCATTGGTTGAACATTTAGGTCATTTTCTTCCTCTCTAGGCTTATTCTAATCCAATTGGGGTGTTTAACCAATCTTGTACATCCAATAAGTGATTTTGTGTCATTGTTGAACATTTAGGTCATTTTCGTCATCCTTGGACTTATTCTAATTCAATTTGGGTTTTTAATCAGTCTTGTGCATCCAACAAGTGATTTTCTGTCATTGGTTGAACATTTAGGTCATTTTCGTCCTTCCTAGGCTTATTCTAATCCAATTAGGGTTTTTAACCAATCTAGTGCATCCAATAAATGATTTTGGGTCATTGGTTGAACATTTAGGTCATTTTCGTCATCCTTGGACTTATTCTAATTCAATTAGGGTTTTTAACCAATCTTGTGCATCCAATAAGTGATTTTGTGTCATTGGTTGAACATTTAGGTCATTTTCGTCCTCCCTAGGCAGATTTTAATGCGATTAGGGTTTTTAATCAATCTAGTGCATCCAATGAGTAATTTTGTTTCATTGGTTGAACATTTAGGTCATTTTCGTCCTCCCTAGGCTTATTCTAATCCAATTTGGGTTTTTAACCAATCTTGTGCATCCAATCAGTGATTGTGTGTCATTGGTTGAACATTTTAGGTCATTTTCGTCATCCTTTAACTTATTCTAATTCAATTAGGGTTTTTAACCAATCTTGTGCATCCCACAAGTGATTTTCTGTCATTGGTTGATCATTTAGGCCATTTTCGTCCTCCCTAGGCTTATTCTAATCCAATTAGGGTTTTTAACAAATCTTGTTCATCCAATAAGTGATTTTGTGTCATTGGTAGAAGATTTAGGTCATTTTCGTCCTCCCTATGCTTATTTTAATCCATTTAGGGTTTTTAAATAATCTAGTGCATCCAATAAGTGATTTTGTGTCATTGGTTGAACATCTAGGTCATTTTCGCCATCCTTGGACTTATTCTAATTCAATTAGGGTTTTTAAACAATCTTGTGCATCCAACAATTGATTTTGTGTCATTGGTTGAACATTTAGGTCATTTTCGTCCTCCCTAGGCTTATTCTAACTCAATCAGGGTTTTTAATCAATCTTGTGCATCCAATAAGTGATTTTGTGTCATTGGTTGATCATTTATGTCATTTTCGTCCTCCCTAGGCTTAATCTAATGCAATTAGGGTTTTTCACCAATCTTGTGCATCCAATAAATGATTTTGTATCATTGGTTGAACTTTTAGCTCATTTTCGTCCTCCCTAGGTTTATTCTAATGCAATTAGGGTTTTTAATCAATCTTGTGCATCCAATAAGTGATTTTATGTCATTGGTTGAACATTTAGGTCATTTTCCTCCTCTCTAGGCTTATTCTAATCCAATTGGGGTTTTTAACCAATCTTGTACATCCAATAAGTGATTTTGTGTCATTGTTGAACATTTAGGTCATTTTCGTCTTCCCTAGGCTTATTCCAATCCAATTAGGGTTTTTAACCAATCTTATGCATCCAATAAGTGATTTTGTGTCATTGGTTGAACATTTAGGTCATTTTCGTCCTCCCTAGGCTTATTCAAATCCAATTAGGGTTTTTAACCAATCTTGTGAATCCAATAAGTGATTTTGTGTCATTGGTTAAACATTCAGGTCATTTTCGTCCTCCTTCAACATATTCTAATCCATTTAGGGTTTTTAACCAATCTTGTGCATCCAATACGTGATTTTCTGTCATTGGTAGAACATTTAGGTCATTTTCGTCCTACCTAGGCTTATTCTAATCCAATTAGGGTATTTAACCAATCTTGTGCATCCAATAAGTGATTTTGTGTCATTGGTTGAACATTTAGGTCATTTTCGTCATCCTTGGACTTATTCTAATTCAATTAGGGTTTTTAATCAATCTTGTGCATCCAACAAGTGATTTTCTGTCATTGGTTGAACATTTAGGTCATTTTCGTCCTCCCTAGGCTTATTCTAATCCAATTAGGGTTTTTAACCAATCTAGTGCATCCAATAAGTGATTTTGGGTCATTGGTTGAACATTTAGGTCATTTTCGTCATCCTTGGACTTATTCTAATTCAATTAGGGTTTTTAACCAATCTTGTGCATCCAATAAGTGATTTTGTGTCATTGGTTGAACATTTAGGTCATTTTCGTCCTCCCTAGGCAGATTTTAATGCGATTAGGGTTTTTAATCAATCTAGTGCATCCAATGAGTAATTTTGTTTCATTGGTTGAACATTTAGGTCATTTTCGTCCTCCCTAGGCTTATTCTAATCCAATTTGGGTTTTTAACCAATCTTGTGCATCCAATAAGTGATTGTGTGTCATTGGTTGAACATTTTAGGTCATTTTCGTCATCCTTTAACTTATTCTAATTCAATTAGGGTTTTTAACCAATCTTGTGCATCCAACAAGTAATTTTCTGTCATTGGTTGATCATTTAGGCCATTTCGTCCTCCCTAGGCTTATTCTAATCCAATTAGGGTTTTTAACAAATCTTGTTCATCCAATAAGTGATTTTGTGTCATTGGTAGAAGATTTAGGTCATTTTCGTCCTCCCTATGCTTATTTTAATCCATTTAGGGATTTTAAATAATCTAGTGCATCCAATAAGTGATATTGTGTCAATTGTTGAACATCTAGGTCATTTTCGCCATCCTTGGACTTATTCTAATTCAATTAGGGTTTTTAAACAATCTTGTGCATCCAACAATTGATTTTGTGTCATTAGTTGAACATTTAGGTCATTTTCGTCCTCCCTAGGCTTATTCTAACCCAATCAGGGTTTTTAATCAATCTTGTGCATCCAATAAGTGATTTTGTGTCATTGGTTGAACATTAAGGTCATTTTCGTCCTCCCTAGGCTTATTCTAATGCAATTAGGGTTTTTCACCAATCTTGTGCATCCAATAAATGATTTTGTATCATTGGTCGAACTTTTAGGTCATTTTCGTCCTCCCTAGGTTTATTCTAATCCAATTAGGGTTTTTAACCAATCTTGTGCATCCAATAAGTGATTTCGTGGCATTGGTTGAACATTTAGGTCATTTTCCTCCTCTCTAGGCTTATTCTAATCCAATTGGGGTTTTTAACCAATCTTGTACATCCAATAAGTGATTTTGTGTCATTGTTGAACATTTAGGTCATTTTCGTCTTCCCTAGGCTTTTTCCAATCCAATTAGGGTTTTTAACCAATCTTATGCATCAAATAAGTGATTTTGTGTCATTGGTTGAACATTTAGGTCATTTTAGTCCTCCCTAGGCTTATTCAAATCCAATTAGGGTTTTTAACCAATCTTGTGAATCCAATAAGTGATTTTGTGTCATTGGATGAACATTTAGGTCATTTTCGTCATCCTTGGACTTATTCTAATTCAATTAGGGTTTTTAATCAATCTTGTGCATCCAACAAGTGATTTTCTGGCATTGGTTGAATATTTAGGTCATTTTCGTCCTCCCTAGGCTTATTCAAATCCAATTAGGGTTTTTAACCAATCTTGTGAATCCAATAAGTGATTTTGTGTCATTGGTTAAACATTCAGGTCATTTTCGTCCTCCTTCAACATATTCTAATCCATTTAGGGTTTTTAACCAATCTTGTGCATCCAATACGTGATTTTCTGTCATTGGTAGAACATTTAGGTCATTTTCGTCCTCCCTAGGCTTATTCTAATCCAATTAGGGTTTTTAACCAATCTTTTGCATCCAATAAGTGATTTTGTGTCATTGGTTGAACATTTAGGTCATTTTCGTCCTCCCTAGGCTTATTCTAATCCAATTAGGGTTTTTAACCAATCTTGTGCATCCAATATGTGATTTTGTGTCATTGGTTGAACATTTAAGTTATTTTCGTCCTCCCTAGGCTTATTCTAATCCAATTAGGGTTTTTAACCAATCTTGTGCATCCAATATGTGATTTTGTGTCATTTTGTGTCATTGGTTGAACATTTAGGTCATTTTCGTCCTCCCTAGGCTTATTCTAATCCAATTAGGGTTTTTAACCAATCTTGTGCATCCAATATGTGATTTTGTGTCATTAGTTGAACAATTAGGTCGTTTTCGTCCTCCCTAGGCTTATTCTAATCCAATTAGGGTTTTTAACCAATCTTGTGCATCCAATATGTGATTTTGTGTCATTTTGTGTCATTGGTTGAACATTTAGGTCATTTTCGTCCTCCCTAGGCTTATTCTAATCCAATTAGGGTTTTCAACCAATCTTGTGCATCCAATATGTGATTTTGTGTCATTTTGTGACATTGGTTGAACACTTAGGTCATTTTCGTCCTCCCTAGGCTTATTCTAATCCAATTAGGGTTTTTAACCAATCTTGTGCATCCAATATGTGATTTTGTGTCATTGGTTGAACATTTAGGTCATTTTCGTCCTCCCTAGGCTTGTTCTAATCCAATTAGGGTTTTCAACAAATCTTGTGCATCCAATAAGTGCGTTTGGGTCATTGGATTAACATTTAGGTCATTTTCGTCGTATGTTGGCTTATTCTAATCCAATTAGGGTTTTTAACCAATCTTGTGCATCCAATAAGTGATTTTGTGTCATTGGTTGAACATTTAGGTCATTTTCGTCCTCCCTAGGTTTATTCTAATCCAATTAGGGTTTTTAACCAATCTTGTGCATCCAATAAGTGATTTTGTGTCATTGGTTGAACATTTAGGTCATTTTCGTCCTCCCTAGGCTTATTTTAATCCATTTAGGGTTTTTAAATAATCTTGTGCATCCAATAAGTGATTTTGTGTCATTGGTTGAACATCTAGGTCATTTTCGACATCCTTGGATTTATTCTAATTCAATTAGGGTTTTTAACCAATCTTGTGCATCCAACAAGTGATTTTGTGTCATCGGTTGAACATTTAGGTCATTTTCGTCCTCCCTAGGCTTATTTTAATCCATTTAGGGTTTTTAAATAATCTTGTGCATCCAATAACTGATTTTGTGTCATTGGTTGAACATTTAGGTCATTTTCGTCCTCCCTAGGCTTATTCTAACCCAATCAGGGTTTTTAATTAATCTTGTGCATCCAATAAGTGATTTTGTGTCATTGGTTGAACATTTAGGTCATTTTCGTCCTCCCTAGGCTTATTCTAATGCAATTAGGATTTTTCACCAATCTTGTGCATCCAATAAATGATTTTGTATCATTGGTTGAACTTTTAGGTCATTTTCGTCCTCCGTAGGTTTATTCTAATCCAATTAGGGTTTTTAACCAATCTTGTGCATCCAATAAGTGATTTTGTGTCATTTGTTGAACATTTAGGTCATTTTCCTCCTCTCTAGGCTTATTCTAATCCAATTGGGGTTTTTAACCAATCTTGTACATCGAATAAGTGATTTTGTGTCATTGTTGAACATTTAGGTCATTTTCGTCTTCCCTAGGCTTATTCCAATCCAATTAGGGTTTTTAACCAATCTTATGCATCAAATAAGTGATTTTGTGTCATTGGTTGAACATTTAGGTCATTTTTGTCCTCCCTAGGTTTATTCTAATCCAATTAGGGTTTTTAACCAATCTTGTGCATCCAATAAGCGATTTTCTGTCATTGGTTGAACATTTAGGTCATTTTCGTCCTCCTTAGGCTTATTCTAATGCAATTAGGATTTTTCACCAATCTTGTGCATCCAATAAATGATTTTGTATCATTGGTTGAACTTTTAGGTCATTTTCGTCCTCCCTAGGTTTATTCTAATCCAATTAGGGTTTTTAACCAATCTTGTGCATCCAATAAGTGATTTTGTGTCATTGGTTGAACATTTAGGTCATTTTCCTCCTCTCTAGGCTTATTCTAATCCAATTGGGGTTTTTAACCAATCTTGTACATCCAATAAGTGATTTTGTGTCATTGTTGAACATTTAGGTTATTTTCGTCTTCCCTAGGCTTATTCCAATCCAATTAGGGTTTTTAACCAATCTTATGCATCCAATAAGTGATTTTGTGTCATTGGTTGAACATTTAGGTCATTTTCGTCCTCCCTAGGTTTATTCTAATCCAATTAGGGTTTTTAACCAATCTTGTGCATCCAATAAGTGATTTTGTGTCATTGGTTGAACATTTAGGTCATTTTCGTCCTCCCTAGCATTATTTTAATCCATTTAGGGTTTTTAAATAATCTTGTGCTTCCAATAAGTGATTTTGTGTCATTGGTTGAACATCCAGGTCATTTTCGACATCCTTGGATTTATTCTAATTCAATTAGGGTTTTTAACCAATCTTGTGCATCCAATAAGTGATTTTGTGTCAGTGGTTGAACATTTACGTCATTTTCGTCCTCTTTCAACTTATTCTAATCCATTTAGGGTTTTTAACCAATCTTGTGCATCCAATCAGTGATTTTGTGTCATTGGTTGAACATTTAGGTCATTTTCGTCCTCCCTAGGCTGATTTTAATGCGATTAGGGTTTTTAATCAATCCAGTGCATCCAATGAGTAATTTTGTTTCATTGGTTGAACATTTAGGTCATTTTCGTCCTCCCTAGGCTTATTCTAATCCAATTTGGGTTTTTAACCAATCTTGTGCATCCAATAAGTGATTTTGTGTCATTGGTTGAACATTTAGGTCATTTTCGTCCTCATTCAACTTATTCTAATCCAATTAGGGTTTTTAACCAATCTTGTGCATCCAACAAGTGATTTTCTGTCATTGGTTGATCATTTAGGCCATTTTGGTCCTCCCTAGGCTTATTCTAATCCAATTAGGGTTTTTAACAAATCTTGTTCATCCAATAAGTGATTATGTGTCATTGGTAGAAGATTTAGGTCATTTTCGTCCTCCATATGCTTATTTTAATCCATTTAGGGTTTTTAAATAATCTAGTGCATCCAATAAGTGATTTTGTGTCATTGGTTGAACATCTAGTTCATTTTCGACATCCTTGGACTTATTCTAATTCAATTAGGGTTTTTAAACAATCTTGTGCATCCAACAATTGATTTTGTGTCATTGGTTGAACATTTAGGTTATTTTCGTCCTCCCTAGGCTTATTCTAACCCAATCATGGTTTTTAATCAATCTTGTGCATCCAATAAGTGATTTTGTGTCATTGGTTGAACATTTAGGTCATTTTCGTCCTCCCTAGGCTTATTCTAATGCAATTAGGGTTCTTCACCAATCTTTTGCATCCAATAAATGATTTTGTATCATTGGTTGACCTTTTAGGTCATTTTCGTCCTCCCTAGGTTTATTCTATTCCAATTAGGGTTTTTAACCAATCTTGTGCATCCAATAAGTGATTTTGTGTCATTGGTTGAACATTTAGGTCATTTTCGTCCTCATTCAACTTATTCTAATCCAATTAGGTTTTTAACCAATCTTGTGCATCCAATAAGTGATTTTGTGTCATTGGTTGAACATTTAGGTCATTTTCCTCCTCTCTAGGCTTATTCTAATCCAATTGGGGTTTTTAACCAATCTTGTACATCCAATAAGTGATTTTGTGTCATTTTTGAACATTTAGGTTATTTTCGTCTTCCCTAGGCTTATTCCAATCCAATTAGGGTTTTTAACCAATCTTATGCATCCAATAAGTGATTTTGTGTCATTGGTTGAACATCCAGGTCATTTTCGACATCCTTGGATTTATTCTAATTCAATTAGGGTTTTTAACCAATCTTGTGCATCCAATAAGTGATTTTGTGTTAGTGGTTGAATATTTACGTCATTTTCGTCCTCCTTCAACTTATTCTAATCCATTTAGGGTTTTTAACCAATCTTGTGCATCCAATCAGTGATTTTGTGTCATTGGTTGAACATTTAGGTCATTTTCCTCATCCTTGGACTTATTCTAATTCAATTAGGGTTTTTAACCAATCTTGTGCATCCAATAAATGATTTTGTGTCATTGGTTGAACATTTAGGTCATTTTCGTCCTCCCTAGGCTGATTTTAATGCGATTAGGGTTTTTAATCAATCCAGTGCATCCAATGAGTAATTTTGTTTCATTGGTTGAACATTTAGGTCATTTTCGTCCTCCCTAGGCTTATTCTAATCCAATTTGGGTTTTTAACCAATCTTGTGCATCCAATAAGTGATTGTGTGTCATTGGTTGAACATTTTAGGTCATTTTCGTCATCCTTGAACTTATTCTAATTCAATTAGGGTTTTTAACCAATCTTGTGCATCCAACAAGTGATTTTCTGTCATTGGTTGATCATTTAGGCCATTTTCGTCCTCCCTAGGCTTATTCTAATCCAATTA
>JBBPBQ010000002.1:33051485-33078167 GCA_037974755.1 Cicer yamashitae | reverse complement strand
TCCAATTAGGGTTTTTAACCAATCTTATGCATCAAATAAGTGATTTTGTGTCATTGGTTGAACATTTAGGTCATTTTAGTCCTCCCTAGGCTTATTCAAATCCAATTAGGGTTTTTAACCAATCTTGTGAATCCAATAAGTGATTTTGTGTCATTGGATGAACATTTAGGTCATTTTCGTCATCCTTGGACTTATTCTAATTCAATTAGGGTTTTTAATCAATCTTGTGCATCCAACAAGTGATTTTCTGGCATTGGTTGAATATTTAGGTCATTTTCGTCCTCCCTAGGCTTATTCAAATCCAATTAGGGTTTTTAACCAATCTTGTGAATCCAATAAGTGATTTTGTGTCATTGGTTAAACATTCAGGTCATTTTCGTCCTCCTTCAACATATTCTAATCCATTTAGGGTTTTTAACCAATCTTGTGCATCCAATACGTGATTTTCTGTCATTGGTAGAACATTTAGGTCATTTTCGTCCTACCTAGGCTTATTCTAATCCAATTAGAGTATTTAACCAATCTTGTGCATCCAATAAGTGATTTTGTGTCATTAGTTGAACATTTAGGTCATTTTCGTCATCCTTGGACTTATTCTAATTCAATTAGGGTTTTTAATCAATCTTGTGCATCCAACAAGTGATTTTCTGTCATTGGTTGAACATTTAGGTCATTTTCGTCCTCCTTAGGCTTATTCTAATCAAATTAGGGTTTTTAACCAATCTAGTGCATCCAATAAGTGATTTTGGGTCATTGGTTGAACATTTAGGTCATTTTCGTCTCTCTTGGACTTATTCTAATTCAATTAGGGTTTTTAACCAATCTTGTGCATCCAATAAGTGATTTTGTGTCATTGGTTGAACATTTAGGTCATTTTCGTCCTCCCTAGGCTGATTTTAATGCGATTAGGGTTTTTAATCAATCCAGTGCATCCAATGAGTAATTTTGTTTCATTGGTTGAACATTTAGGTCATTTTCGTCCTCCCTAGGCTTATTCTAATCCAATTTGGGTTTTTAACCAATCTTGTGCATCCAATAAGTGATTGTGTGTCATTGGTTGAACATTTTAGGTCATTTTCGTCATCCTTGAACTTATTCTAATTCAATTAGGGTTTTTAACCAATCTTGTGCATCCAACAAGTGATTTTCTGTCATTGGTTGATCATTTAGGCCATTTTCGTCCTCCCTAGGCTTATTCTAATCCAATTACGGTGTTTAACAAATCTTGTTCATCCAATAAGTAATTTTGTGTCAAAGGTAGAAGATTTAGGTCATTTTCGTCCTCCCTATGCTTATTTTAATCCATTTAGGGTTTTTAAATAATCTAGTGCATCCAATAAGTGATTTTGTGTCATTGGTTGAACATCTAGGTCATTTTCGCCATCCTTGGACTTATTCTAATTCAATTAGGGTTTTTAAACAATCTTGTGCATCCAACAATTGATTTTGTGTCATTGGTTGAACATTTAGGTCATTTTCCTCCTCTCTAGGCTTATTCTAATCCAATTGGGGTTTTTAACCAATCTTGTACATCCAATAAGTGATTTTGTGTCATTGTTGAACATTTAGGTTATTTTCGTCTTCCCTAGGCTTATTCCAATCCAATTAGGGTTTTTAACCAATCTTATGCATCCAATAAGTGATTTTGTGTCATTGGTTGAACATTTAGGTCATTTTCGTCCTCCCTAGGTTTATTCTAATCCAATTAGGGTTTTTAACCAATCTTGTGCATCCAATAAGTGATTTTGTGTCATTGGTTGAACATTTAGGTCATTTTCGTCCTCCCTAGCATTATTTTAATCCATTTAGGGTTTTTAAATAATCTTGTGCTTCCAATAAGTGATTTTGTGTCATTGGTTGAACATCCAGGTCATTTTCGACATCCTTGGATTTATTCTAATTCAATTAGGGTTTTTAACCAATCTTGTGCATCCAATAAGTGATTTTGTGTCAGTGGTTGAACATTTACGTCATTTTCGTCCTCTTTCAACTTATTCTAATCCATTTAGGGTTTTTAACCAATCTTGTGCATCCAATCAGTGATTTTGTGTCATTGGTTGAACATTTAGGTCATTTTCGTCCTCCCTAGGCTGATTTTAATGCGATTAGGGTTTTTAATCAATCCAGTGCATCCAATGAGTAATTTTGTTTCATTGGTTGAACATTTAGGTCATTTTCGTCCTCCCTAGGCTTATTCTAATCCAATTTGGGTTTTTAACCAATCTTGTGCATCCAATAAGTGATTTTGTGTCATTGGTTGAACATTTAGGTCATTTTCGTCCTCATTCAACTTATTCTAATCCAATTAGGGTTTTTAACCAATCTTGTGCATCCAACAAGTGATTTTCTGTCATTGGTTGATCATTTAGGCCATTTTGGTCCTCCCTAGGCTTATTCTAATCCAATTAGGGTTTTTAACAAATCTTGTTCATCCAATAAGTGATTATGTGTCATTGGTAGAAGATTTAGGTCATTTTCGTCCTCCATATGCTTATTTTAATCCATTTAGGGTTTTTAAATAATCTAGTGCATCCAATAAGTGATTTTGTGTCATTGGTTGAACATCTAGTTCATTTTCGACATCCTTGGACTTATTCTAATTCAATTAGGGTTTTTAAACAATCTTGTGCATCCAACAATTGATTTTGTGTCATTGGTTGAACATTTAGGTTATTTTCGTCCTCCCTAGGCTTATTCTAACCCAATCATGGTTTTTAATCAATCTTGTGCATCCAATAAGTGATTTTGTGTCATTGGTTGAACATTTAGGTCATTTTCGTCCTCCCTAGGCTTATTCTAATGCAATTAGGGTTTTTCACCAATCTTTTGCATCCAATAAATGATTTTGTATCATTGGTTGACCTTTTAGGTCATTTTCGTCCTCCCTAGGTTTATTCTATTCCAATTAGGGTTTTTAACCAATCTTGTGCATCCAATAAGTGATTTTGTGTCATTGGTTGAACATTTAGGTCATTTTCGTCCTCATTCAACTTATTCTAATCCAATTAGGTTTTTAACCAATCTTGTGCATCCAATAAGTGATTTTGTGTCATTGGTTGAACATTTAGGTCATTTTCCTCCTCTCTAGGCTTATTCTAATCCAATTGGGGTTTTTAACCAATCTTGTACATCCAATAAGTGATTTTGTGTCATTGTTGAACATTTAGGTTATTTTCGTCTTCCCTAGGCTTATTCCAATCCAATTAGGGTTTTTAACCAATCTTATGCATCCAATAAGTGATTTTGTGTCATTGGTTGAACATTTAGGTCATTTTCGTCCTCCCTAGCATTATTTTAATCCATTTAGGGTTTTTAAATAATCTTGTGCTTCCAATAAGTGATTTTGTGTCATTGGTTGAACATCCAGGTCATTTTCGACATCCTTGGATTTATTCTAATTCAATTAGGGTTTTTAACCAATCTTGTGCATCCAACAAGTGATTTTCTGTCATTGGTTGATCATTTAGGCCATTTTCGTCCTCCCTAGGCTTATTCTAATCCAATTAGGGTTTTTAACAAATCTTGTTCATCCAATAAGTGATTATGTGTCATTGGTAGAAGATTTAGGTCATTTTCGTCCTCCATATGCTTATTTTAATCCATTTAGGGTTTTTAAATAATCTAGTGAATCCAATAAGTGATTTTGTGTCATTGGTTGAACATCTAGTTCATTTTCGACATCCTTGGACTTATTCTAATTCAATTAGGGTTTTTAAACAATCTTGTGCATCAAACAATTGATTTTGTGTCATTGGTTGAACATTTAGGTTATTTTCGTCCTCCCTAGGCTTATTCTAACCCAATCATGGTTTTTAATCAATCTTGTGCATCCAATAAGTGATTTTGTGTCATTGGTTGAACATTTAGGTCATTTTCGTCCTCCCTAGGCTTATTCTAATGCAATTAGGGTTTTTAACCAATCTTGTGCATCCAATAAGTGATTTTGTGTCATTGGTTGAACATTTAGGTCATTTTCGTCCTCCCTAGGCTTATACTAATCCATTTAGGGTTTTTAACCAATCTTGTGCATCCAATATGTCGTTTTTTGTCATTGGTTGAACATTTAGGTCATTTTTGTCCTCCCTAGGCTTATTCTAATCCATTTAGGGTTTTTAACCAATCTTGGGCATCCAATATGTCGTTTTGTGTCATTGGTTGCACATTTAGGTCATTTTCGTCCTCCCTAGGCTTATTCTAATCCAATTAGGGTTTTTAACCAATCTTGTGCATCCAATAAGTGATTTTGTGTCATTGGTTGAACATTTAGGTCATTTTCGTCCTCCCTAGGCTTATTCTAATCCAATTAGGGTTTTTAACCAATCTTGTGCATCCAATAAGTGATTTTGTGTCATTGGTTGAACATTTAGGTCATTTTCGTCATCCTTGGACTTATTCTAATTCAATTAGGGTTTTTAACCAATCTTGTGCATCCAATAAGTGATTTTGTGTCATTGGTTGAACATTTAGGTCATTTTCTTCCTCTCTAGGCTTATTCTAATCCAATTGGGGTTTTTAACCAATCTTGTACATCCAATAAGTGATTTTTTGTTATTGTTGAACATTTAGGTCATTTTCGTCATCCTTGGACTTATTCTTATTCAATTTGGGTTTTTAATCAATCTTGTGCATCCAACAAGTGATTTTCTGTCATTGGTTGAACATTTAGGTCATTTTCGTCCTCCCTAGGCTTATTCTAATCCAATTAGTGTTTTTAACCAATCTAGTGCATCCAATAAGTGATTTTGGGTCATTGGTTGAACATTTAGGTCATTTTCGTCATCCTTGGACTTATTCTAATTCAATTAGGGTTTTTAACCAATCTTGTGCATCCAATAAGTGATTTTGTGTCATTGGTTGAACATTTAGGTCATTTTCGTCCTCCCTAGGCTTATTCTAATCCAATTTGGGTTTTTAACCAATCTTGTGCATCCAACAAGTGATTTTCTGTCATTGGTTGAATATTTAGGTCATTTTCGTCCTCCCTAGGCTTATTCAAATCCAATTAGGGTTTTTAACCAATCTTGTGAATCCAATAAGTGATTTTGTGTCATTGGTTAAACATTCAGGTCATTTTCGTCCTCCTTCAACATATTCTAATCCATTTAGGGTTTTTAACCAATCTTGTGCATCCAATACGTGATTTTCTGTCATTGGTAGAACATTTAGGTCATTTTCGTCCTCCCTAGGCTTATTCTAATCCAATTAGGGTTTTTAACCAATCTTTTGCATCCAATAAGTGATTTTGTGTCATTGGTTGAACATTTAGGTCATTTTCGTCCTCCCTAGGTTTATTCTAACCCAATCAGGGTTTTTAATCAATCTTGTGCATCCAATAAGTGATTTTGTGTCATTGGTTGAACATTTAGGTCATTTTCGTCCTCCCTAGGCTTATTCTAATGCAATTAGGGTTTTTCACCAATCTTGTACATCCAATAAATGATTTTGTATCATTGGTTGAACTTTTAGGTCATCTTCGTCCTCCCTAGGTTTATTCTAATCCAATTAGGGTTTTTAACCAATCTTGTGCATCCAATAAGTGATTTCGTGGCATTGGTTGAACATTTAGGTCATTTTCCTCCTCTCTAGGCTTATTCTAATCCAATTGGGGTTTTTAACCAATCTTGTACATCCAATAAGTGATTTTGTGTCATTGGTTGAACATTTAGGTCATTTTCGTCCTCCCTAGGCTTATTCAAATCCAATTAGGGTTTTTAACCAATCTTGTGAATCCAATAAGTGATTTTGTGTCATTGGTTAAACATTCAGGTCATTTTCGTCCTCCTTCAACATATTCTAATCCATTTAGTGTTTTTAACCAATCTTGTGCATCCAATACGTGATTTTTTGTCATTGGTAGAACATTTAGGTCATTTTCGTCCTCCCTAGGCTTATTCTAATCCAATTAGGGTTTTTAACCAATCTTGTGCATCCAATAAGTGATTTTGTGTCATTGGTTGAACATTTAGGTCATTTTCGTCATCCTTGGACTTATTCTGATTCAATTAGGGTTTTTAATCAATCTTGTGCATCCAACAAGTAATTTTCTGTCATTGGTTGAATATTTAGGTCATTTTCGTCCTCCCTAGGCTTATTCTAATCCAATTAGGGTTTTTAACCAATCTAGTGCATCCAATAAGTGATTTTGGGTCATTGGTTGAACATTTAGGTCATTTTCGTCTCTCTTGGACTTATTCTAATTCAATTAGGGTTTTTAACCAATCTTGTGCATCCAATAAGTGATTTTGTGTCATTGGTTGAACATTTAGGTCATTTTCGTCCTCCCTAGGCTGATTTTAATGCGATTAGGGTTTTTAATCAATCCAGTGCATCCAATGAGTAATTTTGTTTCATTGGTTGAACATTTAGGTCATTTTCGTCCTCCCTAGGCTTATTCTAATCCAATTTGGGTTTTTAACCAATCTTGTGCATCCAATAAGTGATTGTGTGTCATTGGTTGAACATTTTAGGTCATTTTCGTCATCCTTGAACTTATTCTAATTCAATTAGGGTTTTTAACCAATCTTGTGCATCCAACAAGTGATTTTCTGTCATTGGTTGATCATTTAGGCCATTTTCGTCCTCCCTAGGCTTATTCTAATCCAATTAGGGTTTTTAACAAATCTTGTTCATCCAATAAGTGATTATGTGTCATTGGTAGAAGATTTAGGTCATTTTCGTCCTCCATATGCTTATTTTAATCCATTTAGGGTTTTTAAATAATCTAGTGCATCCAATAAGTGATTTTGTGTCATTGGTTGAACATCTAGTTCATTTTCGACATCCTTGGACTTATTCTAATTCAATTAGGGTTTTTAAACAATCTTGTGCATCCAACAATTGATTTTGTGTCATTGGTTGAACATTTAGGTTATTTTCGTCCTCCCTAGGCTTATTCTAACCCAATCATGGTTTTTAATCAATCTTGTGCATCCAATAAGTGATTTTGTGTCATTGGTTGAACATTTAGGTCATTTTCGTCCTCCCTAGGCTTATTCTAATGCAATTAGGGTTTTTCACCAATCTTTTGCATCCAATAAATGATTTTGTATCATTGGTTGACCTTTTAGGTCATTTTCGTCCTCCCTAGGTTTATTCTATTCCAATTAGGGTTTTTAACCAATCTTGTGGATCCAATAAGTGATTTTGTGTCATTGGTTGAACATTTAGGTCATTTTCGTCCTCATTCAACTTATTCTAATCCAATTAGGTTTTTAACCAATCTTGTGCATCCAATAAGTGATTTTGTGTCATTGGTTGAACATTTAGGTCATTTTCCTCCTCTCTAGGCTTATTCTAATCCAATTGGGGTTTTTAACCAATCTTGTACATCCAATAAGTGATTTTGTGTCATTGTTGAACATTTAGGTTATTTTCGTCTTCCCTAGGCTTATTCCAATCCAATTAGGGTTTTTAACCAATCTTATGCATCCAATAAGTGATTTTGTGTCATTGGTTGAACATTTAGGTCATTTTCGTCCTCCCTAGCATTATTTTAATCCATTTAGGGTTTTTAAATAATCTTGTGCTTCCAATAAGTGATTTTGTGTCATTGGTTGAACATCCAGGTCATTTTCGACATCCTTGGATTTATTCTAATTCAATTAGGGTTTTTAACCAATCTTGTGCATCCAATAAGTGATTTTGTGTCAGTGGTCGAACATTTACGTCATTTTCGTCCTCTTTCAACTTATTCTAATCCATTTAGGGTTTTTAACCAATCTTGTGCATCCAATCAGTGATTTTGTGTCATTGGTTGAACATTTAGGTCATTTTCGTCCTCCCTAGGCTGATTTTAATGCGATTAGGGTTTTTAATCAATCCAGTGCATCCAATGAGTAATTTTGTTTCATTGGTTGAACATTTAGGTCATTTTCGTCCTCCCTAGGCTTATTCTAATCCAATTTGGGTTTTTAACCAATCTTGTGCATCCAATAAGTGATTTTGTGTCATTGGTTGAACATTTAGGTCATTTTCGTCCTCATTCAACTTATTCTAATCCAATTAGGGTTTTTAACCAATCTTGTGCATCCAACAAGTGATTTTCTGTCATTGGTTGATCATTTAGGCCATTTTGGTCCTCCCTAGGCTTATTCTAATCCAATTAGGGTTTTTAACAAATCTTGTTCATCCAATAAGTGATTATGTGTCATTGGTAGAAGATTTAGGTCATTTTCGTCCTCCATATGCTTATTTTAATCCATTTAGGGTTTTTAAATAATCTAGTGCATCCAATAAGTGATTTTGTGTCATTGGTTGAACATCTAGTTCATTTTCGACATCCTTGGACTTATTCTAATTCAATTAGGGTTTTTAAACAATCTTGTGCATCCAACAATTGATTTTGTGTCATTGGTTGAACATTTAGGTTATTTTCGTCCTCCCTAGGCTTATTCTAACCCAATCATGGTTTTTAATCAATCTTGTGCATCCAATAAGTGATTTTGTGTCATTGGTTGAACATTTAGGTCATTTTCGTCCTCCCTAGGCTTATTCTAATGCAATTAGGGTTTTTCACCAATCTTTTGCATCCAATAAATGATTTTGTATCATTGGTTGACCTTTTAGGTCATTTTCGTCCTCCCTAGGTTTATTCTATTCCAATTAGGGTTTTTAACCAATCTTGTGCATCCAATAAGTGATTTTGTGTCATTGGTTGAACATTTAGGTCATTTTCGTCCTCATTCAACTTATTCTAATCCAATTAGGTTTTTAACCAATCTTGTGCATCCAATAAGTGATTTTGTGTCATTGGTTGAACATTTAGGTCATTTTCCTCCTCTCTAGGCTTATTCTAATCCAATTGGGGTTTTTAACCAATCTTGTACATCCAATAAGTGATTTTGTGTCATTGTTGAACATTTAGGTTATTTTCGTCTTCCCTAGGCTTATTCCAATCCAATTAGGGTTTTTAACCAATCTTATGCATCCAATAAGTGATTTTGTGTCATTGGTTGAACATTTAGGTCATTTTCGTCCTCCCTAGCATTATTTTAATCCATTTAGGGTTTTTAAATAATCTTGTGCTTCCAATAAGTGATTTTGTGTCATTGGTTGAACATCCAGGTCATTTTCGACATCCTTGGATTTATTCTAATTCAATTAGGGTTTTTAACCAATCTTGTGCATCCAACAAGTGATTTTCTGTCATTGGTTGATCATTTAGGCCATTTTCGTCCTCCCTAGGCTTATTCTAATCCAATTAGGGTTTTTAACAAATCTTGTTCATCCAATAAGTGATTATGTGTCATTGGTAGAAGATTTAGGTCATTTTCGTCCTCCATATGCTTATTTTAATCCATTTAGGGTTTTTAAATAATCTAGTGAATCCAATAAGTGATTTTGTGTCATTGGTTGAACATCTAGTTCATTTTCGACATCCTTGGACTTATTCTAATTCAATTAGGGTTTTTAAACAATCTTGTGCATCAAACAATTGATTTTGTGTCATTGGTTGAACATTTAGGTTATTTTCGTCCTCCCTAGGCTTATTCTAACCCAATCATGGTTTTTAATCAATCTTGTGCATCCAATAAGTGATTTTGTGTCATTGGTTGAACATTTAGGTCATTTTCGTCCTCCCTAGGCTTATTCTAATGCAATTAGGGTTTTTAACCAATCTTGTGCATCCAATAAGTGATTTTGTGTCATTGGTTGAACATTTAGGTCATTTTCGTCCTCCCTAGGCTTATACTAATCCATTTAGGGTTTTTAACCAATCTTGTGCATCCAATATGTCGTTTTTTGTCATTGGTTGAACATTTAGGTCATTTTTGTCCTCCCTAGGCTTATTCTAATCCATTTAGGGTTTTTAACCAATCTTGGGCATCCAATATGTCGTTTTGTGTCATTGGTTGCACATTTAGGTCATTTTCGTCCTCCCTAGGCTTATTCTAATCCAATTAGGGTTTTTAACCAATCTTGTGCATCCAATAAGTGATTTTGTGTCATTGGTTGAACATTTAGGTCATTTTCGTCCTCCCTAGGTTTATTCTAATCCAATTAGGGTTTTTAACCAATCTTGTGCATCCAATAAGTGATTTTGTGTCATTGGTTGAACATTTAGGTCATTTTCGTCCTCCCTAGGCTTATTTTAATCCATTTAGGGTTTTTAAATAATCTTGTGCATCCAATAAGTGATTTTGTGTCATTGGTTGAACATATAGGTCATTTTCGACATCCTTGGATTTATTCTAATTCAATTAGGGTTTTTAACCAATCTTGTGCATCCAACAAGTGATTTTGTGTCATTGGTTGAACATTTAGGTCATTTTCGTCCTCCCTAGCCTTATTCTAATCCAATTAGGGTTTTTAACCAATCTTGTGCATCCAATAAGTGATTTTGTGTCATTGGTTGAACATTTAGGTCATTTTCGTCCTCCCTAGGCTTATTCTAATCCAATTAGGGTTTTTAATCAATCTTGTGCATCCAATAAGTGATTTTGTGTCATTGGTTGAACATTTAGGTCATTTTCGTCCTCCCTAGGCTTATTCTAATCCAATTAGGGTTTTTAACCAATCTTGTGCATCCAATAAGTGATTTTGTGTCATTGGTTGAACATTTAGGTCATTTTCGTCATCCTTGGACTTATTCTAATTCAATTAGGGTTTTTAATCAATCTTGTGCATCCAACAAGTGATTTTCTGTCATTGGTTGAACATTTAGGTCATTTTCGTCCTCCCTAGGCTTATTCTAATCCAATTAGGGTTTTTAACCAATCTAGTGCATCCAATAAGTGATTTTGGGTCATTGGTTGAACATTTAGGTCATTTTCGTCATCCTTGGACTTATTCTAATTCAATTAGGGTTTTTAACCAATCTTGTGCATCCAATAAGTGATTTTGTGTCATTGGTTGAACATTTAGGTCATTTTCTTCCTCTCTAGGCTTATTCTAATCCAATTGGGGTGTTTAACCAATCTTGTACATCCAATAAGTGATTTTGTGTCATTGTTGAACATTTAGGTCATTTTCGTCATCCTTGGACTTATTCTAATTCAATTTGGGTTTTTAATCAGTCTTGTGCATCCAACAAGTGATTTTCTGTCATTGGTTGAACATTTAGGTCATTTTCGTCCTTCCTAGGCTTATTCTAATCCAATTAGGGTTTTTAACCAATCTAGTGCATCCAATAAATGATTTTGGGTCATTGGTTGAACATTTAGGTCATTTTCGTCATCCTTGGACTTATTCTAATTCAATTAGGGTTTTTAACCAATCTTGTGCATCCAATAAGTGATTTTGTGTCATTGGTTGAACATTTAGGTCATTTTCGTCCTCCCTAGGCTGATTTTAATGCGATTAGGGTTTTTAATCAATCTAGTGCATCCAATGAGTAATTTTGTTTCACTGGTTGAACATTTAGGTCATTTTCGTCCCCCCTAGGCTTATTCTAATCCAATTAGGGTTTTTAACAAATCTTGTTCATGCAATAAGTGATTTTGTGTCATTGGTAGAAGATTTAGGTCATTTTCGTCCTCCCTATGCTTATTTTAATCCATTTAGGAATTTTAAATAATCTAGTGCATCCAATAAGTGATATTGTGTCAATTGTTGAACATCTAGGTCATTTTCGCCATCCTTGGACTTATTCTAATTCAATTAGGGTTTTTAAACAATCTTGTGCATCCAACAATTGATTTTGTGTCATTGGTTGAACATTTAGGTCATTTTCGTCCTCCCTAGGCTTATTCTAACCCAATCAGGGTTTTTAATCAATCTTGTGCATCCAATAAGTGATTTTGTGTCATTGGTTGAACATTTAGGTCATTTTCGTCCTCCCTAGGCTTATTCTAATGCAATTAGGGTTTTTCACCAATCTTGTGCATCCAATAAATGATTTTGTATCATTGGTCGAACTTTTAGGTCATTTTCGTCCTCCCTAGGTTTATTCTAATCCAATTAGGGTTTTTAACCAATCTTGTGCATCCAATAAGTGATTTCGTGGCATTGGTTGAACATTTAGGTCATTTTCCTCCTCTCTAGGCTTATTCTAATCCAATTGGGGTTTTTAACCAATCTTGTACATCCAATAAGTGATTTTGTGTCATTGGTTGAACATTTAGGTCATTTTCGTCCTCCCTAGGCTTATTCAAATCCAATTAGGGTTTTTAACCAATCTTGTGAATCCAATAAGTGATTTTGTGTCATTGGTTAAACATTCAGGTCATTTTCGTCCTCCTTCAACATATTCTAATCCATTTAGTGTTTTTAACCAATCTTGTGCATCCAATACGTGATTTTTTGTCATTGGTAGAACATTTAGGTCATTTTCGTCCTCCCTAGGCTTATTCTAATCCAATTAGGGTTTTTAACCAATCTTGTGCATCCAATAAGTGATTTTGTGTCATTGGTTGAACATTTAGGTCATTTTCGTCATCCTTGGACTTATTCTGATTCAATTAGGGTTTTTAATCAATCTTGTGCATCCAACAAGTAATTTTCTGTCATTGGTTGAATATTTAGGTCATTTTCGTCCTCCCTAGGCTTATTCTAATCCAATTAGGGTTTTTAACCAATCTAGTGCATCCAATAAGTGATTTTGGGTCATTGGTTGAACATTTAGGTCATTTTCGTCTCTCTTGGACTTATTCTAATTCAATTAGGGTTTTTAACCAATCTTGTGCATCCAATAAGTGATTTTGTGTCATTGGTTGAACATTTAGGTCATTTTCGTCCTCCCTAGGCTGATTTTAATGCGATTAGGGTTTTTAATCAATCCAGTGCATCCAATGAGTAATTTTGTTTCATTGGTTGAACATTTAGGTCATTTTCGTCCTCCCTAGGCTTATTCTAATCCAATTTGGGTTTTTAACCAATCTTGTGCATCCAATAAGTGATTGTGTGTCATTGGTTGAACATTTTAGGTCATTTTCGTCATCCTTGAACTTATTCTAATTCAATTAGGGTTTTTAACCAATCTTGTGCATCCAACAAGTGATTTTCTGTCATTGGTTGATCATTTAGGCCATTTTCGTCCTCCCTAGGCTTATTCTAATCCAATTAGGGTTTTTAACAAATCTTGTTCATCCAATAAGTAATTTTGTGTCAAAGGTAGAAGATTTAGGTCATTTTCGTCCTCCCTATGCTTATTTTAATCCATTTAGGGTTTTTAAATAATCTAGTGCATCCAATAAGTGATTTTGTGTCATTGGTTGAACATCTAGGTCATTTTCGCCATCCTTGGACTTATTCTAATTCAATTAGGGTTTTTAAACAATCTTGTGCATCCAACAATTGATTTTGTGTCATTGGTTGAACATTTAGGTCATTTTCGTCCTCCCTAGGCTTATTCTAACCCAATCAGGGTTTTTAATCAAACTTGTGCATCCAATAAGTGATTTTGTGTCATTGGTTGAACATTTAGGTCATTTTCGTCCTCCCTAGGCTTATTCTAATGCAATTAGGGTTTTTCACCAATCTTGTGCATCCAATAAATGATTTTGTATCATTGGTTGAACTTTTAGGTCATTTTCGTCCTCCCTAGGTTTATTCTAATTCAATTAGGGTTTTTAACCAATCTTGTGCATCCAATAAGTGATTTTGTGTCATTGGTTGAACATTTAGGTCATTTTCCTCCTCTCTCGGCTTATTCTAATCCAATTGGGGTTTTTAACCAATCTTGTACATCCAATAAGCGATTTTGTGTCATTGTTGAACATTTAGGTCATTTTCGTCATCCTTGGACTTATTCTAATTCAATATGGGTTTTTAATCAATCTTGTGCATCCAACAAGTGATTTTCTGTCATTGGTTGAACATTTAGGTCATTTTCGTCCTCCCTAGGCTTATTCTAATCCAATTAGGGTTTTTAACCAATCTAGTGCATCCAATAAGTGATTTTGGGTCATTGGTTGAACATTTAGGTCATTTTCGTCATCCTTTGACTTATTCTTATTCAATTAGGGTTTTTAACCAATCTTGTGCATCCAATAAGTGATTTTGTGTCATTGGTTGAACATTTAGGTCATTTTCGTCCTCCCTAGGCTTATTCTAATCCAATTAGGGTTTTTAACAAATCTTGTTCATCCAATAAGTGATTATGTGTCATTGGTAGAAGATTTAGGTCATTTTCGTCCTCCATATGCTTATTTTAATCCATTTAGGGTTTTTAAATAATCTAGTGCATCCAATAAGTGATTTTGTGTCATTGGTTGAACATCTAGTTCATTTTCGACATCCTTGGACTTATTCTAATTCAATTAGGGTTTTTAAACAATCTTGTGCATCCAACAATTGATTTTGTGTCATTGGTTGAACATTTAGGTTATTTTCGTCCTCCCTAGGCTTATTCTAACCCAATCATGGTTTTTAATCAATCTTGTGCATCCAATAAGTGATTTTGTGTCATTGGTTGAACATTTAGGTCATTTTCGTCCTCCCTAGGCTTATTCTAATGCAATTAGGGTTTTTCACCAATCTTTTGCATCCAATAAATGATTTTGTATCATTGGTTGACCTTTTAGGTCATTTTCGTCCTCCCTAGGTTTATTCTATTCCAATTAGGGTTTTTAACCAATCTTGTGCATCCAATAAGTGATTTTGTGTCATTGGTTGAACATTTAGGTCATTTTCGTCCTCATTCAACTTATTCTAATCCAATTAGGTTTTTAACCAATCTTGTGCATCCAATAAGTGATTTTGTGTCATTGGTTGAACATTTAGGTCATTTTCCTCCTCTCTAGGCTTATTCTAATCCAATTGGGGTTTTTAACCAATCTTGTACATCCAATAAGTGATTTTGTGTCATTGTTGAACATTTAGGTTATTTTCGTCTTCCCTAGGCTTATTCCAATCCAATTAGGGTTTTTAACCAATCTTATGCATCCAATAAGTGATTTTGTGTCATTGGTTGAACATTTAGGTCATTTTCGTCCTCCCTAGCATTATTTTAATCCATTTAGGGTTTTTAAATAATCTTGTGCTTCCAATAAGTGATTTTGTGTCATTGGTTGAACATCCAGGTCATTTTCGACATCCTTGGATTTATTCTAATTCAATTAGGGTTTTTAACCAATCTTGTGCATCCAACAAGTGATTTTCTGTCATTGGTTGATCATTTAGGCCATTTTCGTCCTCCCTAGGCTTATTCTAATCCAATTAGGGTTTTTAACAAATCTTGTTCATCCAATAAGTGATTATGTGTCATTGGTAGAAGATTTAGGTCATTTTCGTCCTCCATATGCTTATTTTAATCCATTTAGGGTTTTTAAATAATCTAGTGAATCCAATAAGTGATTTTGTGTCATTGGTTGAACATCTAGTTCATTTTCGACATCCTTGGACTTATTCTAATTCAATTAGGGTTTTTAAACAATCTTGTGCATCAAACAATTGATTTTGTGTCATTGGTTGAACATTTAGGTTATTTTCGTCCTCCCTAGGCTTATTCTAACCCAATCATGGTTTTTAATCAATCTTGTGCATCCAATAAGTGATTTTGTGTCATTGGTTGAACATTTAGGTCATTTTCGTCCTCCCTAGGCTTATTCTAATGCAATTAGGGTTTTTCACCAATCTTTTGCATCCAATAAATGATTTTGTATCATTGGTTGACCTTTTAGGTCATTTTCGTCCTCCCTAGGTTTATTCTATTCCAATTAGGGTTTTTAACCAATCTTGTGCATCCAATAAGTGATTTTGTGTCATTGGTTGAACATTTAGGTTATTTTCGTCCTCATTCAACTTATTCTAATCCAATTAGGTTTTTAACCAATCTTGTGCATCCAATAAGTGATTTTGTGTCATTGGTTGAACATTTAGGTCATTTTCCTCCTCTCTAGGCTTATTCTAATCCAATTGGGGTTTTTAACCAATCTTGTACATCCAATAAGTGATTTTGTGTCATTGTTGAACATTTAGGTTATTTTCGTCTTCCCTAGGCTTATTCCAATCCAATTAGGGTTTTTAACCAATCTTATGCATCCAATAAGTGATTTTGTGTCATTGGTTGAACATTTAGGTCATTTTCGTCCTCCCTAGGTTTATTCTAATCCAATTAGGGTTTTTAACCAATCTTGTGCATCCAATAAGTGATTTTGTGTCATTGGTTGAACATTTAGGTCATTTTCGTCCTCCCTAGCATTATTTTAATCCATTTAGGGTTTTTAAATAATCTTGTGCTTCCAATAAGTGATTTTGTGTCATTGGTTGAACATCCAGGTCATTTTCGACATCCTTGGATTTATTCTAATTCAATTAGGGTTTTTAACCAATCTTGTGCATCCAATAAGTGATTTTGTGTCAGTGGTTGAACATTTACGTCATTTTCGTCCTCCTTCAACTTATTCTAATCCATTTAGGGTTTTTAACCAATCTTGTGCATCCAATCAGTGATTTTGTGTCATTGGTTGAACATTTAGGTCATTTTCGTCATCCTTGGACTTATTCTAATTCAATTAGGGTTTTTAACCAATCTTGTGCATCCAATAAGTGATTTTGTGTCATTGGTTGAACATTTAGGTCATTTTCGTCCTCCCTAGGCTGATTTTAATGCGATTAGGGTTTTTAATCAATCCAGTGCATCCAATGAGTAATTTTGTTTCATTGGTTGAACATTTAGGTCATTTTCGTCCTCCCTAGGCTTATTCTAATCCAATTTGGGTTTTTAACCAATCTTGTGCATCCAATAAGTGATTGTGTGTCATTGGTTGAACATTTTAGGTCATTTTCGTCATCCTTGAACTTATTCTAATTCAATTAGGGTTTTTAACCAATCTTGTGCATCCAACAAGTGATTTTCTGTCATTGGTTGATCATTTAGGCCATTTTCGTCCTCCCTAGGCTTATTCTAATCCAATTAGGGTTTTTAACAAATCTTGTTCATCCAATAAGTAATTTTGTGTCAAAGGTAGAAGATTTAGGTCATTTTCGTCCTCCCTATGCTTATTTTAATCCATTTAGGGTTTTTAAATAATCTAGTGCATCCAATAAGTGATTTTGTGTCATTGGTTGAACATCTAGGTCATTTTCGCCATCCTTGGACTTATTCTAATTCAATTAGGGTTTTTAAACAATCTTGTGCATCCAACAATTGATTTTGTGTCATTGGTTGAACATTTAGGTCATTTTCGTCCTCCCTAGGCTTATTCTAACCCAATCAGGGTTTTTAATCAATCTTGTGCATCCAATAAGTGATTTTGTGTCATTGGTTGAACATTTAGGTCATTTTCGTCCTCCCTAGGCTTATTCTAATCCAATTAGGGTTTTTAACCAATCTTGTGCATCCAATAAGTGATTTTGTGTCATTGGTTGAACATTTAGGTCATTTTCCTCCTCTCTAGGCTTATTCTAATCCAATTGGGGTTTTTAACCAATCTTGTACATCCAATAAGTGATTTTGTGTCATTGTTGAACATTTAGGTCATTTTCGTCTTCCCTAGGCTTATTCCAATCCAATTAGGGTTTTTAACCAATCTTATGCATCCAATAAGTGATTTTGTGTCATTGGTTGAACATTTAGGTCATTTTCGTCCTCCTTAGGCTTATTCAAATCCAATTAGGGTTTTTAACCAATCTTGTGAATCCAATAAGTGATTTTGTATCATTGTTGAACATTTAGGTCATTTTCGTCATCCCTAGGCTTTTTCCAATCTAATTAGGGTTTTTAACCAATCTTATGCATCCAATAAGTGATTTTGTGTCATTGGTTGAACATTTAGGTCATTTTCGTCCTCCCTAGGTTTATTCTAATCCAATTAGGGTTTTTAACCAATCTTGTGCATCCAATAAGTGATTTTGTGTCATTGGTTGAACATTTAGGTCATTTTCGTCCTCCCTAGGCTTATTTTAATCCATTTAGGGTTTTTAAATAATCTTGTGCATCCAATAAGTGATTTTGTGTCATTGGTTGAACATCTAGGTCATTTTCGACATCCTTGGATTTATTCTAATTCAATTAGGGTTTTTAATCAATCTTGTGCATCCAACAAGTGATTTTCTGTCATTGGTTGAACATTTAGGTCATTTTCGTCCTCCCTAGGCTTATTCTAATCCAATTAGGGTTTTTAACCAATCTAGTGCATCCAATAAGTGATTTTGGGTCATTGGTTGAACATTTAGGTCATTTTCGTCATCCTTGGACTTATTCTTATTCAATTAGGGTTTTTAACCAATCTTGTGCATCCAATAAGTGATTTTGTGTCATTGGTTGAACATTTAGGTCATTTTCGTCCTCCCTAGGCTGATTCTAATCCAATTTGGGTTTTTAACCAATCTTGTGCATCCAATTAGTGATTGTGTGTCATTGGTTGAACATTTTAAGTCATTTTCGTCATCCTTGAACTTATTCTAATTCAATTAGGGTTTTTAACCAATCTTGGGCATCCAACAAGTGATTTTCTGTCATTGGTTGATCATTTAGGCCATTTTCGTCCTCCCTAGGCTTATTCTAATCCAATTAGGGTTTTTAACAAATCTTGTTCATCCAATAAGTGATTATGTGTCATTTGTAGAAGATTTAGGTCATTTTCGTCCTCCATATGCTTATTTTAATCCATTTAGGGTTTTTAAATAATCTAGTGAATCCAATAAGTGATTTTGTGTCATTGGTTGAACATCTAGTTCATTTTCGACATCCTTGGACTTATTCTAATTCAATTAGGGTTTTTAAACAATCTTGTGCATCAAACAATTGATTTTGTGTCATTGGTTGAACATTTAGGTTATTTTCGTCCTCCCTAGGCTTATTCTAACCCAATCATGGTTTTTAATCAATCTTGTGCATCCAATAAGTGATTTTGTGTCATTGGTTGAACATTTAGGTCATTTTCGTCCTCCCTAGGCTTATTCTAATGCAATTAGGGTTTTTCACCAATCTTTTGCATCCAATAAATGATTTTGTATCATTGGTTGACCTTTTAGGTCATTTTCGTCCTCCCTAGGTTTATTCTATTCCAATTAGGGTTTTTAACCAATCTTGTGCATCCAATAAGTGATTTTGTGTCATTGGTTGAACATTTAGGTCATTTTCGTCCTCATTCAACTTATTCTAATCCAATTAGGTTTTTAACCAATCTTGTGCATCCAATAAGTGATTTTGTGTCATTGGTTGAACATTTAGGTCATTTTCCTCCTCTCTAGGCTTATTCTAATCCAATTGGGGTTTTTAACCAATCTTGTACATCCAATAAGTGATTTTGTGTCATTGTTGAACATTTAGGTTATTTTCGTCTTCCCTAGGCTTATTCCAATCCAATTAGGGTTTTTAACCAATCTTATGCATCCAATAAGTGATTTTGTGTCATTGGTTGAACATTTAGGTCATTTTCGTCCTCCCTAGCATTATTTTAATCCATTTAGGGTTTTTAAATAATCTTGTGCTTCCAATAAGTGATTTTGTGTCATTGGTTGAACATCCAGGTCATTTTCGACATCCTTGGATTTATTCTAATTCAATTAGGGTTTTTAACCAATCTTGTGCATCCAACAAGTGATTTTCTGTCATTGGTTGATCATTTAGGCCATTTTCGTCCTCCCTAGGCTTATTCTAATCCAATTAGGGTTTTTAACAAATCTTGTTCATCCAATAAGTGATTATGTGTCATTGGTAGAAGATTTAGGTCATTTTCGTCCTCCATATGCTTATTTTAATCCATTTAGGGTTTTTAAATAATCTAGTGAATCCAATAAGTGATTTTGTGTCATTGGTTGAACATCTAGTTCATTTTCGACATCCTTGGACTTATTCTAATTCAATTAGGGTTTTTAAACAATCTTGTGCATCAAACAATTGATTTTGTGTCATTGGTTGAACATTTAGGTTATTTTCGTCCTCCCTAGGCTTATTCTAACCCAATCATGGTTTTTAATCAATCTTGTGCATCCAATAAGTGATTTTGTGTCATTGGTTGAACATTTAGGTCATTTTCGTCCTCCCTAGGCTTATTCTAATGCAATTAGGGTTTTTAACCAATCTTGTGCATCCAATAAGTGATTTTGTGTCATTGGTTGAACATTTAGGTCATTTTCGTCCTCCCTAGGCTTATACTAATCCATTTAGGGTTTTTAACCAATCTTGTGCATCCAATATGTCGTTTTTTGTCATTGGTTGAACATTTAGGTCATTTTTGTCCTCCCTAGGCTTATTCTAATCCATTTAGGGTTTTTAACCAATCTTGGGCATCCAATATGTCGTTTTGTGTCATTGGTTGCACATTTAGGTCATTTTCGTCCTCCCTAGGCTTATTCTAATCCAATTAGGGTTTTTAACCAATCTTGTGCATCCAATAAGTGATTTTGTGTCATTGGTTGAACATTTAGGTCATTTTCGTCCTCCCTAGGCTTATTCTAATGCAATTAGGGTTTTTAACCAATCTTGTGCATCCAATAAGTGATTTTGTGTCATTGGTTGAACATTTAGGTCATTTTCGTTCTCCCTAGGCTTATTCTAGTCTGATTAGCGTTTTTAACCAATCATGTGCATCCAATAAGTGATTTATGTGTCATTGGTTGAACGTTTAGGTCATTTTCGTCCTCCCTAGGCTTATTCTAATCCAATTAGGGTTTTTAACCAATCTTTTCCATCCAATAAGTCCGTTTGTGTCATTGGTTTAACGTTTAGGTCATTTTCGTCCACCCTAGGCTTACTCTAATACAATTAGGGTTTTTAACCAATCTTGTACATTTAGTAAGGGATTTTGTGTCATTGGTTGAACATATAGGTCATTTTTTTCCTACCTAGGCTTATTCTAATCCAACTAGGGTTTTTAACCAATCTTGTGTATCCAATAAGTGTGTTTGTGTCATTGGTTGAGTATTTAGGTCATTTTCGTCCTTCCTAGGCTTATTCTAATCAAATTAGGGTTTTTAACCAATCTTGTGCATCCAATAAGTTATTTTGTGTCATCGGTTGAACATTTAGGATATTTTCATCCTCCCTAGGCTTATTCTAATCCAATTAGGGTTTTTAACCAATCTTGTGGATCCAATAAGTGATTTTGTGTCATTGGTTGAACATTTAGGTCATTTTCGTCCTCCCTAGGCTTATTCTAATCCAATTAGGGTTTTTAACCAATCTTGTGCATCCAATAAGTGATTTTGTGTCATTGGTTGAACATTTAGGTCATTTTCGTCATCCTTGGACTTATTCTAATTCAATTAGGGTTTTTAACCAATCTTGTGCATCCAATAAGTGATTTTGTGTCATTGGTTGAACATTTAGGTCATTTTCGTCCTCCCTAGGCAGATTTTAATGCGATTAGGGTTTTTAATCAATCTAGTGCATCCAATGAGTAATTTTGTTTCATTGGTTGAACATTTAGGTCATTTTCGTCCTCCCTAGGCTTATTCTAATCCAATTTGGGTTTTTAACCAATCTTGTGCATCCAATAAGTGATTGTGTGTCATTGGTTGAACATTTTAGGTCATTTTCGTCATCCTTTAACTTATTCTAATTCAATTAGGGTTTTTAACCAATCTTGTGCATCCCACAAGTGATTTTCTGTCATTGGTTGATCATTTAGGCCATTTTCGTCCTCCCTAGGCTTATTCTAATCCAATTAGGGTTTTTAACAAATCTTGTTCATCCAATAAGTGATTTTGTGTCATTGGTAGAAGATTTAGGTCATTTTCGTCCTCCCTATGCTTATTTTAATCCATTTAGGGTTTTTAAATAATCTAGTGCATCCAATAAGTGATTTTGTGTCATTGGTTGAACATCTAGGTCATTTTCGCCATCCTTGGACTTATTCTAATTCAATTAGGGTTTTTAAACAATCTTGTGCATCCAACAATTGATTTTGTGTCATTGGTTGAACATTTAGGTCATTTTCGTCCTCCCTAGGCTTATTCTAACTCAATCAGGGTTTTTAATCAATCTTGTGCATCCAAGAAGTGATTTTTTGTCATTGGTTGATCATTTATCTCATTTTCGTCCTCCCTAGGCTTAATCTAACGCAATTAGGGTTTTTCACCAATCTTGTGCATCCAATAAATGATTTTGTATCATTGGTTGAACTTTTAGCTCATTTTCGTCCTCCCTAGGTTTATTCTAATGCAATTAGGGTTTTTAATCAATCTTGTGCATCCAATAAGTGATTTTGTGTCATTGGTTGAACATTTAGGTCATTTTCCTCCTCTCTAGGCTTATTCTAATCCAATTGGGGTTTTTAACCAATCTTGTACATCCAATAAGTGATTTTGTGTCATTGTTGAACATTTAGGTCATTTTCGTCTTCCCTAGGCTTATTCCAATCCAATTAGGGTTTTTAACCAATCTTATGCATCCAATAAGTGATTTTGTGTCATTGGTTGAACATTTAGGTCATTTTCGTCCTCCTTAGGCTTATTCAAATCCAATTAGGGTTTTTAACCAATCTTGTGAATCCAATAAGTGATTTTGTATCATTGTTGAACATTTAGGTCATTTTCGTCATCCCTAGGCTTTTTCCAATCTAATTAGGGTTTTTAACCAATCTTATGCATCCAATAAGTGATTTTGTGTCATTGGTTGAACATTTAGGTCATTTTCGTCCTCCCTAGGTTTATTCTAATCCAATTAGGGTTTTTAACCAATCTTGTGCATCCAATAAGTGATTTTGTGTCATTGGTTGAACATTTAGGTCATTTTCGTCCTCCCTAGCATTATTTTAATCCATTTAGGGTTTTTAAAAAATCTTGTGCTTCCAATAAGTGATTTTGTGTCATTGGTTGAACATCCAGGTCATTTTCGACATCCTTGGATTTATTCTAATTCAATTAGGGTTTTTAACCAATCTTGTGCATCCAACAAGTGATTTTGTGTCATTGGTTGAACATTTAGGTCATTTTCATCCTCCCTAGCCTTATTCTAATCCAATTAGGGTTTTTAACCAATCTTGTGCATCCAATAAGTGATTTTGTGTCATTGGTTGAACATTTAGGTCATTTTCGTCCTCCTTCAACTTATTCTAATTCAATTAGGGTTTTTAACCAATCTTGTGCATCCAATAAGTGATTTTGTGTCATTGGTTGAACATTTAGGTCATTTTCCTCCTCTCTAGGCTTATTCTAATCCAATTGGGGTTTTTAACCAATCTTGTACATCCAGTTAGTGATTTTGTGTCATCGTTGAACATTTAGGTCATTTTCGTCCTCCCTAGGCTTATTCAAATCCAATTAGGGTTTTTAACCAATCTTGTGAATCCAATAAGTGATTTTGTGTCATTGGTTAAACATTCAGGTCATTTTCGACATCCTTGGACTCATTCTAATTCAATTAGGGTTTTTAAACAATCTTGTGCATCCAACAATTGTTTTGTGTCATTGGTTGAACATTTAGGTCACTTTCGTCATTCCTAGGCTTATTCTAACCTAATAAGGGTTTTTAATCAATCTTGTGCATCCAATAAGTGATTTTTTTTCATTGGTTGAACATTTAGGTCATTTTCGTCCTTCCTAGGCTTATTCTAATGCAATTAGGGTTTTTAACCAATCTTGTGCATCCAATAAGTGATTTTGTGTCATTGGTTGAACATTTAGCTCATTTTCGTCCTCCTTCAACTTATTCTAATAAAATTAGGGTTTTTAACCAATCCTGTGCATCCAGTAAGTGATTTTGTGTCATTGGTTGAACGTTTAGGTCATTTGCCTCCTCTCTAGGCTTATTCTAATCCAATTGGGGTTTTTAACCAATCTTGTACATCCAATAAGTGATTTTGTGTCATTGTTGAACATTTAGGTCATTTTCTTCCTCCCTAGGCTTATTCTATTCCAATTAGGGTTTTTAACAAATCTTGTTCATCCAATAAGTGATTTTGTGTCATTGTTGAACATTTAGGTTATTTTCGTCTTCCCTAGGCTTATTCCAATCCAAATAGGGTTTTTAACCAATCTTATGCATCCAATAAGTGATTTTTTGTCATTGGTTGAACATTTAGGTCATTTTCGTCCTCCCTAGGTTTATTCTAATCCAATTAGGGTTTTTAACCAATCTTGTGCATCCAATAAGTGATTTTGTGTCATTGGTTGAACATTTAGGTCATTTTCGTCCTCCCTAGCAGTATTTTAATCCATTTAGGGTTTTTAAATAATCTTGTGCTTCAAATATGTGATTTTGTGTCATTGGTTGAACATCCAGGTCATTTTCGACATCCTTGGATTTATTCTAATTCAATTAGGGTTTTTAACCAATCTTGTGCATCCAATAAGTGATTTTGTGTCATTGGTTGAACATTTAGGTCATTTTCGTCCTCCTTCAACTTATTCTAATTCAATTAGGGTTTTTAACCAATCTTGTGCATCCAATAAGTGATTTTGTGTCATTGGTTGAACATTTAGGTCATTTTCCTCCTCTCTAGGCTTATTCTAATCCAATTGGGGTTTTTAACCAATCTTGTACATCCAATTAGTGATTTTGTGTCATCGTTGAACATTTAGGTCATTTTCGTCCTCCCTAGGCTTATTCAAATCCAATTAGGGTTTTTAACCAATCTTGTGAATCCAATAAGTGATTTTGTGTCATTGGTTAAACATTCAGGTCATTTTCGACATCCTTGGACTCATTCTAATTCAATTAGGGTTTTTAAACAATCTTGTGCATCCAACAATTGTTTTGTGTCATTGGTTGAACATTTAGGTCACTTTCGTCATTCCTAGGCTTATTCTAACCTAATAAGGGTTTTTAATCAATCTTGTGCATCCAATAAGTGATTTTTTTTCATTGGTTGAACATTTAGGTCATTTTCGTCCTTCCTAGGCTTATTCTAATGCAATTAGGGTTTTTAACCAATCTTGTGCATCCAATAAGTGATTTTGTGTCATTGGTTGAACATTTAGCTCATTTTCGTCCTCCTTCAACTTATTCTAATAAAATTAGGGTTTTTAACCAATCCTGTGCATCCAATAAGTGATTTTGTGTCATTGGTTGACCGTTTAGGTCATTTGCCTCCTCTCTAGGCTTATTCTAATCCAATTGGGGTTTTTAACCAATCTTGTACATCCAATAAGTGATTTTGTGTCATTGTTGAACATTTAGGTCATTTTCTTCCTCCCTAGGCTTATTCTAATCCAATTAGGGTTTTTAACAAATCTTGTTCATCCAATAAGTGATTTTGTGTCATTGTTGAACATTTAGGTTATTTTCGTCTTCCCTAGGCTTATTCCAATCCAAATAGGGTTTTTAACCAATCTTATGCATCCAATAAGTGATTTTTTGTCATTGGTTGAACATTTAGGTCATTTTCGTCCTCCCTAGGTTTATTCTAATCCAATTAGGGTTTTTAACCAATCTTGTGCATCCAATAAGTGATTTTGTGTCATTGGTTGAACATTTAGGTCATTTTCGTCCTCCCTAGCAGTATTTTAATCCATTTAGGGTTTTTAAATAATCTTGTGCTTCAAATATGTGATTTTGTGTCATTGGTTGAACATCCAGGTCATTTTCGACATCCTTGGATTTATTCTAATTCAATTAGGGTTTTTAACCAATCTTGTGCATCCAATAAGTGATTTTGTGTCATTGGTTGAACATTTAGGTCATTTTCGTCCTCCTTCAACTTATTCTAATTCAATTAGGGTTTTTAACCAATCTTGTGCATCCAATAAGTGATTTTGTGTCATTGGTTGAACATTTAGGTCATTTTCCTCCTCTCTAGGCTTATTCTAATCCAATTGGGGTTTTTAACCAATCTTGTACATCCAATTAGTGATTTTGTGTCATCGTTGAACATTTAGGTCATTTTCGTCCTCCCTAGGCTTATTCAAATCCAATTAGGGTTTTTAACCAATCTTGTGAATCCAATAAGTGATTTTGTGTCATTGGTTAAACATTCAGGTCATTTTCGACATCCTTGGACTCATTCTAATTCAATTAGGGTTTTTAAACAATCTTGTGCATCCAACAATTGTTTTGTGTCATTGGTTGAACATTTAGGTCACTTTCGTCCTTCCTAGGCTTATTCTAACCTAATAAGGGTTTTTAATCAATCTTGTGCATCCAATAAGTGATTTTTTGTCATTGGTTGAACATTTAGGTCATTTTCGTCCTTCCTAGGCTTATTCTAATGCAATTAGGGTTTTTAACCAATCTTGTGCATCCAATAAGTGATTTTGTGTCATTGGTTGAACATTTAGCTCATTTTCGTCCTCCTTCAACTTATTCTAATAAAATTAGGGTTTTTAACCAATCCTGTGCATCCAATAAGTGATTTTGTGTCATTGGTTGACCGTTTAGGTCATTTGCCTCCTCTCTAGGCTTATTCTAATCCAATTGGGGTTTTTAACCAATCTTGTACATCCAATAAGTGATTTTGTGTCATTGTTGAACATTTAGGTCATTTTCTTCCTCCCTAGGCTTATTCTAATCCAATTAGGGTTTTTAACAAATCTTGTTCATCCAATAAGTGATTTTGTGTCATTGTTGAACATTTAGGTTATTTTCGTCTTCCCTAGGCTTATTCCAATCCAAATAGGGTTTTTAACCAATCTTATGCATCCAATAAGTGATTTTTTGTCATTGGTTGAACATTTAGGTCATTTTCGTCCTCCCTAGGTTTATTCTAATCCAATTAGGGTTTTTAACCAATCTTGTGCATCCAATAAGTGATTTTGTGTCATTGGTTGAACATTTAGGTCATTTTCGTCCTCCCTAGCAGTATTTTAATCCATTTAGGGTTTTTAAATAATCTTGTGCTTCAAATATGTGATTTTGTGTCATTGGTTGAACATCCAGGTCATTTTCGACATCCTTGGATTTATTCTAATTCAATT
>JBBPBQ010000002.1:32954594-33031797 GCA_037974755.1 Cicer yamashitae | reverse complement strand
TCATTAGTTGAACATTTAGGTCATTTTCGTCCTCCCTAGGCTTATTCTAATCCGATTATGGTTTTTACCAAATCTTGTGCATCCAATAAGTGACTTTATGTCATTGGTTGAACATTTAGGTAATTTTCGTCCTCCCAAGGCTTATTGTAATGCCATTTGGGTTTTTAACCAACCTTGTGGATCCAATAAGTGATTTTATTTCATTGGTTGAACATTTAGGTCATTTTCGTCCTCCCTAGGCTTATTCTAATCCAATTAGGGTTTTTAACCAATCTTGTGCATCCAACAAGTGATTTTGTGTCATTGGTTGAACTTTTAGGTCATTTTCGTCCTCCCTAGGCTTATTCTAATCCAATTAGAGTTTTTAAATAATCTTGTGCATCCAATAAGTGATTTTGTGTCATTGGTTGAATATTTAGGTCATTTTCGTCATCCTTGGACTTATTCTAATTCAATTAGGGTTTTTAACCAATCATGTGCATCCAACAAGTGATTTTGTGTCATTGGTTGAACATTTAGATCATTTTCGTCCTCCCTAGGCTTATTCAAATCCAATTAGGGTTTTTAACCAATCTTGTGCATCCAATAAGTGATTTTGTGTCATTGGTTGAACATTTAGGTCATTTTCGTCATCCTTGGACTTATTCTAATTCAATTAGGGTTTTTAACCAATCTTGTGCATCCAACAAGTGAATTTCTGTCATTGGTTGAACATTTAGGTCATTTTCGTCCTCCCTAGGCTTATTCTAATCCAATTAGGATTTTTAACCAATCTTGTGCATCCAATAAGTGATTTTGTGTAATTGGTTAACCATTTAGGTCATTTCCGTCATCCTTGGAGTTATTCAAATTCAATTAGGGTTTTTAACCAATCTTGTGCATCCAACAACTGATTTTGTGTCATTGGTTGAATATTTAGGTCATTTTCGTCCTCCCTAGGCTTATTCTAATCCAATTAGGGTTCTTAACCAATCTTGTGCATCCAATAAGTGATTTTGTGTCATTGGTTGAACATTTAGGTCATTTTCGTCATCCTTGGACTTATTCTAATTCAATTAGGGTATTTAACCAATCTTGTGCATCCAACACGTGATTTTGTGTCATTGGTTGAACATTTAGGTCATTTTTGTCCTCCTTCCACTTATTCTAATCCATTTAGGGTTTTTAACCAATCTTGTGCATCCAATAAGTGATTTTGTGTCATTGGTTGAACATTTCGGTCATTTTCGTCTTCCCTAGGCTTATTCTAATCCAATTAGGGTTTTTAACCAATCTTGTGCATCCAATAAGTGATTTTGTGTCATTGGTTGAACATTTAGGTCATTTTCGTCATCCTTGGACTTATTCTAATTCAATTAGGGTTTTTAACCAATCTTGTGCATCCAACAAGGGATTTTGTGTCATTGGTTGAACATTTAGGTCATTTTCGTCCTCACTAGGCTTATTCTAGTCCAATTAGCGTTTTTAACCAATCTTGTGCATCCAATAAGTGATTTTGTGTCATTGATTGAGCATGTAGGTCATTTTCGTCATCCTTGGACTTATTCTAATTCAATTAGGGTTTTTAACAAATCTTGTGCATCCAACAAGTGATTTTGTGTCATTGGTTGAACATTTAGGTCATTTTCGTCCTCCCTAGGCTTATTCTAATCCAATTAGGGTTTTTAACCAATCTTGTGCATCCAATAAGTGATTTTGTGTCATTGGTTGAACATTTAGGTCATTTTCGTCCTCCCTAGGCTTATTCTAATCCAATTAGAGTTTTTAAATAATCTTGTGCATCCAATAAGTGATTTTGTGTCATTGGTTGAATATTAAGGTCATTTTCTTCATCCTTGGACTTATTCTAATTCAATTAGGGTTTTTAACCAATCTTGTGCATCCAACAAGTGATTTTGTGTCATTGGTTGAACATTTAGGTCATTTTCGTCCTCCCTAGGCTTATTCTAATCCAATTAGGGTTTTTAACCAATCTTGTGCATCCAACAAGTGATTTTGTGTCATTGGTTGAACATTTAGGTCATTTTCGTCCTCCCTAGGCTTATTCTAATCCAATTAGAGTTTTTAAATAATCTTGTGCATCCAATAAGTGATTTTGTGTCATTGGTTGAATATTAAGGTCATTTTCTTCATCCTTGGACTTATTCTAATTCAATTAGGGTTTTTAACCAATCTTGTGCATCCAATAAGTGATTTTGTGTCATTGGTTGAACATTTAGGTCATTTTCGACATCCTTGGACTTATTCTAATTCAATTAGGGTTTTTAACCAATCTTGTGCATCCAACAAGTGATTTTGTGTCATTGGTTGAACATTTAGGTCATTTTCGTCCTCCCTAGGCTTATTTTAATCCATTTAGGGTTTTTAAATAATCTTGTGCATCCAATAAGTGATTTTGTGTCATTGGTTGAACATCTAGGTCATTTTCGACATCCTTGGACTTATTCTAATTCAATTAGGGTTTTTAACCAATCATGTGCATCCAACAAGTGATTTTGTGTCATTGGTTGAACATTTAGATCATTTTCGTCCTCCCTAGGCTTATTCAAATCCAATTAGGGTTTTTAACCAATCTTGTGCATCCAATAAGTGATTTTGTGTCATTGGTTGAACATTTAGGTCATTTTCGTCATCGTTGGACTTATTCTAATTCAATTAGGGTTTTTAACCAATCTTGTGCATCCAACAAGTGAATTTCTGTCATTGGTTGAACATTTAGGTCATTTTCGTCCTCACTAGGCTTATTCTAATCCAATTTGGGTTTTTAACCAATCTTGTGCATCCAATATGTGATTTTGTGTCATTGGTTGAACATTTAGGTCATTTTCTTCCTCCTTCAACTTATTCTAATCCATTTAGGGTTTTTAACCAATCTTGTGCATCCAATAAGTGATTTTGTGTCATTGGTTGAATATTTAGGTCATTTTCGTGATCCTTGGACTTATTCTAATTCAATTAGGGTTTTTAACCAATGTTGTGCATCCACCAAGTGATTTTGTGTCATTGGTTGAACATTTAGGTCATTTTCGTCCTCCCTAGGCATATTGTAATGCAATTAGGGTTTGTAATCAATCATGTGCATCCAATAACTAATTTTGGGTCATTGGTTGAACATTTAGGTCATTTTCATCCTCCCTAGGCATATTGTAATGCAATTAGGGTTTGTAATCAATCATGTGCATCCAATAAGTAATTTTGGATCATTAGTTGAACATTTAGGTCATTTTCGTCCTCCCTAGGCTTATTCTAATCCGATTATGGTTTTTACCAAATCTTGTGCATCCAATAAGTGACTTTATGTCATTGGTTGAACATTTAGGTAATTTTCGTCCTCCCAAGGCTTATTGTAATGCCATTTGGGTTTTTAACCAACCTTGTGGATCCAATAAGTGATTTTATTTCATTGGTTGAACATTTAGGTCATTTTCGTCCTCCCTAGGCTTATTCTAATCCAATTAGGGTTTTTAACCAATCTTGTGCATCCAACAAGTGATTTTGTGTCATTGGTTGAACTTTTAGGTCATTTTCGTCCTCCCTAGGCTTATTCTAATCCAATTAGAGTTTTTAAATAATCTTGTGCATCCAATAAGTGATTTTGTGTCATTGGTTGAATATTTAGGTCATTTTCGTCATCCTTGGACTTATTCTAATTCAATTAGGGTTTTTAACCAATCTTGTGCATCCAATAAGTGATTTTGTGTCATTGGTTGAACATTTAGGTCATTTTCGTCCTCCCTAGGCTTATTTTAATCCATTTACGGTTTTTAAATAATCTAGTGCATCCAATAAGTGATTTTGTGTCATTGGTTGAACATCTAGGTCATTTTCGACATCCTTGGACTTATTCTAATTCAATTAGGGTTTTTAACCAATCATGTGCATCCAACAAGTGATTTTGTGTCATTGGTTGAACATTTAGATCATTTTCGTCCTCCCTAGGCTTATTCAAATCCAATTAGGGTTTTTAACCAATCTTGTGCATCCAATAAGTGATTTTGTGTCATTGGTTGAACATTTAGGTCATTTTCGTCATCGTTGGACTTATTCTAATTCAATTAGGGTTTTTAACCAATCTTGTGCATCCAACAAGTGAATTTCTGTCATTGGTTGAACATTTAGGTCATTTTCGTCCTCACTAGGCTTATTCTAATCCAATTTGGGTTTTTAACCAATCTTGTGCATCCAATATGTGATTTTGTGTCATTGGTTGAACATTTAGGTCATTTTCTTCCTCCTTCAACTTATTCTAATCCATTTAGGGTTTTTAACCAATCTTGTGCATCCAATAAGTGATTTTGTGTCATTGGTTGAACATTTAGGTCATTTTCGTGATCCTTGGACTTATTCTAATTCAATTAGGGTTTTTAACCAATGTTGTGCATCCACCAAGTGATTTTGTGTCATTGGTTGAACATTTAGGTCATTTTCGTCCTCCCTAGGCATATTGTAATGCAATTAGGGTTTGTAATCAATCATGTGCATCCAATAACTAATTTTGGGTCATTGGTTGAACATTTAGGTCATTTTCATCCTCCCTAGGCATATTGTAATGCAATTGGGGTTTGTAATCAATCATGTGCATCCAATAAGTAATTTTGGGTCATTAGTTGAACATTTAGGTCATTTTCGTCCTCCCTAGGCTTATTCTAATCCGATTATGGTTTTTAACAAATCTTTTGCATCCAATAAGTGACTTTATGTCATTGGTTGAACATTTAGGTCATTTTCGTCCTCCCTAGGCTTATTCTAATCCAATTTGGGTTTTTAACCAATCTTGTGCATCCAATATGTGATTTTGTGTCATTGGTTGAACATTTAGGTCATTTTCTTCCTCCTTCAACTTATTCTAATCCATTTAGGGTTTTTAACCAATCTTGTGCATCCAATAAGTGATTTTGTGTCATTGGTTGAACATTTAGGTCATTTTCGTGATCCTTGGACTTATTCTAATTCAATTAGGGTTTTTAACCAATGTTGTGCATCCACCAAGTGATTTTGTGTCATTGGTTGAACATTTAGGTCATTTTCGTCCTCCCTAGGGATATTGTAATGCAATTAGGGTTTGTAATCAATCATGTGCATCCAATAACTAATTTTGGGTCATTGGTTGAACATTTAGGTCATTTTCATCCTCCCTAGGAATATTGTAATGCAATTGGGGTTTGTAATCAATCATGTGCATCCAATAAGTAATTTTGGGTCATTAGTTGAACATTTAGGTCATTTTCGTCCTCCCTAGACTTATTCTAATCCGATTATGGTTTTTAACAAATCTTTTGCATCCAATAACTGACTTTATGTCATTGGTTGAACATTTAGGTAATTTTCGTCCTCCCAAGGCTTATTGTAATGCCATTTGGGTTTTTAACCAACCTTGTGGATCCAATAAGTGATTTTATTTCATTGGTTGAACATTTAGGTCATTTTCGTCCTCCCTAGGCTTATTCTAATCCAATTAGGGTTTTTAACCAATCTTGTGCATCCAACAAGTGATTTTGTGTCATTGGTTGAACTTTTAGGTCATTTTCGTCCTCCCTAGGCTTATTCTAATCCAATTAGAGTTTTTAAATAATCTTGTGCATCCAATAAGTGATTTTGTGTCATTGGTTGAATATTTAGGTCATTTTCGTCATCCTTGGACTTATTCTAATTCAATTAGGGTTTTTAACCAATCATGTGCATCCAACAAGTGATTTTGTGTCATTGGTTGAACATTTAGATCATTTTCGTCCTCCCTAGGCTTATTCAAATCCAATTAGGGTTTTTAACCAATCTTGTGCATCCAATAAGTGATTTTGTGTCATTGGTTGAACATTTAGGTCATTTTCGTCATCCTTGGACTTATTCTAATTCAATTAGGGTTTTTAACCAATCTTGTGCATCCAACAAGTGAATTTCTGTCATTGGTTGAACATTTGGGTCATTTTCGTCCTCACTAGGCTTATTCTAATCCAATTTGGGTTTTTAACCAATCTTGTGCATCCAATATGTGATTTTGTGTCATTGGTTGAACATTTAGGTCATTTTCTTCCTCCTTCAACTTATTCTAATCCATTTAGGGTTTTTAACCAATCTTGTGCATCCAATAAGTGATTTTGTGTCATTGGTTGAACATTTAGGTCATTTTCGTGATCCTTGGACTTATTCTAATTCAATTAGGGTTTTTAACCAATGTTGTGCATCCACCAAGTGATTTTGTGTCATTGGTTGAACATTTAGGTCATTTTCGTCCTCCCTAGGCATATTGTAATGCAATTAGGGTTTGTAATCAATCATGTGCATCCAATAACTAATTTTGGGTCATTGGTTGAACATTTAGGTCATTTTCATCCTCCCTAGGCATATTGTAATGCAATTGGGGTTTGTAATCAATCATGTGCATCCAATAAGTAATTTTGGGTCATTAGTTGAACATTTAGGTCATTTTCGTCCTCCCTAGGCTTATTCTAATCCGATTATGGTTTTTAACAAATCTTTTGCATCCAATAAGTGACTTTATGTCATTGGTTGAACATTTAGGTAATTTTCGTCCTCCCAAGGCTTATTGTAATGCCATTTGGGTTTTTAACCAACCTTGTGGATCCAATAAGTGATTTTATTTCATTGGTTGAACATTTAGGTCATTTTCGTCCTCCCTAGGCTTATTCTAATCCAATTAGGGTTTTTAACCAATCTTGTGCATCCAACAAGTGATTTTGTGTCATTGGTTGAACTTTTAGGTCATTTTCGTCCTCCCTAGGCTTATTCTAATCCAATTAGAGTTTTTAAATAATCTTGTGCATCCAATAAGTGATTTTGTGTCATTGGTTGAATATTTAGGTCATTTTCGTCATCCTTGGACTTATTCTAATTCAATTAGGGTTTTTAACCAATCATGTGCATCCAACAAGTGATTTTGTGTCATTGGTTGAACATTTAGATCATTTTCGTCCTCCCTAGGCTTATTCAAATCCAATTAGGGTTTTTAACCAATCTTGTGCATCCAATAAGTGATTTTGTGTCATTGGTTGAACATTTAGGTCATTTTCGTCATCCTTGGACTTATTCTAATTCAATTAGGGTTTTTAACCAATCTTGTGCATCCAACAAGTGAATTTCTGTCATTGGTTGAACATTTAGGTCATTTTCGTCCTCCCTAGGCTTATTCTAATCCAATTAGGATTTTTAACCAATCTTGTGCATCCAATAAGTGATTTTGTGTAATTGGTTAACCATTTAGGTCATTTCCGTCATCCTTGGAGTTATTCAAATTCAATTAGGGTTTTTAACCAATCTTGTGCATCCAACAACTGATTTTGTGTCATTGGTTGAATATTTAGGTCATTTTCGTCCTCCCTAGGCTTATTCTAATCCAATTAGGGTTCTTAACCAATCTTGTGCATCCAATAAGTGATTTTGTGTCATTGGTTGGACATTTAGGTCATTTTCGTCATCCTTGGACTTATTCTAATTCAATTAGGGTATTTAACCTATCTTGTGCATCCAACAAGTGATTTTGTGTCATTGGTTGAACATTTAGGTCGTTTTTGTCCTCCTTCCACTTATTCTAATCCATTTATGGTTTTTAACCAATCTTGTGCATCCAATAAGTGATTTTGTGTCATTGGTTGAACATTTCGGTCATTTTCGTCTTCCCTAGGCTTATTCTAATCCAATTAGGGTTTTTAACCAATCTTGTGCATCCAATAAGTGATTTTGTGTCATTGGTTGAACATTTAGGTCATTTTCGTCATCCTTGGACTTATTCTAATTCAATTAGGGTTTTTAACCAATCTTGTGCATCCAACAAGTGATTTTGTGTCATTGGTTGAACATTTAGGTCATTTTCGTCCTCCCTAGGCTTATTCTAATCCAATTAGGGTTTTTAACCAATCTTGTGCATCCAATAAGTGATTTTGTGTCATTGGTTGAACATTTTGGTCATTTTCGTCCTCCCTAGGGTTATTCTTATCCAAGTAGGGTTTTTAACCAATCTTGTGCATCCAATATGTGATTTTGTGTCATTTTGTGTCATTGGTTGAACATTTAGGTCATTTTCGTCCTCCCTAGGCTTATTCTAATCCAATTAGGGTTTTTAACCAATCTTGTGCATCCAATATGTGATTTTGTGTCATTTTGTGTCATTGGTTGAACATTTAGCTCATTTTTGTCCTCCCTAGGCTTATTCTAATCCAATTATGGTTTTTAACCAATCTTGTGCATCCAATATGTGATTTTGTGTCATTTTGTGTCATTGGTTGAACATTTAGGTCATTTTTGTCGTCCCTAGGCTTATTCTAATCCAATTAGGGTTTTTAACCAATCTTGTGCATCCAATATGTGATTTTGTGTCATTGGTTGAACATTTAGGTCATTTTCGTCCTCCCTAGGCTTATTCTAATCCAATTAGGGTTTGTAACCAATCTTGTGCATCCAATATGTGATTTTGTGTCATTGGTTGAACATTTAGGTCATTTTCGTCCTCCCTAGGCTTATTCTAATCCAATTAGGGTTTTTAACCAATCTTGTGCATCCAATATGTGATTTTGTGTCGTTGGTTGCACATTTAGGTCATTTTTGTCCTCCCTAGGCTTATTCTAATCCAATTAGGATTTTTAACCAATTTTGTGCATATAATAAGTGATTTTCTGTCATCGGTAATCCAATTAGGTAATTTTCGTCCTCGCGAGGCTTATTCTAATCAAATTAGGGTTTTTAACCAATCTTGTGCATCCAATATGTGATTTTGTGTCATTGGTTGCACATTTAGGTCATTATCGTCCTCCCTAGGCTTATTCTAATCCAATTAGGGTTTTTAACCAATCTTGTGCATCCAATATGTGATTTTGTGTCATTGGTTGAACATTTAGGTCATTTTCGTCCTCCCTAGGCTTATTCTAATCCAATTAGGGTTTTTAACCAATCTTGTGCATCCGATATGTGATTTTGTGTCGTTGGTTGCACATTTAGGTCATTTTTGTCCTCCCTAGGCTTATTCTAATCCAATTAGGATTTTTAACCAATTTTGTGCATATAATAAGTGATTTTCTGTCATCGGTAATCCAATTAGGTAATTTTCGTCCTCGCGAGGCTTATTCTAATCCAATTAGGGTTTTTAACCAATCTTGTGCATCCAATATGTGATTTTGTGTCATTGGTTGCACATTTAGGTCATTTTCGTCCTCCCTAGGCTTATTCTAATCCAATTAGGGTTTTTAACCAATCTTGTGCATCCAATAAGTGATTTTGTGTCATTGGTTGAACATTTAGGTCATTTTCGTCCTCCCTAGGTTTATTCTAATCCAATTAGGGTTTTTAACCAATCTTGTGCATCCAATAAGTGATTTTGTGTCATTGGTTGAACATTTAGGTCATTTTCATCCTCCCTAGGCTTATTTTAATCCATTTAGGGTTTTTAAATAATCTTGTGCATCCAATAAGTGATTTTGTGTCATTGGTTGAACATCTAGGTCATTTTCGACATCCTTGGATTTATTCTAATTCAATTAGGGTTTTTAACCAATCTTGTGCATCCAACAAGTGATTTTGTGTCATCGGTTGAACATTTAGGTCATTTTCGTCCTCCCTAGGCTTATTTTAATCCATTTAGGGTTTTTAAATAATCTTGTGCATCCAATAAGTGATTTTGTGTCATTGGTTGAACATCTAGGTCATTTTCGACATCCTTGGACTTATTCTAATTCAATTAGGGTTTTTAACCAATCATGTGCATCCAACAAGTGATTTTGTGTCATTGGTTGAACATTTAGATCATTTTCGTCCTCCCTAGGCTTATTCAAATCCAATTAGGGTTTTTAACCAATCTTGTGCATCCAATAAGTGATTTTGTGTCATTGGTTGAACATTTAGGTCATTTTCGTCATCGTTGGACTTATTCTAATTCAATTAGGGTTTTTAACCAATCTTGTGCATCCAACAAGTGAATTTCTGTCATTGGTTGAACATTTAGGTCATTTTCGTCCTCACTAGGCTTATTCTAATCCAATTTGGGTTTTTAACCAATCTTGTGCATCCAATATGTGATTTTGTGTCATTGGTTGAACATTTAGGTCATTTTCTTCCTCCTTCAACTTATTCTAATCCATTTAGGGTTTTTAACCAATCTTGTGCATCCAATAAGTGATTTTGTGTCATTGGTTGAACATTTAGGTCATTTTCGTGATCCTTGGACTTATTCTAATTCAATTAGGGTTTTTAACCAATGTTGTGCATCCACCAAGTGATTTTGTGTCATTGGTTGAACATTTAGGTCATTTTCGTCCTCCCTAGGCATATTGTAATGCAATTAGGGTTTGTAATCAATCATGTGCATCCAATAACTAATTTTCGGTCATTGGTTGAACATTTAGGTCATTTTCATCCTCCCTAGGCATATTGTAATGCAATTAGGGTTTGTAATCAATCATGTGCATCCAATAAGTAATTTTGGGTCATTAGTTGAACATTTAGGTCATTTTCGTCCTCCCTAGGCTTATTCTAATCCGATTATGGTTTTTACCAAATCTTGTGCATCCAATAAGTGACTTTATGTCATTGGTTGAACATTTAGGTAATTTTCGTCCTCCCAAGGCTTATTGTAATGCCATTTGGGTTTTTAACCAACCTTGTGGATCCAATAAGTGATTTTATTTCATTGGTTGAACATTTAGGTTATTTTCGTCCTCCCTAGGCTTATTCTAATCCAATTAGGGTTTTTAACCAATCTTGTGCATCCAACAAGTGATTTTGTGTCATTGGTTGAACTTTTAGGTCATTTTCGTCCTCCCTAGGCTTATTCTAATCCAATTAGAGTTTTTAAATAATCTTGTGCATCCAATAAGTGATTTTGTGTCATTGGTTGAATATTTACGTCATTTTCGTCATCCTTGGACTTATTCTAATTCAATTAGGGTTTTTAACCAATCTTGTGCATCCAATAAGTGATTTTGTATCATTGGTTGAACATTTATGTCATTTTCGTGATCCTTGGACTTATTGTAATTCAATTAGGGTTTTTAATCAATGTTGTGCATCAACCAAGTGATTTTGTGTCATTGGTTGAACATTTAGGTCATTTTCGTCCTCCCTAGGCATATTGTAATGCAATTAGGGTTTGTAATCAATCATGTGCATCCAATAAGTAACTTTGGGTCATTGGTTGAACATTTAGGTCATTTTCATCCTCCCTAGGCATATTGTAATGCAATTAGGGTTTGTAATCAATCATGTGCATCCAATAAGTAATTTTGGGTCATTGGTTGAACATTTAGGTCATTTTCGTCCTCCCTAGGCTTATTCTTATCCGATTATGGTTTTTAACAAATCTTGTGCATCCAATAAGTGACTTTATGTCATTGGTTGAACATTTAGGTAATTTTCGTCCTCCCAAGGCTTATTGTAATGCCATTTGGGTTTTTAACCAACCTTGTGGGTTCAATAAGTGATTTTATGTCATTGGTTGAACATTTAGGTCATTTTCGTCCTCCCTAGGCTTATTCTAATCCAATTAGGGTTTTTAACCAATCTTGTGCATCCAACAAGTGATTTTGTGTCATTGGTTGAACTTTTAGGTCATCTTCGTCCTCCCTAGGCTTATTCTAATCCAATTAGAGTTTTTAAATAATCTTGTGCATCCAATAAGTGATTTTGTGTCATTGGTTGAATATTTAGGTCATTTTCGTCATCCTTAGACTTATTCTAATTCAATTAGGGTTTTTAACCAATCTTGTGCATCCAATAAGTGATTTTGTGTCATTGTTGAACATTTAGGTCATTTTGTCTTCCCTAGTCTTATTCCAATCCAATTAGGGTTTTTAACCAATCTTGTGCATCCAATAAGTGATTTTGTGTCATTGGTTGAACATCTAGGTCATTTTCGACATCCTTGGACTTATTCTAATTCAATTAGGGTTTTTAACCAATCATGTGCATCCAACAAGTGATTTTGTATCATTGGTTGAACATTTAGATCATTTTCGTCCTCCCTAGGCTTATTTAAATCCAATTAGGGTTTTTAACCAATCTTGTGCATCCAATAAGTGATTTTGTGTCATTGGTTGAACATTTAAATCATTTTCGTCATCCTTGGACTTATTCTAATTCAATTAGGGTTTTTAACCAATCTTGTGCATCCAACAAGTGAATTTCTGTCATTGGTTGAACATTTAGGTCATTTTCGTCCTCCCTAGGCTTATTCTAATCCAATTTGGGTTTTTAACCAATCTTGTGCATCCAATATGTGATTTTGTGTCATTGGTTGAACATTTAGGTCATTTTCGTCCTCCTTCAACTTATTCTAATCCATTTAGGGTTTTTAACCAATCTTGTGCATCCTATAAGTGATTTTGTGTCATTGGTTGAACATTTAGGTCATTTTCGTGATCCTTGGACTTATTCTAATTCAATTAGGGTTTTTAATCAATGTTGTGCATCCACCAAGTGATTTTGTGTCATTGGTTGAACATTTAGGTCATTTTCGTCCTCCCTAGGCATATTGTAATGCAATTAGGGTTTGTAATCAATCATGTGCATCCAATAAGTAACTTTGGGTCATTGGTTGAACATTTAGGTCATTTTCGTCCTCCCTAGGCTTATTCTTATCCGATTATGGTTTTTAACAAATCTTGTGCATCCAATAAGTGACTTTATGTCATTGGTTGAACATTTAGGTAATTTTCGTCCTCCCAAGGCTTATTGTAATGCCATTTGGGTTTTTAACCAACCTTGTGGGTCCAATAAGGGATTTTATGTCATTGGTTGAACATTTAGGTCATTTTCGTCCTCCCTAGGCTTATTCTAATCCAATTAGGGTTTTTAACCAATCTTGTGCATCCAACAAGTGATTTTGTGTCATTGGTTGAACTTTTAGGTCATTTTCGTCCTCCCTAGGCTTATTCTAATCCAATTTGGGTTTTGAACCAATCTTGAGCATCCAATATGTGATTTTGTGTCATTGGTTGAACATTTAGGTCATTTTCGTCCTCCTTCAACTTATTCTAATCCATTTAGGGTTTTTAACCAATCTTGTGCATCCAATAAGTGATTTTGTGTCATTGGTTGAACATTTATGTCATTTTCGTGATCCTTGGACTTATTGTAATTCAATTAGGGTTTTTAATCAATGTTGTGCATCAACCAAGTGATTTTGTGTCATTGGTTGAACATTTAGGTCATTTTCGTCCTCCCTAGGCATATTGTAATGCAATTAGGGTTTGTAATCAATCATGTGCATCCAATAAGTAACTTTGGGTCATTGGTTGAACATTTAGGTCATTTTCATCCTCCCTAGGCATATTGTAATGCAATTAGGGTTTGTAATCAATCATGTGCATCCAATAAGTAATTTTGGGTCATTGGTTGAACATTTAGGTCATTTTCGTCCTCCCTAGGCTTATTCTTATCCGATTATGGTTTTTAACAAATCTTGTGCATCCAATAAGTGACTTTATGTCATTGGTTGAACATTTAGGTAATTTTCGTCCTCCCAAGGCTTATTGTAATGCCATTTGGGTTTTTAACCAACCTTGTGGGTTCAATAAGTGATTTTATGTCATTGGTTGAACATTTAGGTCATTTTCGTCCTCCCTAGGCTTATTCTAATCCAATTAGGGTTTTTAACCAATCTTGTGCATCCAACAAGTGATTTTGTGTCATTGGTTGAACTTTTAGGTCATCTTCGTCCTCCTTAGGCTTATTCTAATCCAATTAGAGTTTTTAAATAATCTTGTGCATCCAATAAGTGATTTTGTGTCATTGGTTGAATATTTAGGTCATTTTCGTCATCCTTGGACTTATTCTAATTCTATTAGGGTTTTTAACCAATCTTGTGCATCCAATAAGTGATTTTGTGTCATTGTTGAACATTTAGGTCATTTTGTCTTCCCTAGTCTTATTCCAATCCAATTAGGGTTTTTAACCAATCTTGTGCATCCAATAAGTGATTTTGTGTCATGGATTGAACATTTAGGTCATTTTCGTCAACCTTCAAGTTATTCTAATCCATTTAGGGTTTTTAACCAATCTTGTGCATCCAATACGAGATTTTCTGTCATTGGTTGAACATTTAGGTAATTTTCGTCCTCCCTAGGGTTATTGTAATGCAATTAGGGTTTTTAACCAATCTTGTGGATCCAATAAGTGACTTTGTGTCATTGGTTGAACATTTAGGTCATTTTCGTCCTCCCTAGGCTTATTCTAATCCAATTAGGGTTTTTAACCAATCTTGTGCATCCAATACATGATTTTCAGTCATTGGTAGAACATTTAGGTCATTTTCGTCCTCCCTAGGCTTATTCTAATCCAATTAGGGTTTTTAACCAATCTTGTGCATCCAATAAGTGATTTTGTGTCATTGGTGGAACATTTAGGTCATTTTCGTCCTCCCTAGGCTTATTCTAATACAATTAGGGTTTTTAATCAATCTTGTGCATCGAATAAGTGATTTTGTGTCATTGGTTGAACATTTAGGTCATTTTCGTCCTCCCTAGGCTTATTTTAATGTGATTAGGGTTTTTAATCAATCTAATGCATTCAATGAGTAATTTTGTGTCATTGGTTGAACATATAGGTCATTTTCGTCCTCCCTAGGCTTATTCTAATCCAATAAGGGTTTTTAACCAATCTTGTGCATCCAATAAGTGATTTTGTGTCATTTGTTGAACATTTAGGTCATTATCGTCCTCCCTGGGCTTACTTTAATCCATTTTGGGTTTTTAAATAATCTTGTGCATCCAATAAGTGATTTTGTGTCATTGGTTGAACATTTAGGTCATTTTCGACATCCTTGGACTTATTCTAATTCAATTAGGGTTTTTAACCAATCTTGTGCATCCAACAAGTGATTTTGTGTCATTGGTTGAACATTTAGGTCATTTTCGTCCTCCCTAGGCTTATTCTAATACAATTAGGGTTTTTAATCAATCTTGTGCATCGAATACGTGATTTTGTGTCATTGGTTTAAATTTAGGTCATTTTCGTCATCGTTGGACTTATTCTAATTCAATTAGGTTTTATAACCAATCTTGTGCATCCAACAAGTGATTTTCTGTCATTGGTTGAACATTTAGGTCATTTTCGTCCTCCCTAGGCTTATTTTAATCCATTTAGGGTTTTTAAATAATCTAGTGCATCCAATAAGTGATTTTGTGTCATTGGTTGAACATCTAGGTCATTTTCGACATCCTTGGACTTATTCTAATTCAATTAGGGTTTGTAAACAATCTTGTGCATCCAACAATTGATTTTGTGTCATTCGTTGAACATTTAGGTCATTTTCGTCCTCCCTAGGCTTATTCTAACCCAATCAAGGTTTTTAATCATTCTTGTGCATCCAATAAGTGATTTTGTGTCATTGGTTGAACATTTAGGTCATTTTCGTCCTCCCTAGGCTTATTCTAACCCAATCAAGGTTTTTAATCATTCTTCTGCATCCAATAAGTGATTTTGTGTCATAGGTTGAACATTTAGGTCATTTTCGTCCTCCCTAGGTTTATTTTAATGCAATTAGGGTTTTTCACCAATCTTGTGCATCCAATAAATGATTTTGTATCATTGGTTGAACATTTAGGACATTTTCGTCCTCCCTAGGTTTATTGTAATCCAATTAGGGTATTTAACCAATCTTGTGCATCCAATAAGTGATTTTGTATCATTGGTTGAACATTTAGGTCATTTTCGTCCTCCATAGGCTTATTTTAATCCGTTTAGGGTTTTTAAATAATATTGTGCATCCAATTAGTGATTTTGTGTCATTGGTTGAACAACTAGGTCATTTTCGACATCCCTGGACTTATTCTAATTCAATTAGGGTTTTTAACCAATCTTGTGCATCCAACAAGTGATTTTGTGTCATTGGTTGAACATTTAGGTCATTTTCGTCCTCCCTAGGCTTATTCTAATTCAATTAGGGTTTTTAACCAATCTTGTGCATCCAACAAGTGATTTTGTGTCATTTGTTGAACATTTAGGTCATTATCGTCCTCCCTGGGCTTACTTTAATCCATTTTGGGTTTTTAAATAATCTTGTGCATCCAATAAGTGATTTTGTGTCATTGGTTGAACATTTAGGTCATTTTCGACATCCTTGGACTTATTCTAATTCAATTAGAGTTTTTAACCAATCTTGTGCATCCAACAAGTGATTTTGTGTCATTGGTTGAACATTTAGGTCATTTTCGTCCTCCCTAGGCTTATTCTAATACAATTAGGGTTTTTAATCAATCTTGTGCATCGAATAAGTGATTTTGTGTCATTGGTTGAACATTTAGGTCATTTTCGTCATCCTTGGACTTATTCTAATTCAATTAGGGTTTTTAACCAATCTTGTGCATCCAACAAGTGATTTTGTGTCATTGTTTTAACATTTAGGTCATTTTCGTCCTCCCTAGGCTTATTCTAATACAATTAGGGTTTTTAATCAATCTTGTGCATCGAATAAGTGATTTTGTGTCATTGGTTTAACATTTAGGTCATTTTCGTCATCGTTGGACTTATTCTAATTCAATTAGGTTTTATAACCAATCTTGTGCATCCAACAAGTGATTTTGTGTCATTGGTTGAACATTTAGGTCATTTTCGTCCTCCCTAGGCTTATTCTAATCGAATTAGGGTTTTTAACCAATCTTGTGCATACAATAAGTGATTTTGTGTCATTGGTTGAATATTTAGGTCATTTTCGTCATCCTTGGACTTATTCTAATTCAATTAGGGTTTTTAACCAATCTCGTGCATCCAACTAGTGATTTTCTGTCATCGGTTGAACATTTAGGTCATTTTCATCCTCCCTAGGTTTATTCTAATCCAATTAGGGTTTTTAAGAAATCTTGTTCATCCAATAAGTGATTTTGTGTCATTGGTAGAAGATTTAGGTCATTTTCGTCCTCCCTAGGCTTATTTTAATCCATTTAGGGTTTTTAAATAATCTAGTGCATCCAATAAGTGATTTTGTGTCATTGGTTGAACATCTAGGTCATTTTCGACATCCTTGGACTTATTCTAATTCAATTAGGGTTTTTAAACAATCTTGTGCATCCAACAATTGATTTTGTGTCATTGTTTGAACATTTGGGTCATTTTCGTCCTCCCTAGGCTTATTCTAACCCAATCAAGGTTTTTAATCATTCTTGTCCATCCAATAAGTGATTTTGTGTCATTGGTTGAACATTTACGTCATTTTCGTCCTCCCTAGGTTTATTTTAATGCAATTAGGGTTTTTCACCAATCTTGTGCATCCAATAAATGATTTTGTATCATTGGTTGAACATTTAGGACATTTTCGTCCTCCCTAGGTTTATTCTAATCCAATTAGGGTATCTAACCAATCTTGTGCATCCAATAAGTGATTTTGTGTCATTGGTTGAACATTTTGGTCATTTTCGCCCTCCCTAGGCTTATTTTAATCCTTTTAGGGTTTTTAAATAATATTGTGCATCCAATAAGTAATTTTGTGTCATTGGTTGAACATCTAGGTCATTTTCGACATCCCTGGACTTATTCTAATTCAATTAGGGTTTTTAACCAATCTTGTGCATCCAACAAGTGATTTTGTGTCATTGGTTGATCATTTAGGTCATTTTCTTCCTCCCTAGGCTTATTCTAATACAATTAGGGTTTTTAATCAATCTTGTGCATTGAATAAGTGATTTTGTGTCATTGGTTGAACATTTAGGTCATTTTCGTCATCCTTCGACTTATTCTAATTCAATTAGGGTTTTTAGACAATCTTGTGCATCCAACAATTGATTTTGTGTCATTGGTTGAACATTTAGGTCATTTTCGTCCTCCTTCAACTTATTCTAATCCATTTAGGGTTTTTAACCAATCTTGTGCATCCGATAAGTGATTTTGTGTCATTGGTTGAACATTTAGGTCATTTTCGTGATCCTTGGACTTATTCTAATTCAATTAGGGTTTTTAATCAATGTTGTGCATCCACCAAGTGATTTTGTGTCATTGGTTGAACATTTAGGTCATTTTCGTCCTCCCTAGGCATATTGTAATGCAATTAGGGTTTGTAATCAATCATGTGCATCCAATAAGTAACTTTGTGTCATTGGTTGAACATTTAGGTCATTTTCATCCTCCCTAGGCATATTGAAATGCAATTAGGGTTTGTAATCAATCATGTGCATCCAATAAGTAATTTTGGGTCATTGGTTGAACATTTAGGTCATTTTCGTCCTCCCTAGGCTTATTCTTATCCGATTATGGTTTTTAACAAATCTTGTGCATCCAATAAGTGACTTTATGTCATTGGTTGAACATTTAGGTAATTTTCGTCCTCCCAAGGCTTATTGTAATGCCATTTGGGTTTTTAACCAACCTTGTGGGTCCAATAAGGGATTTTATGTCATTGGTTGAACATTTAGGTCATTTTCGTCCTCCCTAGGCTTATTCTAATCCAATTAGGGTTTTTAACCAATCTTGTGCATCCAACAAGTGATTTTGTGTCATTGGTTGAACTTTTAGGTCATTTTCGTCCTCCCTAGGCTTATTCTAATCCAATTTGGGTTTTTTACCAATCTTGTGCATCCAATATGTGATTTTGTGTCATTGGTTGAACATTTAGGTCATTTTCGTCCTCCTTCAACTTATTCTAATCCATTTAGGGTTTTTAACCAATCTTGTGCATCCAATAAGTGATTTTGTGTCATTGGTTGAACATTTATGTCATTTTCGTGATCCTTGGACTTATTCTAATTCAATTAGGGTTTTTAATCAATGTTGTGCATCAACCAAGTGATTTTGTGTCATTGGTTGAACATTTAGGTCATTTTCGTCCTCCCTAGGCATATTGTAATGCAATTAGGGTTTGTAATCAATCATGTGCATCCAATAAGTAACTTTGGGTCATTGGTTGAACATTTAGGTCATTTTCATCCTCCCTAGGCATATTGTAATGCAATTAGGGTTTGTAATCAACCATGTGCATCCAATAAGTAATTTTGGGTCAATGGTTGAACATTTAGGTCATTTTCGTCCTCCCTAGGCTTATTCTTATCCGATTATGGTTTTTAACAAATCTTGTGCATCCAATAAGTGACTTTATGTCATTGGTTGAACATTTAGGTAATTTTCGTCCTCCCAAGGCTTATTGTAATGCCATTTGGGTTTTTAACCAACCTTGTGGGTTCAATAAGTGATTTTATGTCATTGGTTGAACATTTAGGTCATTTTCGTCCTCCCTAGGCTTATTCTAATCCAATTAGGGTTTTTAACCAATCTTGTGCATCCAACAAGTGATTTTGTGTCATTGGTTGAACTTTTAGGTCATCTTCGTCCTCCCTAGGCTTATTCTAATCCAATTAGAGTTTTTAAATAATCTTGTGCATCCAATAAGTGATTTTGTGTCATTGGTTGAATATTTAGGTCATTTTCGTCATCCTTGGACTTATTCTAATTCAATTAGGGTTTTTAACCAATCTTGTGCATCCAATAAGTGATTTTGTGTCATTGTTGAACATTTAGGTCATTTTGTCTTCCCTAGTCTTATTCCAATCCAATTAGGGTTTTTAACCAATCTTGTGCATCCAATAAGTGATTTTGTGTCATTGATTGAACATTTAGGTCATTTTCGTCAACCTTCAAGTTATTCTAATCCATTTAGGGTTTTTAACCAATCTTGTGCATCCAATACGAGATTTTCTGTCATTGGTTGAACATTTAGGTAATTTTCGTCCTCCCTAGGGTTATTGTAATGCAATTAGGGTTTTTAACCAATCTTGTGGATCCAATAAGTGACTTTGTGTCATTGGTTGAACATTTAGGTCATTTTCGTCCTCCATAGGCTTATTTTAATCCGTTTAGGGTTTTTAAATAATATTGTGCATCCAATTAGTGATTTTGTGTCATTGGTTGAACAACTAGGTCATTTTCGACATCCCTGGACTTATTCTAATTCAATTAGGGTTTTTAACCAATCTTGTGCATCCAACAAGTCATTTTGTGTCATTGGTTGAAAATTTAGGTCATTTTCGTCCTCCCTAGGCTTATTCTAATACAATTAGGGTTTTTAACCAATCTTGTGCATCCAACAAGTGATTTTGTGTCATTGGTTGAACTTTTAGGTCATCTTCGTCCTCCCTAGGCTTATTCTAATCCAATTAGAGTTTTTAAATAATCTTGTGCATCCAATAAGTGATTTTGTGTCATTGGTTGAATATTTAGGTCATTTTCGTCCTCCCTAGGCTTATTCTAATCCAATTAGAGTTTTTAAATAATCTTGTGCATCCAATAAGTGATTTTGTGTCATTGGTTGAATATTTAGGTCATTTTCGTCATCCTTGGACTTATTCTAATTCAATTAGGGTTTTTAACCAATCTTGTGCATCCAATAAGTGATTTTGTGTCATTGTTGAACATTTAGGTCAATTTGTCTTCCCTAGTCTTATTCCAATCCAATTAGGGTTTTTAACCAATCTTGTGCATCCAATAAGTGATTTTGTGTCATTGATTGAACATTTAGGTCATTTTCGTCAACCTTCAAGTTATTCTAATCCATTTAGGGTTTTTAACCAATCTTGTGCATCCAATACGAGATTTTCTGTCATTGGTTGAACATTTAGGTAATTTTCGTCCTCCCTAGGGTTATTGTAATGCAATTAGGGTTTTTAACCAATCTTGTGGATCCAATAAGTGACTTTGTGTCATTGGTTGAACATTTAGGTCATTTTCGTCCTCCCTAGGCTTATTCTAATCCAATTAGGGTTTTTAACCAATCTTGTGCATCCAATACATGATTTTCAGTCATTGGTAGAACATTTAGGTCATTTTCGTCCTCCCTAGGCTTATTCTAATCCAATTAGGGTTTTTAACCAATCTTGTGCATCCAATAAGTGATTTTGTGTCATTGGTTGAACATTTAGGTCATTTTCGTCCTCCCTAGGCTTATTCTAATACAATTAGGGTTTTTAATCAATCTTGTGCATCGAATAAGTGATTTTGTGTCATTGGTTGAACATTTAGGTCATTTTCGTCCTCCCTAGGTTATTTTAATGCGATTAGGGTTTTTAATCAATCTAGTGCATCCAATGAGTAATTTTGTGTCATTGGTTGAACATATAGGTCATTTTCGTCCTCCCTAGGCTTATTCTAATCCAATAAGGGTTTTAAACCAATCTTGTGCATCCAATAAGTGATTTTGTGTCATTTGTTGAACATTTAGGTCATTATCGTCCTCCCTGGGCTTACTTTAATCCATTTTGGGTTTTTAAATAATCTTGTGCATCCAATAAGTGATTTTGTGTCATTGGTTGAACATTTAGGTCATTTTCGACATCCTTGGACTTATTCTAATTCAATTAGGGTTTTTAACCAATCTTGTGCATCCAACAAGTGATTTTGTGTCATTGGTTGAACATTTAGGTCATTTTCGTCCTCCCTAGGCTTATTCTAATACAATTAGGGTTTTTAATCAATCTTGTGCATCGAATACGTGATTTTGTGTCATTGGTTTAAATTTAGGTCATTTTCGTCATCGTTGGACTTATTCTAATTCAATTAGGTTTTATAACCAATCTTGTGCATCCAACAAGTGATTTTCTGTCATTGGTTGAACATTTAGGTCATTTTCGTCCTCCCTAGGCTTATTTTAATCCATTTAGGGTTTTTAAATAATCTAGTGCATCCAATAAGTGATTTTGTGTCATTGGTTGAACATCTAGGTCATTTTCGACATCCTTGAACTTATTCTAATTCAATTAGGGTTTTTAAACAATCTTGTGCATCCAACAATTGATTTTGTGTCATTCGTTGAACATTTAGGTCATTTTCGTCCTCCCTAGGCTTATTCTAACCCAATCAAGGTTTTTAATCATTCTTGTGCATCCAATAAGTGATTTTGTGTCATTGGTTGAACATTTAGGTCATTTTCGTCCTCCCTAGGTTTATTTTAATGCAATTAGGGTTTTTCACCAATCTTGTGCATCCAATAAATGATTTTGTATCATTGGTTGAACATTTAGGACATTTTCGTCCTCCCTAGGTTTATTGTAATCCAATTAGGGTATTTAACCAATCTTGTGCATCCAATAAGTGATTTTGTATCATTGGTTGAACATTTAGGTCATTTTCGTCCTCCATAGGCTTATTTTAATCCGTTTAGGGTTTTTAAATAATATTGTGCATCCAATTAGTGATTTTGTGTCATTGGTTGAACAACTAGGTCATTTTCGACATCCCTGGACTTATTCTAATTCAATTAGGGTTTTTAACCAATCTTGTGCATCCAACAAGTCATTTTGTGTCATTGGTTGAAAATTTAGGTCATTTTCGTCCTCCCTAGGCTTATTCTAATACAATTAGGGTTTTTAATCAATCTTGTGAATCGAATAAGTGATTTTGTGTCATTGGTTGAACATTTAGGTCATTTTCGTCATCCTTGGACTTATTCTAATTCAATTAGGGTTTTTAACCAATCTTGTGCATCCAACAAGTGATTTTGTGTCATTGGTTGAACATTTAGGTCATTTTCGTCCTCCCTAGGCTTATTCTAATTCAATTAGGGTTTTTAACCAATCTTGTGCATCCAACAAGTGATTTTCTGTCATTTGTTGAACATTTAGGTCATTATCGTCCTCCCTGGGCTTACTTTAATCCATTTTGGGTTTTTAAATAATCTTGTGCATCCAATAAGTGATTTTGTGTCATTGGTTGAACATTTAGGTCATTTTCGACATCCTTGGACTTATTCTAATTCAATTAGGGTTTTTAACCAATCTTGTGCATCCAACAAGTGATTTTGTGTCATTGGTTGAACATTTAGGTCATTTTCGTCCTCCCTAGGCTTATTCTAATACAATTAGGGTTTTTAATCAATCTTGTGCATCGAATACGTGATTTTGTGTCATTGGTTTAAATTTAGGTCATTTTCGTCATCGTTGGACTTATTCTAATTCAATTAGGTTTTATAACCAATCTTGTGCATCCAACAAGTGATTTTCTGTCATTGGTTGAACATTTAGGTCATTTTCGTCCTCCCTAGGCTTATTTTAATCCATTTAGGGTTTTTAAATAATCTAGTGCATCCAATAAGTGATTTTGTGTCATTGGTTGAACATCTAGGTCATTTTCGACATCCTTGAACTTATTCTAATTCAATTAGGGTTTTTAAACAATCTTGTGCATCCAACAATTGATTTTGTGTCATTCGTTGAACATTTAGGTCATTTTCGTCCTCCCTAGGCTTATTCTAACCCAATCAAGGTTTTTAATCATTCTTGTGCATCCAATAAGTGATTTTGTGTCATTGGTTGAACATTTAGGTCATTTTCGTCCTCCCTAGGTTTATTTTAATGCAATTAGGGTTTTTCACCAATCTTGTGCATCCAATAAATGATTTTGTATCATTGGTTGAACATTTAGGACATTTTCGTCCTCCCTAGGTTTATTCTAATCCAATTAGGGTATCTAACCAATCTTGTGCATCCAATAAGTGATTTTGTGTCATTGGTTGAACATTTTGGTCATTTTCGCCCTCCCTAGGCTTATTTTAATCCTTTTAGGGTTTTTAAATAATATTGTGCATCCAATAAGTGATTTTGTGTCATTGGTTGAACATCTAGGTCATTTTCGACATCCCTGGACTTATTCTAATTCAATTAGGGTTTTTAACCAATCTTGTGCATCCAACAAGTGATTTTGTGTCATTGGTTGATCATTTAGGTCATTTTCTTCCTCCCTAGGCTTATTCTAATACAATTAGGGTTTTTAATCAATCTTGTGCATTGAATAAGTGATTTTGTGTCATTGATTGAACATTTAGGTCATTTTCGTCATCCTTCGACTTATTCTAATTCAATTAGGGTTTTTAACCAATCTTGTGCATCCAACAAGTGATTTTGTGTCATTGGTTGAACATTTAGGTCATTTTCGTCCTCCCTAGGCTTATTCTAATTCAATTAGGGTTTTTAACCAATCTTGTGCATCCAACAAGTGATTTTGTGTCATTTGTTGAACATTTAGGTCATTTTCGTCCTCCCTAGGCTTACTTTAATCCATTTTGGGTTTTTAAATAATCTTGTGCATCAAATAAGTGATTTTGTCTCATTGGTTGACCATTTAGGTCATTTTCGCCATCCTTGGACTTATTCTAATTCAATTAGGGTTTTTAACCAATCTTGTGCATCCAACTAGTGATTTTGTGTCATTGGTTGAACATCTAGGTCATTTTCGACATCCCTGGATTTATTCTAATTCAATTAGGGTTTTTAACCAATCTTGTGCATCCAACAAGTGATTTTGTGTCATTGGTTGAAAATTTAGGTCATTTTCGTCCTCGCTAGGCTTATTCTAATACAATTAGGGTTTGTAATCAACCTTGTGCATCCAATAAGTAATTTTGGGTCATTGGTTGAACATTTAGGTCATTTTCGTCCTCCCTAGGCTTATTCTTATCCGATTATGGTTTTTAACAAATCTTGTGCATCCAATAAGTGACTTTATGTCATTGGTTGAACATTTAGGTAATTTTCGTCCTCCCAAGGCTTATTGTAATGCCATTTGGGTTTTTAACCAACCTTGTGGGTTCAATAAGTGATTTTATGTCATTGGTTGAACATTTAGGTCATTTTCGTCCTCCCTAGGCTTATTCTAATCCAATTAGGGTTTTTAACCAATCTTGTGCATCCAACAAGTGATTTTGTGTCATTGGTTGAACTTTTAGGTCATCTTCGTCCTCCCTAGGCTTATTCTAATCCAATTAGAGTTTTTAAATAATCTTGTGCATCCAATAAGTGATTTTGTGTCATTGGTTGAATATTTAGGTCATTTTCGTCATCCTTGGACTTATTCTAATTCAATTAGGGTTTTTAACCAATCTTGTGCATCCAATAAGTGATTTTGTGTCATTGTTGAACATTTAGGTCAATTTGTCTTCCCTAGTCTTATTCCAATCCAATTAGGGTTTTTAACCAATCTTGTGCATCCAATAAGTGATTTTGTGTCATTGATTGAACATTTAGGTCATTTTCGTCAACCTTCAAGTTATTCTAATCCATTTAGGGTTTTTAACCAATCTTGTGCATCCAATACGAGATTTTCTGTCATTGGTTGAACATTTAGGTAATTTTCGTCCTCCCTAGGGTTATTGTAATGCAATTAGGGTTTTTAACCAATCTTGTGGATCCAATAAGTGACTTTGTGTCATTGGTTGAACATTTAAATCATTTTCGTCCTCCCTAGGCTTATTCTAATCCAATTAGGGTTTTTAACCAATCTTGTGCATCCAATACATGATTTTCAGTCATTGGTAGAACATTTAGGTCATTTTCGTCCTCCCTAGGCTTATTCTAATCCAATTAGGGTTTTTAACCAATCTTGTGCATCCAATAAGTGATTTTGTGTCATTGGTTGAACATTTAGGTCATTTTCGTCCTCCCTAGGCTTATTCTAATACAATTAGGGTTTTTAATCAATCTCGTGCATCGAATAAGTGATTTTGTGTCATTGGTTGAACATTTAGGTCATTTTCGTCCTCCCTAGGTTATTTTAATGCGATTAGGGTTTTTAATCAATCTAGTGCATCCAATGAGTAATTTTGTGTCATTGGTTGAACATATAGGTCATTTTCGTCCTCCCTAGGCTTATTCTAATCCAATAAGGGTTTTAAACCAATCTTGTGCATCCAATAAGTGATTTTGTGTCATTTGTTGAACATTTAGGTCATTATCGTCCTCCCTGGGCTTACTTTAATCCATTTTGGGTTTTTAAATAATCTTGTGCATCCAATAAGTGATTTTGTGTCATTGGTTGAACATTTAGGTCATTTTCGACATCCTTGGACTTATTCTAATTCAATTAGGGTTTTTAACCAATCTTGTGCATCCAACAAGTGATTTTGTGTCATTGGTTGAACATTTAGGTCATTTTCGTCCTCCCTAGGCTTATTCTAATACAATTAGGGTTTTTAATCAATCTTGTGCATCGAATACGTGATTTTGTGTCATTGGTTTAAATTTAGGTCATTTTCGTCATCGTTGGACTTATTCTAATTCAATTAGGTTTTATAACCAATCTTGTGCATCCAACAAGTGATTTTCTGTCATTGGTTGAACATTTAGGTCATTTTCGTCCTCCCTAGGCTTATTTTAATCCATTTAGGGTTTTTAAATAATCTAGTGCATCCAATAAGTGATTTTGTGTCATTGGTTGAACATCTAGGTCATTTTCGACATCCGTGGACTTATTCTAATTCAATTAGGGTTTTTAAACAATCTTGTGCATCCAACAATTGATTTTGTGTCATTCGTTGAACATTTAGGTCATTTTCGTCCTCCCTAGGCTTGTTCTAACCCAATCAAGGTTTTTAATCATTCTTGTGCATCCAATAAGTGATTTTGTGTCATTGGTTGAACATTTAGGTCATTTTCGTCCTCCCTAGGCTTATTCTAACCCAATCAAGGTTTTTAATCATTCTTGTGCATCCAATAAGTGATTTTGTGTCATTGGTTGAACATTTAGGTCATTTTCGTCCTCCCTAGGTTTATTTTAATGCAATTAGGGTTTTTCACCAATCTTGTGCATCCAATAAATGATTTTGTATCATTGGTTGAACATTTAGGACATTTTCGTCCTCCCTAGGTTTATTGTAATCCAATTAGGGTATTTAACCAATCTTGTGCATCCAATAAGTGATTTTGTATCATTGGTTGAACATTTAGGTCATTTTCGTCCTCCATAGGCTTATTTTAATCCGTTTAGGGTTTTTAAATAATATTGTGCATCCAATTAGTGATTTTGTGTCATTGGTTGAACAACTAGGTCATTTTCGACATCCCTGGACTTATTCTAATTCAATTAGGGTTTTTAACCAATCTTGTGCATCCAACAAGTCATTTTGTGTCATTGGTTGAAAATTTAGGTCATTTTCGTCCTCCCTAGGCTTATTCTAATACAATTAGGGTTTTTAATCAATCTTGTGCATCGAATAAGTGATTTTGTGTCATTGGTTGAACATTTAGGTCATTTTCGTCATCCTTGGACTTATTCTAATTCAATTAGGGTTTTTAACCAATCTTGTGCATCCAACAAGTGATTTTGTGTCATTGGTTGAACATTTAGGTCATTTTCGTCCTCCCTAGGCTTATTCTAATTCAATTAGGGTTTTTAACCAATCTTGTGCATCCAACAAGTGATTTTGTGTCATTTGTTGAACATTTAGGTCATTATCGTCCTCCCTGGGCTTACTTTAATCCATTTTGGGTTTTTAAATAATCTTGTGCATCCAATAAGTGATTTTGTGTCATTGGTTGAACATTTAGGTCATTTTCGACATCCTTGGACTTATTCTAATTCAATTAGGGTTTTTAACCAATCTTGTGCATCCAACAAGTGATTTTGTGTCATTGGTTGAACATTTAGGTCATTTTCGTCCTCCCTAGGCTTATTCTAATCCAATTAGGGTTTTTAACCAATCTTGTGCATCCAATAAGTGATTTTGTGTCATTGGTTGAACATTTAGGTCATTTTCGTCATCCTTGGACTTATTCTAATTCAATTAGGGTTTTTAACCAATCTTGTGCATCCAACAAGTGATTTTGTGTCATTGGTTGAACATTTAGGTCATTTTCGTCCTCCCTAGGCTTATTCTAATCCAATTAGGGTTTTTAACCAATCTTGTGCATCCAACAAGTGATTTTGTGTCATTGGTTGAACATTTAGGTCATTTTCGTCCTCCCTAGGCTTATTCTAATCCAATTAGAGTTTTTAAATAATCTTGTGCATCCAATAAGTGATTTTGTGTCATTGGTTGAATATTTAGGTCATTTTCGTCATCCTTGGACTTATTCTAATTCAATTAGGGTTTTTAACCAATCTTGTGCATCCAATAAGTGATTTTGTATCATTGGTTGAACATTTATGTCATTTTCGTGATCCTTGGACTTATTGTAATTCAATTAGGGTTTTTAATCAATGTTGTGCATCAACCAAGTGATTTTGTGTCATTGGTTGAACATTTAGGTCATTTTCGTCCTCCCTAGGCATATTGTAATGCAATTAGGGTTTGTAATCAATCATGTGCATCCAATAAGTAACTTTGGGTCATTGGTTGAACATTTAGGTCATTTTCATCCTCCCTAGGCATATTGTAATGCAATTAGGGTTTGTAATCAATCATGTGCATCCAATAAGTAATTTTGGGTCATTGGTTGAACATTTAGGTCATTTTCGTCCTCCCTAGGCTTATTCTTATCCGATTATGGTTTTTAACAAATCTTGTGCATCCAATAAGTGACTTTATGTCATTGGTTGAACATTTAGGTAATTTTCGTCCTCCCAAGGCTTATTGTAATGCCATTTGGGTTTTTAACCAACCTTGTGGGTTCAATAAGTGATTTTATGTCATTGGTTGAACATTTAGGTCATTTTCGTCCTCCCTAGGCTTATTCTAATCCAATTAGGGTTTTTAACCAATCTTGTGCATCCAACAAGTGATTTTGTGTCATTGGTTGAACTTTTAGGTCATCTTCGTCCTCCCTAGGCTTATTCTAATCCAATTAGAGTTTTTAAATAATCTTGTGCATCCAATAAGTGATTTTGTGTCATTGGTTGAATATTTAGGTCATTTTCGTCATCCTTGGACTTATTCTAATTCAATTAGGGTTTTTAACCAATCTTGTGCATCCAATAAGTGATTTTGTGTCATTGTTGAACATTTAGGTCATTTTGTCTTCCCTAGTCTTATTCCAATCCAATTAGGGTTTTTAACCAATCTTGTGCATCCAATAAGTGATTTTGTGTCATTGATTGAACATTTAGGTCATTTTCGTCAACCTTCAAGTTATTCTAATCCATTTAGGGTTTTTAACCAATCTTGTGCATCCAATACGAGATTTTCTGTCATTGGTTGAACATTTAGGTAATTTTCGTCCTCCCTAGGGTTATTGTAATGCAATTAGGGTTTTTAACCAATCTTGTGGATCCAATAAGTGACTTTGTGTCATTGGTTGAACATTTAAATCATTTTCGTCCTCCCTAGGCTTATTCTAATCCAATTAGGGTTTTTAACCAATCTTGTGCATCCAATACATGATTTTCAGTCATTGGTAGAACATTTAGGTCATTTTCGTCCTCCCTAGGCTTATTCTAATCCAATTAGGGTTTTTAACCAATCTTGTGCATCCAATAAGTGATTTTGTGTCATTGGTTGAACATTTAGGTCATTTTCGTCCTCCCTAGGCTTATTCTAATACAATTAGGGTTTTTAATCAATCTCGTGCATCGAATAAGTGATTTTGTGTCATTGGTTGAACATTTAGGTCATTTTCGTCCTCCCTAGGTTATTTTAATGCGATTAGGGTTTTTAATCAATCTAGTGCATCCAATGAGTAATTTTGTGTCATTGGTTGAACATATAGGTCATTTTCGTCCTCCCTAGGCTTATTCTAATCCAATAAGGGTTTTAAACCAATCTTGTGCATCCAATAAGTGATTTTGTGTCATTTGTTGAACATTTAGGTCATTATCGTCCTCCCTGGGCTTACTTTAATCCATTTTGGGTTTTTAAATAATCTTGTGCATCCAATAAGTGATTTTGTGTCATTGGTTGAACATTTAGGTCATTTTCGACATCCTTGGACTTATTCTAATTCAATTAGGGTTTTTAACCAATCTTGTGCATCCAACAAGTGATTTTGTGTCATTGGTTGAACATTTAGGTCATTTTCGTCCTCCCTAGGCTTATTCTAATACAATTAGGGTTTTTAATCAATCTTGTGCATCGAATACGTGATTTTGTGTCATTGGTTTAAATTTAGGTCATTTTCGTCATCGTTGGACTTATTCTAATTCAATTAGGTTTTATAACCAATCTTGTGCATCCAACAAGTGATTTTCTGTCATTGGTTGAACATTTAGGTCATTTTCGTCCTCCCTAGGCTTATTTTAATCCATTTAGGGTTTTTAAATAATCTAGTGCATCCAATAAGTGATTTTGTGTCATTGGTTGAACATCTAGGTCATTTTCGACATCCGTGGACTTATTCTAATTCAATTAGGGTTTTTAAACAATCTTGTGCATCCAACAATTGATTTTGTGTCATTCGTTGAACATTTAGGTCATTTTCGTCCTCCCTAGGCTTGTTCTAACCCAATCAAGGTTTTTAATCATTCTTGTGCATCCAATAAGTGATTTTGTGTCATTGGTTGAACATTTAGGTCATTTTCGTCCTCCCTAGGCTTATTCTAACCCAATCAAGGTTTTTAATCATTCTTGTGCATCCAATAAGTGATTTTGTGTCATTGGTTGAACATTTAGGTCATTTTCGTCCTCCCTAGGTTTATTTTAATGCAATTAGGGTTTTTCACCAATCTTGTGCATCCAATAAATGATTTTGTATCATTGGTTGAACATTTAGGACATTTTCGTCCTCCCTAGGTTTATTGTAATCCAATTAGGGTATTTAACCAATCTTGTGCATCCAATAAGTGATTTTGTATCATTGGTTGAACATTTAGGTCATTTTCGTCCTCCATAGGCTTATTTTAATCCGTTTAGGGTTTTTAAATAATATTGTGCATCCAATTAGTGATTTTGTGTCATTGGTTGAACAACTAGGTCATTTTCGACATCCCTGGACTTATTCTAATTCAATTAGGGTTTTTAACCAATCTTGTGCATCCAACAAGTCATTTTGTGTCATTGGTTGAAAATTTAGGTCATTTTCGTCCTCCCTAGGCTTATTCTAATACAATTAGGGTTTTTAATCAATCTTGTGCATCGAATAAGTGATTTTGTGTCATTGGTTGAACATTTAGGTCATTTTCGTCATCCTTGGACTTATTCTAATTCAATTAGGGTTTTTAACCAATCTTGTGCATCCAACAAGTGATTTTGTGTCATTGGTTGAACATTTAGGTCATTTTCGTCCTCCCTAGGCTTATTCTAATTCAATTAGGGTTTTTAACCAATCTTGTGCATCCAACAAGTGATTTTGTGTTATTTGTTGAACATTTAGGTCATTATCGTCCTCCCTGGGCTTACTTTAATCCATTTTGGGTTTTTAAATAATCTTGTGCATCCAATAAGTGATTTTGTGTCATTGGTTGAACATTTAGGTCATTTTCGACATCCTTGGACTTATTCTAATTCAATTAGGGTTTTTAACCAATCTTGTGCATCCAACAAGTGATTTTGTGTCATTGGTTGAACATTTAGGTCATTTTCGTCCTCCCTAGGCTTATTCTAATACAATTAGGGTTTTTAATCAATCTTGTGCATCGAATACGTGATTTTGTGTCATTGGTTTAAATTTAGGTCATTTTCGTCATCGTTGGACTTATTCTAATTCAATTAGGTTTTATAACCAATCTTGTGCATCCAACAAGTGATTTTCTGTCATTGGTTGAACATTTAGGTCATTTTCGTCCTCCCTAGGCTTATTTTAATCCATTTAGGGTTTTTAAATAATCTAGTGCATCCAATAAGTGATTTTGTGTCATTGGTTGAACATCTAGGTCATTTTCGACATCCGTGGACTTATTCTAATTCAATTAGGGTTTTTAAACAATCTTGTGCATCCAACAATTGATTTTGTGTCATTCGTTGAACATTTAGGTCATTTTCGTCCTCCCTAGGCTTGTTCTAACCCAATCAAGGTTTTTAATCATTCTTGTGCATCCAATAAGTGATTTTGTGTCATTGGTTGAACATTTAGGTCATTTTCGTCCTCCCTAGGCTTATTCTAACCCAATCAAGGTTTTTAATCATTCTTGTGCATCCAATAAGTGATTTTGTGTCATTGGTTGAACATTTAGGTCATTTTCGTCCTCCCTAGGTTTATTTTAATGCAATTAGGGTTTTTCACCAATCTTGTGCATCCAATAAATGATTTTGTATCATTGGTTGAACATTTAGGACATTTTCGTCCTCCCTAGGTTTATTGTAATCCAATTAGGGTATTTAACCAATCTTGTGCATCCAATAAGTGATTTTGTATCATTGGTTGAACATTTAGGTCATTTTCGTCCTCCATAGGCTTATTTTAATCCGTTTAGGGTTTTTAAATAATATTGTGCATCCAATTAGTGATTTTGTGTCATTGGTTGAACAACTAGGTCATTTTCGACATCCCTGGACTTATTCTAATTCAATTAGGGTTTTTAACCAATCTTGTGCATCCAACAAGTCATTTTGTGTCATTGGTTGAAAATTTAGGTCATTTTCGTCCTCCCTAGGCTTATTCTAATACAATTAGGGTTTTTAATCAATCTTGTGCATCGAATAAGTGATTTTGTGTCATTGGTTGAACATTTAGGTCATTTTCGTCATCCTTGGACTTATTCTAATTCAATTAGGGTTTTTAACCAATCTTGTGCATCCAACAAGTGATTTTGTGTCATTGGTTGAACATTTAGGTCATTTTCGTCCTCCCTAGGCTTATTCTAATTCAATTAGGGTTTTTAACCAATCTTGTGCATCCAACAAGTGATTTTGTGTCATTTGTTGAACATTTAGGTCATTATCGTCCTCCCTGGGCTTACTTTAATCCATTTTGGGTTTTTAAATAATCTTGTGCATCCAATAAGTGATTTTGTGTCATTGGTTGAACATTTAGGTCATTTTCGACATCCTTGGACTTATTCTAATTCAATTAGGGTTTTTAACCAATCTTGTGCATCCAACAAGTGATTTTGTGTCATTGGTTGAACATTTAGGTCATTTTCGTCCTCCCTAGGCTTATTCTAATACAATTAGGGTTTTTAATCAATCTTGTGCATCGAATAAGTGATTTTGTGTCATTGGTTTAACATTTAGGTCATTTTCGTCATCGTTGGACTTATTCTAATTCAATTAGGTTTTATAACCAATCTTGTGCATCCAACAAGTGATTTTGTGTCATTGGTTGAACATTTAGGTCATTTTCGTCCTCCCTAGGCTTATTCTAATCGAATTAGGGTTTTTAACCAATCTTGTGCATACAATAAGTGATTTTGTGTCATTGGTTGAATATTTAGGTCATTTTCGTCATCCTTGGACTTATTCTAATTCAATTAGGGTTTTTAACAAATCTCGTGCATCCAACTAGTGATTTTCTGTCATCGGTTGAACATTTAGGTCATTTTCGTCCTCCCTAGGTTTATTCTAATCCAATTAGGGTTTTTAAGAAATCTTGTTCATCCAATAAGTGATTTTGTGTCATTGGTAGAAGATTTAGGTCATTTTCGTCCTCCCTAGGCTTATTTTAATCCATTTAGGGTTTTTAAATAATCTAGTGCATCCAATAAGTGATTTTGTGTCATTGGTTGAACATCTAGGTCATTTTCGACATCCTTGGACTTATTCTAATTCAATTAGGGTTTTTAAACAATCTTGTGCATCCAACAATTGATTTTGTGTCATTGGTTGAACATTTAGGTCATTTTCGTCCTCCCTAGGCTTATTCTAACCCAATCAAGGTTTTTAATCATTCTTGTCCATCCAATAAGTGATTTTGTGTCATTGGTTGAACATTTAGGTCATTTTCGTCCTCCCTAGGTTTATTTTAATGCAATTAGGGTTTTTCACCAATCTTGTGCATCCAATAAATGATTTTGTATCATTGGTTGAACATTTAGGACATTTTCGTCCTCCCTAGGTTTATTGTAATCCAATTAGGGTATTTAACCAATCTTGTGCATCCAATAAGTGATTTTGTATCATTGGTTGAACATTTAGGTCATTTTCGTCCTCCATAGGCTTATTTTAATCCGTTTAGGGTTTTTAAATAATATTGTGCATCCAATTAGTGATTTTGTGTCATTGGTTGAACAACTAGGTCATTTTCGACATCCCTGGACTTATTCTAATTCAATTAGGGTTTTTAACCAATCTTGTGCATCCAACAAGTCATTTTGTGTCATTGGTTGAAAATTTAGGTCATTTTCGTCCTCCCTAGGCTTATTCTAATACAATTAGGGTTTTTAATCAATCTTGTGCATCGAATAAGTGATTTTGTGTCATTGGTTGAACATTTAGGTCATTTTCGTCATCCTTGGACTTATTCTAATTCAATTAGGGTTTTTAACCAATCTTGTGCATCCAACAAGTGATTTTGTGTCATTGGTTGAACATTTAGGTCATTTTCGTCCTCCCTAGGCTTATTCTAATTCAATTAGGGTTTTTAACCAATCTTGTGCATCCAACAAGTGATTTTGTGTCATTTGTTGAACATTTAGGTCATTATCGTCCTCCCTGGGCTTACTTTAATCCATTTTGGGTTTTTAAATAATCTTGTGCATCCAATAAGTGATTTTGTGTCATTGGTTGAACATTTAGGTCATTTTCGACATCCTTGGACTTATTCTAATTCAATTAGGGTTTTTAACCAATCTTGTGCATCCAACAAGTGATTTTGTGTCATTGGTTGAACATTTAGGTCATTTTCGTCCTCCCTAGGCTTATTCTAATACAATTAGGGTTTTTAATCAATCTTGTGCATCGAATACGTGATTTTGTGTCATTGGTTTAAATTTAGGTCATTTTCGTCATCGTTGGACTTATTCTAATTCAATTAGGTTTTATAACCAATCTTGTGCATCCAACAAGTGATTTTCTGTCATTGGTTGAACATTTAGGTCATTTTCGTCCTCCCTAGGCTTATTTTAATCCATTTAGGGTTTTTAAATAATCTAGTGCATCCAATAAGTGATTTTGTGTCATTGGTTGAACATCTAGGTCATTTTCGACATCCTTGAACTTATTCTAATTCAATTAGGGTTTTTAAACAATCTTGTGCATCCAACAATTGATTTTGTGTCATTCGTTGAACATTTAGGTCATTTTCGTCCTCCCTAGGCTTATTCTAACCCAATCAAGGTTTTTAATCATTCTTGTGCATCCAATAAGTGATTTTGTGTCATTGGTTGAACATTTAGGTCATTTTCGTCCTCCCTAGGTTTATTTTAATGCAATTAGGGTTTTTCACCAATCTTGTGCATCCAATAAATGATTTTGTATCATTGGTTGAACATTTAGGACATTTTCGTCCTCCCTAGGTTTATTGTAATCCAATTAGGGTATTTAACCAATCTTGTGCATCCAATAAGTGATTTTGTATCATTGGTTGAACATTTAGGTCATTTTCGTCCTCCATAGGCTTATTTTAATCCGTTTAGGGTTTTTAAATAATATTGTGCATCCAATTAGTGATTTTGTGTCATTGGTTGAACAACTAGGTCATTTTCGACATCCCTGGACTTATTCTAATTCAATTAGGGTTTTTAACCAATCTTGTGCATCCAACAAGTCATTTTGTGTCATTGGTTGAAAATTTAGGTCATTTTCGTCCTCCCTAGGCTTATTCTAATACAATTAGGGTTTTTAATCAATCTTGTGCATCGAATAAGTGATTTTGTGTCATTGGTTGAACATTTAGGTCATTTTCGTCATCCTTGGACTTATTCTAATTCAATTAGGGTTTTTAACCAATCTTGTGCATCCAACAAGTGATTTTGTGTCATTGGTTGAACATTTAGGTCATTTTCGTCCTCCCTAGGCTTATTCTAATTCAATTAGGGTTTTTAACCAATCTTGTGCATCCAACAAGTGATTTTGTGTCATTTGTTGAACATTTAGGTCATTATCGTCCTCCCTGGGCTTACTTTAATCCATTTTGGGTTTTTAAATAATCTTGTGCATCCAATAAGTGATTTTGTGTCATTGGTTGAACATTTAGGTCATTTTCGACATCCTTGGACTTATTCTAATTCAATTAGGGTTTTTAACCAATCTTGTGCATCCAACAAGTGATTTTGTGTCATTGGTTGAACATTTAGGTCATTTTCGTCCTCCCTAGGCTTATTCTAATACAATTAGGGTTTTTAATCAATCTTGTGCATCGAATAAGTGATTTTGTGTCATTGGTTTAACATTTAGGTCATTTTCGTCATCGTTGGACTTATTCTAATTCAATTAGGTTTTATAACCAATCTTGTGCATCCAACAAGTGATTTTGTGTCATTGGTTGAACATTTAGGTCATTTTCGTCCTCCCTAGGCTTATTCTAATCGAATTAGGGTTTTTAACCAATCTTGTGCATACAATAAGTGATTTTGTGTCATTGGTTGAATATTTAGGTCATTTTCGTCATCCTTGGACTTATTCTAATTCAATTAGGGTTTTTAACCAATCTCGTGCATCCAACTAGTGATTTTCTGTCATCGGTTGAACATTTAGGTCATTTTCGTCCTCCCTAGGTTTATTCTAATCCAATTAGGGTTTTTAAGAAATCTTGTTCATCCAATAAGTGATTTTGTGTCATTGGTAGAAGATTTAGGTCATTTTCGTCCTCCCTAGGCTTATTTTAATCCATTTAGGGTTTTTAAATAATCTAGTGCATCCAATAAGTGATTTTGTGTCATTGGTTGAACATCTAGGTCATTTTCGACATCCTTGGACTTATTCTAATTCAATTAGGGTTTTTAAACAATCTTGTGCATCCAACAATTGATTTTGTGTCATTGGTTGAACATTTAGGTCATTTTCGTCCTCCCTAGGCTTATTCTAACCCAATCAAGGTTTTTAATCATTCTTGTCCATCCAATAAGTGATTTTGTGTCATTGGTTGAACATTTAGGTCATTTTCGTCCTCCCTAGGTTTATTTTAATGCAATTAGGGTTTTTCACCAATCTTGTGCATCCAATAAATGATTTTGTATCATTGGTTGAACATTTAGGACATTTTCGTCCTCCCTAGGTTTATTCTAATCCAATTAGGGTATCTAACCAATCTTGTGCATCCAATAAGTGATTTTGTGTCATTGGTTGAACATTTTGGTCATTTTCGCCCTCCCTAGGCTTATTTTAATCCTTTTAGGGTTTTTAAATAATATTGTGCATCCAATAAGTGATTTTGTGTCATTGGTTGAACATCTAGGTCATTTTCGACATCCCTGGACTTATTCTAATTCAATTAGGGTTTTTAACCAATCTTGTGCATCCAACAAGTGATTTTGTGTCATTGGTTGATCATTTAGGTCATTTTCTTCCTCCCTAGGCTTATTCTAATACAATTAGGGTTTTTAATCAATCTTGTGCATTGAATAAGTGATTTTGTGTCATTGGTTGAACATTTAGGTCATTTTCGTCATCCTTCGACTTATTCTAATTCAATTAGGGTTTTTAACCAATCTTGTGCATCCAACAAGTGATTTTGTGTCATTGGTTGAACATTTAGGTCATTTTCGTCCACCCTAGGCTTATTCTAATTCAATTAGGGTTTTTAACCAATCTTGTGCATCCAACAAGTGATTTTTTGTCATTTGTTGAACATTTAGGTCATTTTCGTCCTCCCTAGGGTTACTTTAAACCATTTTGGGTTTTTAAATAATCTTGTGCATCAAATAAGTGATTTTGTGTCATTGGTTGACCATTTAGGTCATTTTCGCCATCCTTGGACTTATTCTAATTCAATTAGGGTTTTTAACCAATCTTGTGCATCCAACAAGTGATTTTGTGTCATTGGTTGAACATCTAGGTCATTTTCGACATCCCTGGATTTATTCTAATTCAATTAGGGTTTTTAACCAATCTTGTGCATCCAACAAGTGATTTTGTGTCATTGGTTGAAAATTTAGGTCATTTTCGTCCTCCCTAGGCTTATTCTAATACAATTAGGGTTTTTAATCAATCTTGTGCATCGAATAAGTGATTTTGTGTCATTGGTTGAACATTTAGGTCATTTTTGTCTTCCTTCAACTTATTCTAATCCATTTAGGGTTTTTAACCAATCCTGTGCACCCAATAAGTGATTTTGTGTCATTGGTTGAACATTTAGGTGATTTTCGTGATCCTTTGACTTATTCTAATTCAATTAGGGTTTTTAACCAATCTTGTGCATCCAACAAGTGATTTTGTGTCATTGGTTGAACATTTAGTTCATTTTCGTCATCGTTGGACTTATTCTAATTCAATTAGGTTTTTTAACCAATCTTGTGCATCCAAAACGTGATTTTTTGTCATTGGTTGAACATTTACGTCATTTTCGTCCTCCCTGGGCATATTGTAATCCAATTAGAGTTTTTAAATAATCTTGTGCATCCAATAAAATATTTTGTGTCATTGGTTGAATATTTAGGTCATTTTCGTCATCCTTGGACTTATTCGAATTCAATTATGGTTTTTAACCAATCTTGTGCATCCAATAAGTGATTTTGTGTCATTGGTTGAACATTTAGGTCATTTTCGTCCTCCCTAGCTTTATTTTAATCCATTTAGAGTTTTTAAATAATCTTGTGCATCCAATAAACGATTTTGTATCATTGGTTGAACATCTAGGTCATTTTCGACATCCTTGGACTTATTCTAATTCAATTATGGTTTTTAACCAATCATGTGCATCCAACAAGTGATTTTATGTTATTAGTTGAACATTTAGATCATTTTCGTCCTCCCTAGGCTTATTCTAATCCAATTAGGGTTTTTAACCAATCTTGTGCATCCAATAAGTGATTTTGTGTCATTGGTTGAACATTTAGGTCATTTTCGTCCTCCCTAGGCTTATTTTAATGCAATTAAGGTTTATCACCAATCTTGTGCATCCAATAAATGATTTTGTATCATTGGTTGAACATTTAGGACATTTTCGTCCTCCCTAGGTTTATTCTAACCCAATTAGGGTATTTCACCAATCTTGTGCATCCAATAAGTGATTTTGTGTCATTGGTTTGTACATTTAGGTCCTTTTCGTCCTCCCTAGGCTTATTTTAATCCATTTAGGGTTTTTAAATAATCTTGTGCATCAAATAAGTGATTTTGTGTTATTGGTTGAACATTTAGATAATTTTTGTCCTCCCTAGGCTTATTCTAATCCAATTAGGGTTTTTAACCAATCTTGTGCATCCAACAACTGATTTTGTGTCATTGGTTGAACATTTAGGTCATTTTCGTACTCCCTAGGCTTATTTTAATGCAATTAGGGTTTTTAACCAATCTTGTGCATCCACAAAGTGATTTTGTGTCATTGGTTGAACATTTAGCTCATTTTCGTCCTCCCTAGGCTTATTGTAATCCAATTAGAGTTTTTAAATAATCTTGTGCATCCAATAAAATATTTTGTGTCATTGGTTGAATATTTAGGTCATTTTCGTCATCCTTGGACTTATTCGAATTCAATTAGGGTTTTTAACCAATCTTGTGCATCCAATAAGTGATTTTGTGTCATTGGTTGAACATTTAGGTCATTTTCGTCCTCCCTAGCTTTATTTTAATCCATTTAGGGTTTTTAAATAATCTTGTGCATCCAATAAGTGATTTTGTGTCATTGGTTGACCATTTAGGTCATTTTCGACATCCTTGGACTTATTCTAATTCAATTAGGGTTTTTAACCAATCTTGTGCATCCAACAAGTGATTTTGTGTCATTGGCTGAACATTTAGGTCATTTTCGTCCTCCCTAGGCTTATTCTAATACAATTAGGGTTTTTAATCAATCTTGTGCATCGAATAAGTGTTTTTCTGTCATTGGTTGAACATTTAGGTCATTTTCGTCATCGTTGGACTTATTCTAATTCAATTAGGTTTTTTAACCAATCTTGTGCATCCAACAAGTGATTTTTTGTCATTGGTTGAACATTTACGTCATTTTCGTCCTCCCTAGGCTTATTGTAATCCAATTAGAGTTTTTAAATAATCTTGTGCATCCAATAAAATATTTTGTGTCATTGGTTGAATATTTAGGTCATTTTCGTCATCCTTGGACTTATTCTAATTCAATTAGGGTTTATAACCAATCTTGTGCATCCAATAAGTGATTTTGTGTCATTGGTTGAACATTTAGGTCATTTTCGTCCTCCCTAGGTTTATTTTAATCCATTTAGGGTTTTTAAATAATCTTGTGCTTCCAATAAGGGATTTTGTGTCATTGGTTGAACATCTAGGTCATTTTCGACATCCTTGGACTTATTCTAATTCAATTAGGGTTTTTAACCAATCATGTGCATCCAACAAGTGATTTTATGTCATTAGTTGAACATTTAGATCATTTTCGTCCTCCCTAGGCTTATTCTAATCCAATTAGGGTTTTTAACCAATCTTGTGCATCCAATAAGTGATTTTGTGTCATTGGTTGAACATTTAGGTCATTTTCGTCCTCCCTAGGCTTATTTTAATGCAATTAAGGTTTTTCACCAATCTTGTGCATCCAATAAATGATTTTGTATCATTGGTTGAACATTTAGGACATTTTCGTCCTCCCTAGGTTTATTCTAACCCAATTAGGGTATTTCACCAATCTTGTGCATCCAATAAGTGATTTTGTGTCATTGGTTGAACATTTAGGTCCTTTTCGTCCTCCCTAGGCTTATTTTAATCCATTTATGGTTTTTAAATAATCTTGTGCATCAAATAAGTGATTTTGTGTTATTGGTTGAACATTTAGATAATTTTCGTCCTCCCTAGGCTTATTCTAATCCAATTAGGGTTTTTAACCAATCTTGTGCATCCAACAACTGATTTTGTGTCATTGGTTGAACATTTAGGTGATTTTCGTGATCCTTGGACTTATTCTAATTCAATTAGGGTTTTTAACCAATCTTGTGCATCCAACAAGTGATTTTGTGTCATTGGTTCAACATTTAGGTCATTTTCGTCCTCCCTAGGCATATTGTAATGCAATTAGGGTTTGTAATCAATCATGTGCATCCAATAAGTAATTTTGGGTCATTGGTTGAACATTTAGGTCATTTTCGTCCTTCCTAGGCTTATTCTAATCCGATTATGGTTTTTAACAAATCTTGTGCATCCAATAAGTGACTTTATGTCATTGGTTGAACATTTAGGTCATTTTCATCCTCTCTAAGCTTATTCTAATCCATTTAGGGTTTTTAACCAATCTTGTGCATCCAATAAGTGATTTTGTGTCATTGTTGAACATTTAGGTCATTTTCGTCTTCCCTAGTCTTATTCCAATCCAATTAGGGTTTTTAACCAATCTTGTGCATCCGATAAGTGATTTTGTGTCATTGATTGAACATTTAGGTCATTTTCGTCCACCTTCAAGTTATTCTAATCTATTTAGGGTTTTTAACCAATCTTGTGCATCCAATACGCGATTTTCTCTCATTGGTTGAACATTTAGGTAACTTTCGTCCTCCCTAGGCTTATTGTAATGCAATTAGGGTTTGTAATCAATCATGTGCATCCAATAAGTAATTTTGGGTCATTGGTTGAACATTTAGGTCATTTTCGTCCTTCCTAGGCTTATTCTAATCCGATTATGGTTTTTAACAAATCTTGTGCATCCAATAAGTGACTTTATGTCATTGGTTGAACATTTAGGTCATTTTCATCCTCTCTAAGCTTATTCTAATCCATTTAGGGTTTTTAACCAATCTCGTGCATCCAATAAGTGATTTTGTGTCATTGTTGAACATTTAGGTCATTTTCGTCTTCCCTAGTCTTATTCCAATCCAATTAGGGTTTTTAACCAATCTTGTGCATCCGATAAGTGATTTTGTGTCATTGATTGAACATTTAGGTCATTTTCGTCCACCTTCAAGTTATTCTAATCTATTTAGGGTTTTTAACCAATCTTGTGCATCCAATACGCGATTTTCTCTCATTGGTTGAACATTTAGGTAACTTTCGTCCTCCCTAGGCTTATTGTAATGCAATTAGGGTTTTTAACCAACCTTGTGGATCCAATAAGTGATTTTGTGTCATTGGTTGAACATTTAGGTCATTTTCGTCCTCCCTAGGCTTATTCTAATCCAATTATGGTTTTTAACCAATCTTGTGCATCCAATAAGTGATTTTGTGTCATTGGTTGAACTTTTAGGTCATTTTCGTCCTCCCTAGGCTTATTCTAATCCAATTAGAGTTTTTTAATAATCTTGTGCATCCAATAGTGATTTTGTGTCATTGGTTGAATATTTAGGTCATTTTCGTCATCCTTGGACTTATTCTAATTCAATTAGGGTTTTTAACCAATCTTGTGCATCCAATAAGTGATTTTGTGTCATTGGTTGAACATTTAAGTCATTTTCGTCCTCCCTAGGCTTATTTTAATCCATTTAGGGTTTTTAAATAATCTTGTGCATCCAATAAGCGATTTTGTGTCATTGGTTGAACATCTAGGTCATTTTCGACATCCTTGGACTTATTCTAATTCAATTAGGGTTTTAAACCAATCTTGTGCATCCAATAAGTGATTTTGTGTCATTGGTTGAACATTTAGGTCATTTTCGTCCTCCCTAGGCTTATTTTAATCCATTTAGGGTTTTTAAATAATCTTGTGCATCCAATAAGTGATTTTGTGTCATTGGTTGAACATCTAGGTCATTTTCGACATCCTTGGACTTATTCTAATTCAATTAGGGTTTTTAACCAATCATGTGCATCCAACAAGTGATTTTGTGTCATTGGTTGAACATTTAGATCATTTTCGTCCTCCCTAGGCTTATTCTAATCCAATTAGGGTTTTTAACCATTCTTGTGCATCCAATAAGTGATTTTGTGTCATTGGTTGAACATTTAGGTCAATTTCATCCTCCCTTGGCTTATTCTAATCCAATTAGGGTTTTTAACCAATTTTGTGGATCCAATAAGTGATTTTGTGTCATTGGTTGAACATTTAGGTCATTTTCGTCATCCTTGGACTTATTCTAATTGAATTAGGGTTTTTAACCAATCTTGTGAATCCAACAAGTGATTTTGTGTCATTGGTTGAATATTTAGGTCATTTTCGTCATCCTTGGACATATTCTAATTCAATTAGGGTTTTTAACCAATCTTGTGCATCCAATAAGTGATTTTGTGTCATTGGTAGAAAATTTAGGTCATTTTCGTCCTCCTTCAACTTATTCTAATCCATTTAGGGTTTTTAACCAATCTTGTGCACCCAATAAGTGATTTTGTGTCATTGGTTGAACATTTAGGTCATTTTCGTGATCCTTGGACTTATTCTAATTCAATTAGGGTTTTTAACCAATCTTGTGCATCCAACAAGTGATTTTGTGTCATTGGTTGAACATTTAGGTCATTTTCGTCCTCCCTAGGCATATTGTAATGCAATTAGGGTTTGTAATCAATTATGTGCATCCAATAAGTAATTTTGGGTCATTGGTTGAACATTTAGGTCATTTTCGTCCTCCCTAGGCTTATTGTAATGCAATTAGGGTTTTTAACCAACCTTGTGGATCAAATAAGTGATTTTGTGTCATTGGTTGAACATTTAGGTCATTTTCGTCCTCCCTAGGCTTATTCTAATCCAATTATGGTTTTTAACCAATCTTGTGCATCCAATAAGTGATTTTGTGTCATTGGTTGAACATTTAGGTCATTTTCGTCCTCCCTAGGCTTATTCTAATCCAATTAGGGTTTTTAACCAATCTTGTGCATCCAATAAGTGATTTTGTGTCATTGGTAGAACATTTAGGTCATTTTCGTCCTCCCTAGGCTTATTCTAATCCAATTAGGGTTTTTAACCAATCTTGTGCATCCAATAAGTGATTTTGTGTCATTGGTTGAACATTTAGGTCATTTTCGTCATCCTTGGACTTATTCTAATTGAATTAGGGTTTTTAATAAATCTTGTGAATCCAACAAGTGATTTTGTGTCATTGGTTGAACATTTAGGTCATTTTCGTCCTCCCTAGGCTTATTCTAATCCAATTAGGGTTTTTAACCAATCTTATGCATCCAATAAGTGATTTTGTGTCATTGGTAGAAAATTTAGGTCATTTTCGTCCTCCTTCAACTTATTCTAATCCATTTAGGGTTTTTAACCAATCTTGTGCATCCAATAAGTGATTTTGTGTCATTGGTTGAACATTTAGGTCATTTTCGTCATCCTTGGACTTATTCTAATTGAATTAGGGTTTTTAACCAATCTTGTGAATCCAACAAGTGATTTTGTGTCATTGGTTGAACATTTAGGTCATTTTCATCCTCCCTAGGCTTATTCTAATCCAATTAGGGTTTTTAACCAATCTTGTGCATCCAATAAGTGATTTTGTGTCATTGGTAGAAAATTTAGGTCATTTTCGTCCTCCTTCAACTTATTCTAATCCATTTAGGGTTTTTAACCAATCTTGTGCACCCAATAAGTGATTTTGTGTCATTGGTTGAACATTTAGGTCATTTTCGTGATCCTTGGACTTATTCTAATTCAATTAGGGTTTTTAACCAATCTTGTGCATCCAACAAGTGATTTTGTGTCATTGGTTGAACATTTAGGTCATTTTCGTCCTCCCTAGGCATATTGTAATGCAATTAGGGTTTGTAATCAATTATGTGCATCCAATAAGTAATTTTGGGTCATTGGTTGAACATTTAGGTCATTTTCGTCCTCCCTAGGCTTATTGTAATGCAATTAGGGTTTTTAACCAACCTTGTGGATCAAATAAGTGATTTTGTGTCATTGGTTGAACATTTAGGTCATTTTCGTCCTCCCTAGGCTTATTCTAATCCAATTATGGTTTTTAACCAATCTTGTGCATCCAATAAGTGATTTTGTGTCATTGGTTGAACATTTAGGTCAGTTTCATCCTCCCTTGGCTTATTCTAATCCAATTAGGGTTTTTAACCAATCTTGTGCATCCAACAAGTGATTTTGTGTCATTGGTTGAACTTTTAGGTAATTTTCGTCCTCCCTAGGCTATTTCTAATCCAATTAGAGTTTTTTAATAATCTTGTGCATCCAATAGTGATTTTGTGTCATTGGTTGAATATTGAGGTCATTTTCGTCATCCTTGGACTTATTCTAATTCAATTAGGGTTTTTAACCAATCTTGTGCATCCAATAAGTGATTTTGTGTCATTGGTTGAACATTTAAGTCATTTTCGTCCTCCCTAGGCTTATTTTAATCCATTTAGGGTTTTTAAATAATCTTGTGCATCCAATAAGCGATTTTGTGTCATTGGTTGAACATTTAGGTCATTTTCGTCCTCCCTAGGCTTATTCTAATCCAATTAGAGTTTTTAAATAATCTTGTGCATCCAATAAGTGATTTTGTGTGATTGGTTGAATATTTAGGTCATTTTCGTCATCCTTGGACTTATTCTAATTCAATTAGGGTTTTTGACCAATCTTGTGCATCCAATAAGTGATTTTGTGTCATTGGTTGAACATTTAGGTCAGTTTCATCCACCTTTGGCTTATTCTAATCCAATTAGGGTTTTTAACCAATCTTGTGGATCCAATAAATGATTTTGTGTCATTGGTTGAACATTTAGGTCATTTTCGACCTCCCTAGGCTTATTCTAATCCAATTAGAGTTTTTAAATAATCTGGTGCATCCAATAAGTGATTTTGTGTCATTGGTTGAACATCTAGGTCATTTTCGACATCCTTGGACTTATTCTAATTCAATTAGGGTTTTTAACCAATCATGTGCATCCAACAAGTGATTTTGTGTCGTTGGTTGAACATTTAGGTCATTTTCGTCATCCTTGGACTTATTCTAATTCAATTAGGGTTTTTAACCAATCATGTGCATCCAACAAGTGATTTTGTGTCATTGGTTGAACATTTAGATCATTTTCGTCCTCCCTAGGCTTATTCTAATCCAATTAGGGTTTTTAACCAATCTTGTGCATCCAATAAGTGATTTTGTGTCATTGGTTGAATATTTAGGTCATTTTCGTCATCCTTGGACTTATTCTAATTCAATTAGGATTTTTAACCAATCTTGTGCATGCAATAAGTGATTTTGTGTCATTGGTTGAACATTTAGGTCATTTTCGTCCTCCCTAGGCTTATTTTAATCCATTTAGGGTTTTTAAATAATCTTGTGCATCCAATAAGTGATTTTGTGTCATTGATTGAACATCTAGGTCATTTTCGACATCCTTGGACTTATTCTAATTTAATTAGGGTTTTTAACCAATCTTGTGCATCCAACAAGTGATTTTGTGTCGTTGGTTGAACATTTAGATCATTTTCGTCCTCCCTAGGCTTATTCTAATCCAATTAGGGTTTTTAACCAATCTTGTGCATCCAATAAGTGATTTTGTGTCATTGGTTGAACAATTTGGTCATTTTCGTCATCCTTGGACTTATTCTAATTCAATTAGGGTTTTTAACCAATCTTGTGCATCCAACAAGTGAATTTCTGTCATTGGTTGAACATTTAGGTCATTTTCGTCCTCCCTAGGCTTATTATAATCCAATTTGGGTTTTTAACCAATCTTGTGCATCCAATATGTGATTTTGTGTCATTGGTTGAACATTTAGGTCATTTTCGTCATCCTTGGACTTATTCTAATTCAATAAGGGTTTTTAACCAATCATGTGCATCCAACAAGTGATTTTGTGTCATTGGTTGAACATTTAGATCATTTTCGTCCTCCCTAGGCTTATTCTAATCGAATTAGGGTTTTTAACCAATCTTGTGCATCCAATAAGTGATTTTGTGTCATTGGTTGAATATTTAGGTCATTTTCGTCCTCCCTAGGCTTATTTTAATCCATTTAGGGTTTTAAAATAATCTTGTGCATCCAATAAGTGATTTTGTGTCATTGATTGAACATCTAGGTCATTTTCGACATCCTTGGACTTATTCTTATTCAATTAGGGTTTTTAACCAATCATGTGCATCCAACAAGTGATTTTGTGTCATTGGTTGAACATTTAGATCATTTTCGTCCTCCCTAGGTTATTCTAATCCAATTAGGGTTTTTAACCAATCTTGTGCATCCAATAAGTGATTTTGTGTCATTGGTTGAACATTTAGGTCATTTTCGTCCTCCCTAGGCTTATTCTAATCCAATTAGGGTTTTTAACCAATCTTGTGCATACAATAAGTGATTTTGTGTCATTGGTTGAACATTTAGGTCATTTTCGTCCTCCTTCAACTTATTCTAATCCATTTAGGGTTTTTAACCAATCTTGTGCATCCAATAACTGATTTTGTGTCATTGGTTGAACATCTAGGTCATTTTCGACATCCTTGGACTTATTCTAATTCAATTAGGGTTTTTAACCAATCTTGTGCATCCAAAAAGTGATTTTGTGTCATTGGTTGAACATTTAGGTCATTTTCATCCTCCCTAGGCTTATTCTAATCGAATTAGGGTTTTTTACCAATCTTGTGCATCCAATAATTGATTTTGTGTCATTGGTTGAACATTTAGGTCATTTTCGTCATCCTTGGACTTATTCTAATTCAATTAGGGTTTTTAACCAATCTTGTGCATCCAACAAGTGATTTTCTGTCATTAGTTGAGCATTTAGGTCATTTTCGTCTTCCCTAGGCTTATTCTAATCCAATTAGGGTTTTTAACAAATCTTATTCATCCAATAAGTGATTTTGTGTCATTAATAGAAGATTTAGGTCATTTTCGTCCTCCCTAGGCTTATTTTAATCCATTTAGGGATTTTAAATAATCTAGTTTATCCAATAAGTGATTTTGTATCATTGGTTTAACATCTAGGTCATTTTCGACATCCTTAGACTTATTCTAATTCAATTAGGGTTTTTAACCAATCTTGTGCATCCAACAAGTGATTTTGTGTCATTGGTTGAACAGTTAGGTCATTTTCGTCCTCCCTAGGCTTATTCTAATACAATTAGGGTTTTTAATCATTCTTGTGCATCGAATAAGTGATTTTGTGTCATTGGTTGAACATTTAGGTCATTTTCGTCCTCCCTAGGCTTACTTTAATCCATTTTGGGTTTTTAATTAATCTAGTGCATCCAATAAGTGATTTTCTGTCATTGGTTGAACATTTAGGTCATTTTCGTCCTCCCTAGGCTTATTCTAATACAATTAGGGTTTTTAATCAATCTTGTGCATCCAACAAGTGATTTTTTGTCATTGGTTGAACATTTAGGTCATTTTCGTCCTCCCTAGGCTTATTCTAATCCAATTAGGGTTTTTAACCAATCTTGTGCATCCAATAAGTGATTTTGTGTCATTGGTTGAACGTTTAGGTCATTTTCGTCCTCCTTCAACTTATTCTAATCCATTTAGGTTTTTAACCAATCTTGTGCATCCAATAACTGATTTTGTGTCATTGGTTGAACATCTAGGTCATTTTCGACATCCTTGGACTTATTCTAATTCAATTAGGGTTTTGAACCAATCTTGTGCATCCAACAAGTGATTTTGTGTCATTGGTTGAACATCTAGGTCATTTTCGACATCCTTGGACTTATTCTAATTCAATTAGGGTTTTTAACCAATCATGTGCATCCAACAAGTGATTTTGTGTCATTGGTTGAACATTTAGATCATTTTCGTCCTCCCTAGGCTTATTCTAATCCAATTAGGGTTTTTAACCAATCTTGTGCATCCAATAAGTGATTTTGTGTCATTGGTTGAACATTTAGGTCATTTTCGTCATCCTTGGACTTATTCTAATTGAATTAGGGTTTTTAATAAATCTTGTGAATCCAACAAGTGATTTTGTGTCATTGGTTGAACATTTAGGTCATTTTCGTCCTCCCTAGGCTTATTCTAATCCAATTAGGGTTTTTAACCAATCTTATGCATCCAATAAGTGATTTTGTGTCATTGGTAGAAAATTTAGGTCATTTTCGTCCTCCTTCAACTTATTCTAATCCATTTAGGGTTTTTAACCAATCTTGTGCATCCAATAAGTGATTTTGTGTCATTGGTTGAACATTTAGGTCATTTTCGTCATCCTTGGACTTATTCTAATTGAATTAGGGTTTTTAACCAATCTTGTGAATCCAACAAGTGATTTTGTGTCATTGGTTGAACATTTAGGTTATTTTCGTCCTCCCTAGGCTTATTCTAATCCAATTAGGGTTTTTAACCAATCTTGTGCATCCAATAAGTGATTTTGTGTCATTGGTAGAAAATTTAGGTCGTTTTCGTCCTCCTTCAACTTATTCTAATCCATTTAGGGTTTTTAACCAATCTTGTGCACCCAATAAGTGATTTTGTGTCATTGGTTGAACATTTAGGTCATTTTCGTGATCCTTGGACTTATTCTAATTCAATTAGGGTTTTTAACCAATCTTGTGCATCCAACAAGTGATTTTGTGTCATTGGTTGAACATTTAGGTCATTTTCGTCCTCCCTAGGCATATTGTAATGCAATTAGGGTTTGTAATCAATTATGTGCATCCAATAAGTAATTTTGGGTCATTGGTTGAACATTTAGGTCATTTTCGTCCTCCCTAGGCTTATTGTAATGCAATTAGGGTTTTTAACCAACCTTGTGGATCCAATAAGTGATTTTGGGTCATTGGTTGAACATTTAGGTCATTTTCGTCCTCCCTAGGCTTATTCTTATCCAATTAGGGTTTTTAACCAATCTTGTGCATCCAATAAGCGATTTTGTGTCATTGGTAGAACATTTAGGTCAGTTTCTTCCTCCCTTGGCTTATTCTAATCCAATTAGGGTTTTTAACTAATCTTGTGCATCCAACAAGTGATTTTGTGTCATTGGTTGAACATTTAAGTCATTTTCATCCTCCCTAGGCTTATTCTAATCCAATTAGAGTTTTTAAATAATCTTGTGCATCCAATAAGTGATTTTGTGTCATTGGTTGAATATTTAGGTCATTTTCGTCATCCTTGGACTTATTCTAATTCAATTAGGGTTTTTAACCAATCTTGTGCATCCAATAAGTGATTTTGTGTCATTGGTTGAACATTTAGGTCATTTTCGTCCTCCCTAGGCTTATTTTAATCCATTTAGGGTTTTTGAATAATCTTGTGCATCCAATAAGTGATTTTGTGTCATTGGTTGAACATCTAGGTCATTTTCGACATCCTTGAACTTATTCTAATTCAATTATGGTTTTTAACCAATCATGTGCATTCAACAAGTGATTTTGTGTCATTGGTTGAACATTTAGATCATTTTCGTTCTCCTTAGGCTTATTCTAATCCAATTAGGGTTTTTAACCAATCTTGTGCATCCAATAAGTGATTTTGTGTCGTTGGTTGAACATTTAGGTCAGTTTCATCCACCTTTGGCTTATTCTAATCCAATTAGGGTTTTTAACCAATCTTGTGGATCCAATAAATGATTTTGTGTCATTGGTTGAACATTTAGGTCATTTTCGACCTCCCTAGGCTTATTCTAATCCAATTAGAGTTTTTAAATAATCTTGTGCATCCAATAAGTGATTTTGTGTCATTGGTTGAACATCTAGGTCATTTTCGACATCCTTGGACTTATTCTAATTCAATTAGGGTTTTTAACCAATCATGTGCATCCAACAAGTGATTTTGTGTCGTTGGTTGAACATTTAGGTCATTTTCGTCATCCTTGGACTTATTCTAATTCAATTAGAGTTTTTAACCAATCATGTGCATCCAACAAGTGATTTTGTGTCATTGGTTGAACATTTAGATCATTTTCGTCCTCCCTAGGCTTATTCTAATCCAGTTAGGGTTTTTAACCAATCTTGTGCATCCAATAAGTGATTTTGTGTCATTGGTTGAATATTTAGGTCATTTTCATCATCCTTGGACTTATTCTAATTCAATTAGGATTTTTAACCAATCTTGTGCATGCAATAAGTGATTTTGTGTCATTGGTTGAACATTTAGGTCATTTTCGTCCTCCCTAGGCTTATTTTAATCCATTTAGGGTTTTTAAATAATCTTGTGCATCCAATAAGTGATTTTGTGTCATTGATTGAACATCTAGGTCATTTTCGACATCCTTGGACTTATTCTAATTCAATTAGGGTTTTTAACCAATCATGTGCATCCAACAAGTGATTTTGTGTCATTGGTTGAACATTTAGATCATTTTCGTCCTCCCTAGGTTATTCTAATCCAATTAGGGTTTTTAACCAATCTTGTGCATCCAATAAGTGATTTTGTGTCATTGGTTGAATATTTAGGTCATTTTCATCATCCTTGGACTTATTCTAATTCAATTAGGATTTTTAACCAATCTTGTGCATGCAATAAGTGATTTTGTGTCATTGGTTGAATATTTAGGTCATTTTCGTCCTCCCTAGGCTTATTCTAATACAATTAGGGTTTTTAATCAATCTTGTGCATCGAATAAGTGATTTTGTGTCATTGGTTGAACATTTAGGTCATTTTCGTCATCGTTGGACTTATTCTTATTCAATTAGGGTTTTTAACCAATGTTGTGCATCCAACAAGTGATTTTGTGTCATTGGTTGAACATTTAGGTCATTTTCGTCCTCCCTAGGCTTACTTTAATCCATTTTGGGTTTTTAAATAATCTTGTGCATCCAATAAGTGATTTTGTGTCATTGGTTGAACATTTAGGTCATTTTCGACATCCTTGGACTTATTCTAATTCAATTAGGGTTTTTAACCAATCTTGTGCATCCAACAAGTGATTTTGTGTCATTGGTTGAACATTTAGGTCATTTTCGTCCTCCCTAGGCTTATTCTAATACAATTAGGGTTTTTAATCAATCTTGTGCATCGAATAAGTGATTTTGTGTCATTGGTTGAACATTTAGGTCATTTTCGTCATCCTTGGACTTATTCTAATTCAATTAGGGTTTTTAAACAATCTTGTGCATCCAACAAGTGATTTTCTGTCATTGGTTGAACATTTAGGTCATTTTCGTCCTCCCTAGGCTTATTGTAATCCAATTAGGGTTTTTAACAAATCTTGTTCATCCAATAAGTGATTTTGTGTCATTGGTAGAAGATTTAGGTCATTTTCGTCCTCCATATGCTTATTTTAATCCATTTAGGGTTTTTAAATAATCTAGTACATCCAATAAATGATTTTGTGTCATTAGTTGAACATCTAGGTCATTTTTGACATCCTTGGACTTATTCTAATTCAATTAGGGTTTTTAAACAATCTTGTGCATCCAACAATTGATTTTGTGTCATTGGTTGAACATTTAGGTCATTTTCGTCCTCCCTAGGCTTATTCTAACCCAATCAGGGTTTTTAATCAATCTTGTGCATCCAATAAATGATTTTGTGTCATTGGTTGAACATTTAGGTCATTTTCCTCCTCTCTAGGCTTATTCTAATCCAATTGGGATTTTTAACCAATCTTGTACATCCAATAAGTGATTTTGTGTCATTGGTTGAACATTTAGGTCATTTTCGTCCTCCCTAGGCTTATTCAAATCCAATTAGGGTTTTTAACCAATCTTGTGAATCCAATAAGTGATTTTGTGTCATTGGTTAAACATTCAGGTCATATTCGTCCTCCTTCAACATATTCTAATCCATTTAGGGTTTTTAACCAATCTTGTGCATCCAATACGTGATTTTCTGTCATTGGTAGAACATTTAGGTCATTTTCGTCCTCCCTAGGCTTATTCTAATCCAATTAGGGTTTTTAACCAATCTTGTGCATCCAATAAGTGATTTTGTGTCATTGGTTGAACATTTAGGTCATTTTCGTCCTCCCTAGGCTTATTCTAATCCAATTAGAGTTTTTAAATAATCTTGTGCATCCAATAAGTGATTTTGTGTCATTGGTTGAATATTAAGGTCATTTTCTTCATCCTTGGACTTATTCTAATTCAATTAGGGTTTTTAACCAATCTTGTGCATCCAACAAGTGATTTTGTGTCATTGGTTGAACATTTAGGTCATTTTCGTCCTCCCTAGGCTTATTCTAATCCAATTAGGGTTTTTAACCAATCTTGTGCATCCAACAAGTGATTTTGTGTCATTGGTTGAACATTTAGGTCATTTTCGTCCTCCTTAGGCTTATTCTAATCCAATTAGAATTTTTAAATAATCTTGTGCATCCAATAAGAGATTTTGTGTCATTGGTTGAATATTTAGGTCATTTTCGTCATCCTTGGACTTATTCTAATTCAATTAGGGTTTTTAACCAATCTTGTGCATCCTATAAGTGATTTTGTGTCATTGGTTGAACATTTAGGTCATTTCCGACATCCTTGGACTTATTCTAATTCAATTAGGGTTTTTAACCAATCTTGTGCATCCAACAAGTGATTTTGTGTCATTGGTTGAACATTTAGGTCATTTTCGTCGTCCCTAGGCTTATTCTAATCGAATTAGGGTTTTTAACCAATCTTGTGCATACAATAAGTGATTTTGTGTCATTGGTTGAACATTTAGGTCATTTTCGTCATCCTTGGACTTATTCTAATTCAATTAGGGTTTTTAACCAATCTTGTGCATCCAACAAGTGATTTTTTGTCATTGGTTGAACATTTAGGTCATTTTCGTCCTCCCTAGGCTTATTCTAATCCAATTAGGGTTTTTAACCAATCTTGTGCATCCAATAAGTGATTTTGTGTCATTGGTTGAACATTTAGGTCATTTTCGTCATCCTTGGACTTATTCTAATTGAATTAGGGTTTTTAATAAATCTTGTGAATCCAACAAGTGATTTTGTGTCATTGGTTGAACATTTAGGTCATTTTCGTCCTCCCTAGGCTTATTCTAATCCAATTAGGGTTTTTAACCAATCTTATGCATCCAATAAGTGATTTTGTGTCATTGGTAGAAAATTTAGGTCATTTTCGTCCTCCTTCAACTTATTCTAATCCATTTAGGGTTTTTAACCAATCTTGTGCATCCAATAAGTGATTTTGTGTCATTGGTTGAACATTTAGGTCATTTTCGTCATCCTTGGACTTATTCTAATTGAATTAGGGTTTTTAACCAATCTTGTGAATCCAACAAGTGATTTTGTGTCATTGGTTGAACATTTAGGTCATTTTCATCCTCCCTAGGCTTATTCTAATCCAATTAGGGTTTTTAACCAATCTTGTGCATCCAATAAGTGATTTTGTGTCATTGGTAGAAAATTTAGGTCATTTTCGTCCTCCTTCAACTTATTCTAATCCATTTAGGGTTTTTAACCAATCTTGTGCACCCAATAAGTGATTTTGTGTCATTGGTTGAACATTTAGGTCATTTTCGTGATCCTTGGACTTATTCTAATTCAATTAGGGTTTTTAACCAATCTTGTGCATCCAACAAGTGATTCTGTGTCATTGGTTGAACATTTAGGTCAATTTCGTCCTCCCTTGGCATATTGTAATGCAATTAGGGTTTGTAATCAATCATGTGCATCCAATAAGTAATTTTGGGTCATTGGTTGAACATTTAGGTCATTTTCGTCCTCCCTAGGCTTATTGTAATGCAATTAGAGTTTTTAACCAACCTTGAGGATCCAATAAGTGATTTTGTGTCATTGGTTGAACATTTAGGTCATTTTCGTCCTCCCTAGGCTTATTCTTATCCAATTAGGGTTTTTAACCAATCTTGTGCATCCAATAAGCGATTTGGTGTCATTCGTTGAATATTTAGGTCATTTTCGTCATCCTTGGACTTATTCTAATTCAATTAGGGTTTTTAACCAATCTTGTGCATCCAATAAGTGATTTTGTGTCATTGGTTGTACTTTTAGGTCATTTTCGTCCTCCCTAGGCTTATTTTAATCCATTTAGGGTTTTTGAATAATCTTGTGCATCCAATAAGTGATTTTGTGTCATTGGTTGAACATCTAGGTCATTTTCGACATCCTTGAACTTATTCTAATTCAATTATGGTTTTTAATCAATCATGTGCATTCAACAAGTGATTTTGTGTTATTGGTTCAACATTTAGGTCATTTTCGTCCTCCCTAGGCTTATTTTAATGCAATTAGGGTGTTTCACCAATCTTGTGCATCCAATAAATGATTTTGTATCATTGGTTGAACATTTAGGACATTTTCGTCCTCCCTAGGTTTATTCTAATCCAATTAGGGTATTTAACCAATCTTCTGCATCCAATAAGTGATTTTGTGTCATTGGTTGAACATTCAGGTCATTTTCGTCCTCCCTATGCTTATTTTAACCCATTTAGGGTTTTTAAATAATCTTGTGCATCCAATAAGTGATTTTGTGTCATTGGTTGAACATCTAGGTCATTTTCGACATCCCTGGACTTATTCTAATTCAATTAGGGTTTTTAACCAATCTTGTGCATCCAACAAGTGATTTTGTGTCATTGGTTGAACATCTAGGTCATTTTCGACATCCTTGGACTTATTCTAATTCAATTAGGGTTTTTAACCAATCATGTGCATCCAACAAGTGATTTTGTGTCATTGGTTGAACATTTAGATCATTTTCGTCCTCCCTAGGCTTATTCTAATCCATTTAGGGTTTTTAACCAATCTTGTGCATCCAATACGTGATTTTCTGTCATTGGTTGAACATTTAGGTAATTTTCGTCCTCCCTAGGCTTATTGTAATGCAATTAGGGTTTTTAACCAACCTTGTGGATCCAATAAGTGATTTTGTGTCATTAGTTGAACATTTAGGTCATTTTCGTCCTCCCTAGGCTTATTCTAATCCAATTAGGGTTTTTAACCAATCTTGTGCATCCAATAAGTGATTTTGTGTTATTGGTTGAACATTTAGGTCAATTTCATCCTCCCTTGGCTTATTCTATTCCAATTAGGTTTTTTAACCAATCTTGTGCATCCAACAAGTGATTTTGTGTCATTGGTTGAACATTTAGGTCGTTTTCGTCCTCCCTAGGCTTATTCTAATCCAATTAGAGTTTTTAAATAATCTTGTGCATCCAATAAGTGATTTTGTGTCATTGGTTGAATATTTAGGTCATTTTCGTCATCCTTGGACTTATTCTAATTCAATTAGGGTTTTTAACCAATCTTGTGCATCCAATAAGTGATTTTGTGTCATTGGTTGAACATTTAGGTCATTTTCGTCCTCTCTAGGCTTATTTTAATCCATTTAGGGTTTTTAAATAATCTTGTGCATCCAATAAGTGATTTTGTGTCATTGGTTGAACATCTAGGTCATTTTCGACATCCTTTGACTTATTCTAATTCAATTAGGGTTTTTAACCAATCATGTGCATCCAACAAGTGATTTTGTGTCATTGGTTGAACATTTAGGTCATTTTCGTCCTCCCTAGGCTTATTCTAATCCAATTAGGGTTTTTAACCAATCTTGTGCATCCAATAAGTGATTTTATGTCATTGGTTGAACATTTAGGTCATTTTCGTCATCCTTCGACTTATTCTAATCCAATTAGGGTTTTTAACCAATCTTGTGCATCCAATAAGTGATTTTGTGTCATTGGTTGAACATTTAGGTCATTTTCGTCCTCCTTAGGATTATTCTAATCCAATTAGGGTTTTTAACCAATCTTGTGCATCCAATATGTGATTTTGTGTCATTGGTTGAACATTTAGGTCATTTTCGTCATCCTTCGACTTATTCTAATCCAATTAGGGTTTTTAACCAATCTTGTGCATCCAATATGTGATTTTGTGTCATTGGTTGAACATTTAGGTCATTTTCGTCCTCCCTAGGCTTATTCTAATCCAATTAGGGTTTTTAACCAATCTTGTGCAACCAATATGTGATTTTGTGTAATTTTGTGTCATTGGTTGAACATTTAGGTCATTTTCGTCCTCCCTAGGGTTATTCTAATCCAATTAGGGTTTTTAACCAATCTTGTGCATCCAATATGTGATTTTGTGTCATTGGTTGAACATTTAGGTCATTTTCGTCCTCCCTAGGCTTATTCTAATCCAATTAGGGTTTTTAACCAATCTTGTGCATCCAATATGTGATTTTGTGTCATTGGTTGAACATTTAGGTCATTTTCATGCTCCAAAGGCTTATTCTAATCCAATTAGGGTTTTTAACCAATCTTGTGCATCCAATATGTGATTTTGTGTCATTGGTTGAACATTTAGGTCATTTTCGTCCTCCCTAGGCTTATTCTAATCCAATTAGGGTTTTTAACCAATCTTGTGCATCCAATATGTGATTTTGTGTCATTTTGTGTCATTGCTTGAACATTTAGGTCATTTTCGCCCTCCCTAAGCTTATTCTAATCCAATTAGGGTTTTTAACCAATCTTGTGCATCCAATATGTGATTTTGTGTCATTGGTTGAACATTTAGGTCATTTTCGTCCTCCCTAGGCTTATTCTAATCCAATTAGGGTTTTTAACCAATCTTGTGCATCCAATATGTGATTTTGTGTCATTTTGTGTCATTGGTTGAACATTTAGGTCATTTTCGTCCTCCCTAGACTTATTCTAATCCAATTATGGTTTTTAACCAATCATGTGCATCCAATATGTGATTTTGTGTCATTTTGTGTTATTGGTTGATCATTTAGGTCATTTTCGTCCTCCCTAGGCTTATTCTAATCCAATTAGGGTTTTTAACCAATCTTGTGCATCCAATATGTGATTTTGTGTCATTGGTTGAACTTTTAGGTCAATTTCGTCCTCCCTAGGCTTATTCTAATCCAATTAGGGTTTTTAACCAATCTTGTGCATCCAATATGTGATTTTGTGTCATTGGTTGAACATTTAGGTCATTTTCGTCCTCCCTAGGCTTATTCTAATCCAATTAGGGTTTTTAACCAATCTTGTGCATCCAATATGTGATTTTGTGTCATTGGTTGAACATTTAGGTCATTTTCGTCCTCCCTAGGCTTATTCTAATCCAATTAGGGTTTTTAACCAATCTTGTGCATCCAATATGTGATTTTGTGCATTTTGTGTCATTGGTTGAACAGTTAGGTCATTTTGGTCCTCCCTAGGCTTATTCTAATCCAATTAGGGTTTTTAACCAATCTTGTGCATCCAATATGTGATTTTGTGTCATTGGTTGAACATTTAGGTCATTTTCGTCCTCCCTAGGCTTATTCTAATCTAATTAGGGTTTATAACCAATATTGTGCATCCAATATGTGATTTTGTGTGATTGGTTGAACATTTGTGTCATTTTCGTCCTCCCTAGGCTTATTCTAATCCAATTAGGGTTTTTAACCAATATTGTGCATCCAATATGTGATTTTGTGTGATTGGTTGAACAATTGTGTCATTTTCGTCCTCCCTAGGCTTATTCTAATCCAATTAGGGTTTTTAACCAATCTTGTGCATCCAATAAGTGATTTTGTGTCATTGGTTGAACATTTAGGTCATTTTCATCCTCCCTAGGCTTATTCTAATCCAATTAGGGTTTTTAACCAATCTTGTGCATCCAATATGTGATTTTGTGTCATTGGTTGAACATTTAGGTCATTTTCGTCCTCCGTAGGCTTATTCTAATCCAATTAGGGTTTTTAACCAATCCTGTGCATCCCATATGTGATTTTGTGTCATTTGTTGAACATTTAGGTCATTTTTGTCCTCCCTAGGATTATTCTAATCCAATTAGAGTTATTAACCAATCTTCTGCATCCAATTACTGATTTTGTGTCATTGGTTGAACATTTAGGTCATTTTCGTCTTCCAAAGGCTTATTCTAATCCAATTAGGGTTTTTAACCAATCTTGTGCATCCAATATGTGATTTTGTGTCATTGGTTGAACATTTAGGTCATTTTCGTCCTCCCTAGGCTTATTCTAATCCAATTAGGGTTTTTAACCAATCCTGTGGATCCAATATGTGATTTTGTGTCATTTGTTGAACATTTAGGTCATTTTTGTCCTCCCTAGGATTATTCTAATCCAATTAGAGTTATTAACCAATCTTGTGCATCCAATTAGTGATTTTGTGTCATTGGTTGAACATTTAGGTCATTTTCGTCGTCCAAAGGCTTATTCTAATCCAATTAGGGTTTTTAACCAATCTTGTGCATCCAATATGTGATTTTGTGTCATTGGTTGAACATTTAGGTCATTTTCGTCCTCCCTAGGCTTATTCTAATCCAATTAGGGTTTTTAACCATTCTTGTGCATCCAATATGTGATTTTGTGTCATTTTGTGTCATCGGTTGAACATTTAGGTCATTTTCGTCCTCCCTAGGCTTATTCTAATCCAATTAGGGTTTTTAACCAATCTTGTGCATCCAATATGTGATTTTGTGTCATTTTGTGTCATTGGTTGAACATTTAGGTCATTTTCGTCCTCCCTAGGCTTATTCTAATCCAATTAGGGTTTTTAACCAATCTTGTGCATCCAATATCTGACTTTGTGTCATTTTGTGACATTTTGTGTCATTGGTTGAACATTTAGGTCATTTTGTCCTCCCTAGGCTTATTCTAATCCAATTAGGGTTTTTATCCAATCTTGTGCATCCAATATGTGATTTTGTGTCATTGGTTGAACATTTAGGTCATTTTCGTTCTCGATAGGCTTATTCTAATCCAATTAGGGTTTTTAACCAATCTTGTGCATCCAATATGTGATTTTGTGTCATTGGTTGAACATTTTAGTCATTTTCGTCCTCCCTAAGTTTATTCTAATCCAATTAGGGTTTTTAACCAATCTTGTGCATCCAATATGTGATTTTGTGTCATTGGTTGAACATTTAGGTCATTTTCGTCCTCCCTAGGCTTATTCTAATCCAATTAGGGTTTTTAACCAATCTTGTGGATCCAATTTGTGATTTTGTGTCATTTTGTGTCATTGGTTGAACATTTACGTCATTTTCGTCCACTTTAGGCTTATTCTAATCCAATTAGGGTTTTTAACCAATCTTGTGCATCCAATATGTGATTTTGTGTCATTGGTTGAACATTTAGGTCATTTTCGTCCTCCCTAGGCTTATTCTAATCCAATTAGGGTTTTTAACTAATCTTGTGCATCCAAAATGTGATTTTGTGTCATTTTGTGTCATTGGTTGAACATTTAGGTCATTTTTGCCCTTCCTAGGCTTATTCTAATCCAATTAGGGTTTTTAACCAATCTTGTGCATCCAATATGTGATTTTGTGTCATTGGTTGAACATTTAGGTCATTTTCGTCCTCCCTAGGCTTATTCTAATCCAATTAGGGTTTTTAACCTATCTTGTGCATCCTATATGTGATTTTGTGTAATTGGTTGAACATTTAGGTCATTTTTGTCCTCCCTAGGCTTATTCTAATCCAATTAGGGTTTTTAACCAATCTTGTGCATCCAATATGTGATTTTGTGTCATTGGTTGAACATTTAGGTCATTTTCGTCCTCCCTAGGCTTATTCTAATCCAATTAGGGTTTTTAACCAATCCTGTGTATCCAATATGTGATTTTGTGTAATTTTGTGTCATTGGTTGAACATTTAGGTCATTTTTGTCCTCCCTAGGCTTATTCTAATCCAATTAGGGTTTTTAACCAATCTTGTGCATCCAATATGTGATTTTGTGTCATTGGTTGAACATTTAGGTCATTTTCGTCCTCCCTAGGCTTATTCTAATCCAATTAGGTTTTTTAACCAATCTTGTACATCCAATATGTGATTTTGTGTCATTTTGTGTCATTGGTTGAACATTTAGGTCATTTTCGTCCTCCCTAGGCTTATTCTAATCCAATTAGGGTTTTTAACCAATCTTGTGCATCCAATATGTGTTTTTGTGTCATTGGTTGAACATTTAGGTCATTTTCGTCCTCCCTAGACTTATTCTAATCCAATTAGGGTTTTTAACCAATCTTGTGCATCCAATATGTGATTTTGTGTCATTGGTTGAACATTTAGGTCATTTTCGTCCTCCCTAGGCTTATTCTAATCCAATTAGGGTTTTTAACCAATCTTGTGCATCCAATATGTGATTTTGTGTCATTTTGTGTCATTGGTTGAACAATTAGGTCATTTTCGTCCTTGCTAGGCTTATTCTAATCCAATTAGGGTTTTTAACCAATCTTGTGCATCCAATATGTGATTTTGTGTCATTGGTTGAACATTTAGGTCATTTTCGTCCTCCCTAGGCTTATTCTAATCCAATTAGGGTTTTTAACCAATCTTGTGCATCCAATAAGTGATTTTGTGTCATTGGTTGAATATTTAGGTCATTTTCGTCCTCCCTAGGCTTATTCTAATCCAATTAGAGTTTTTAAATAATCTTGTGCATCCAATAAGTGATTTTGTGTCATTGGTTGAATATTTAGGTCACTTTCGTCATCCTTGGACTTATTCTAATTCAATTAGGGTTTTTAACCAATCTTGTGCATCCAATAAGTGATTTTGTGTCATTGGTTGAACATTTAGGTCATTTTCGACATCCTTGGACTTATTCTAATTCAATTAGGGTTTTTAAACAATCTTGTGCATCCAACAAGTGATTTTGTGTCATTGGTTGAACATTTAGGTCATTTTCGTCCTCCCTAGGCTTATTCTAATCGAATTAGGGTTTTTAACCAATCTTGTGCATCCAATAAGTGATTTTGTGTCATTGGTTGAACATTTAGGTCATTTTCGTCATCCTTGGACTTATTCTAATTCAATTAGGGTTTTTAACCAATCTTGTGCATCCAACAAGTGATTTTTTGTCATTGGTTGAACATTTAGGTCATTTTCGTCATCCTTGGACTTATTCTAATTCAATTAGGGTTTTTAACCAATCTTGTGCATCCAACAAGTGATTTTTTGTCATTGGTTGAACATTTAGGTCATTTTCGTCCTCCCTAGCCTTATTCTAATCCAATTAGGGTTTTTAACCAATCTTGTGCATCCAATAAGTGATTTTGTGTCATTGGTTGAACATTTAGGTCATTTTCATCCTCGTTCAACTTATTCTAATCCATTTAGGGTTTCTAACCAATCTTGTGCATCCAATAACTGATTTTGTGTCATTGGTTGAACATTTAGGTCATTTTCGTGATCCTTGGACTTATTCTAATTCAATTAGGGTTTTTAACCAATCTTGTGCATCCAACAAGTGATTTTGTGTCATTGGTTGAACATTTAGGTCATTTTCGTCCACCTTCAAATTATTCTAATCCATTTAGGGCTTTTAACCAATCTTGTGCATCCAATACGTGATTTTCTGTCATTGGTTGAACATTTAGGTAATTTTCGACCTCCCTAGGCTTATTGTAATGCAATTAGGGTTTTTAACCAATCTTGTGGATCCAATAAGTGATTTTGTGTCATTGGTTGAACATTTAGGTCACTTTCGTCCTCCCTAGGCTTATTCTAATCCAATTAGGGTTTTTAACCAATCTTGTGCATCCAATAAGTGATTTTGTGTCATTGGTTGAACATTTAGGTCATTTTCGTCCTCCCTAGGCTTATTCTAATCCAATTAGGGTTTTTAACCAATCTTGTGCATCCAATAAGTGATTTTGTGTCATTGGTTAAACATTTAGGTCATTTCCGTCATCCTTGGACTTATTCTAATTTAATTAGGGTTTTTAATTAATCTTGTGCATCCAACAACTGATTTTGTGTCATTGGTTGAATATTTAGGTCATTTTCGTCCTCCCTAGGCTTATTCTAATCGAATTAGGGTTTTTAACCAATCTTGTGCATCCAATAAGTGATTTTGTGTCATTGGTTGAACATTTAGGTCATTTTCGTCATCCTTGGACTTATTCTAATTCAATTAGGGTTTTTAACCAATCTTGTGCATCCAACCAGTGATTTTCTGTCATTGGTTGAACATTTAGGTCATTTTCGTCTTCCCTAGGCTTATTCTAATCCAATTAGGGTTTTTAACAAATCTTGTTCATCCAATAAGTGATTTTGTGTCATTGGTAGATGATTTAGGTCATTTTCGTCCTCCCTAGGCTTATTTTAATCCATTTAGGGTTTTTAAATAATCTAGTGCATCCAATTAGTGATTTTGTGTCATTGGTTGAACATCTAGGTCATTTTCGACGTCCTTAGACTTATTCTAATTCAATTAGGGTTTTTAACCAATCTTGTGCACCAACAAGTGATTTTGTGTCATTGGTTGAACAATTAGGTCATTTTCGTCCTCCCTAAGCTTATTCTAATACAATTAGGGTTTTTAATCAATCTTGTGCATCGAATAAGTGATTTTGTGTCATTGGTTGAACATTTAGGTCATTTTCGTCCTCCTTAGACTTACTTTAATCCATTTTGGGTTTTTAAATAATCTTGTGCATCCAATAAGTGATTTTGTGTCATTGGTTGAACATTTAGGTCATTTTCGACATCCTTGGACTTATTCTAATTCAATTAGGTTTTTTAACCCATCTTGTGCATCCAACAAGTGATTTTTTGTCATTGGTTGAACATTTAGGTCATTTTCGTCCTCCCTAGGCTTATTCTAATCCAATTAGGGTTTTTAACCAATCTTGTGCATCCAATAAGTGATTTTGTGTCATTGGTTGAACATTTAGGTCATTTTCGTCCTCCTTCAACTTATTCTAATCCATTTAGGGTTTTTAACCAATCTTGTGCATCCAATAACTGATTTTGTGTCATTGGTTGAACATTTAGGTCATTTTCGTGATCCTTGGACTTATTCTAATTCAATTAGGGTTTTTAACCAATCTTGTGCATCCAACAAGTGATTTTTTGTCATTGGTTCAACATTTAGGTCATTTTCGTCCTCCCTAGGCTTATTCTAATCCAATTAGGGTTTTTAACCAATCTTGTGCATCCAATAAGTGATTTTTGGTCATTGGTTGAACATTTAGGTCATTTTCGTCATCCTTAGACTTATTCTAATTCAATTAGGGTTTTTAACCAATCTTGTGCATCCAACAAGTGATTTTGTGTCATTGGTTGAACATTTAGGTCATTTTCGTCCTCCCTAGGCTTATTCTAATCCAATTAGGGTTTTTAACCAATCTTGTGCATCCAATAAGTGATTTTGTGTCATTGGTTGAACATTTAGGTCATTTTCGTCCTCGTTCAACTTATTCTAATCCATTTAGGGTTTTTAACCAATCTTGTGCACCCAATAACTGATTTTGTGTCATTGGTTGAACATTTAGGTAATTTTCGTGATCCTTGGACTTTTTCTAATTCAATTAGGGTTTTTAACCAATCTTGTGCATCCAACAAGTGATTTTGTGTCATTGGTTGAACATTTAGGTCATTTTCGTCCACCTTCAAATTATTCTAATCCATTTAGGGCTTTTAACCAATCTTGTGCATCCAATACGTGATTTTCTGTCATTGGTTGAACATTTAGGTAATTTTCGTCCTCCCTAGGCTTATTGTAATGCAATTAGGGTTTTTAACCAATCTTGTGGATCCAATAAGTGATTTTGTGTCATTGGTTGAACATTTAGGTCACTTTCGTCCTCCCTAGGCTTATTCTAATCCAATTAGGGTTTTTAACCAATCTTGTGCATCCAATAAGTGATTTTGTGTCATTGGTTGAACATTTAGGTCATTTTCGTCCTCCCTAGGCTTATTCTAATCCAATTAGGGTTTTTAACCAATCTTGTGTATCCAATAAGTGATTTTGTGTCATTGGTTGAACATTTAGGTCATTTTCGTCCTCCCTAGGCTTATTCTAATCCAATTAAGGTTTTTAACCAATCTTGTGCATCCAATAAGTGATTTTGTGTCATTGGTTGAACATTTAGGTCATTTTCGTCATCGCTAGGCTTATTCTAATCCAATTAGGGGTTTTAACCAATCTTGTGCATCTTATAAGTGATTTTGTGTCATTGGTTGAACATTTAGGTCATTTTCGTCCTCCCTAGGCTTATTCTAATCCAATTAGGGTTTTTAACCAATCTTGTGCATCCAATAAGTGATTTTGTGTCATTGGTTGAACATTTAGGTCATTTTCGTCATCCTTGGACTTATTCTAATTCAATTAGGGTTTTTAACCAATCTTGTGCATCCAACAAGTGATTTTTTGTCATTGGTTGAACATTTAGGTAATTTTCGTCCGCCCTAGGCTTATTCTAATCCAAATAGGGTTTTTAACCAATCTTGTGCATCCAATAAGTGATTTTGTGTCATTGGTTGAACATTTAGGTCATTTTCGTCCTCCTTCAACTTATTCTAACCCATTTAGGGTTTTTAACCAATCTTGTGCATCCAATAACTGATTTTGTGTCATTGGTTGAACATTTAGGTCATTTTCGTGATCCTTGGACTTATTCTAATTCAATTAGGGTTTTTAATCAATCTTGTGCATCCAACAAGTGATTTTGTGTCATTGGTTGAACATTTAGGTCATTTTCGTCCACCTTCAAATTATTCTAATCCATTTAGGGCTTTTAACCAATCTTGTGCATCCAATACGTGATTTTCTGTCATTGGTTGAACATTTAGGTAAATTTTGTCCGCCCTAGGCTTATTGTAATGCAATTAGGGTTTTTAACCAATCTTGTGGATCCAATAAGTGATTTTGTGTCATTGGTTGAACATTTAGGTCAGTTTCATCCTCCCTAGGCTTATTCTAATCCAATTAGGGTTTTTAACCAATCTTGTGCATCCAACAAGTGATTTTGTGTCATTGGTTGAACATTTAGGTCATTTTCGTCCTCCTTAGGCTTATTCTAATCCAATTACAGTTTTTAAATAATCTTGTGCATCCAATAAGTGATTTTGTGTCATTGGTTGAATATTTAGGTCATTTTCGTCATCCTTGGACTTATTCTAATTCAATTAGGGTTTTTAACCAATCTTGTGCATCCTATAAGTGATTTTGTGTCATTGGTTGAACATTTAGGTCATTTCCGACATCCTTGGACTTATTCTAATTCAATTAGGGTTTTTAACCAATCTTGTGCATCCAACAAGTGATTTTGTGTCATTGGTTGAACATTTAGGTCATTTTCGTCCTCCCTAGGCTTATTCTAATCGAATTAGGGTTTTTAACCAATCTTGTGCATACAATAAGTGATTTTGTGTCATTGGTTGAACATTTAGGTCATTTTCGTCATCCTTGGACTTACTCTAATTCAATTAGGGTTTTTAACCAATCTTGTGCATCCAACAAGTGATTTTTTGTCATTGGTTGAACATTTAGGTCATTTTCGTACTCCCTAGGCTTATTCTAATCCAATTAGGGTTTTTAACCAATCTTGTGCATCCAATAAGTGATTTTGTGTCATTGGTTGAACATTTAGGTCATTTTCGTCCTCGTTCAACTTATTCTAATCCATTTAGGGTTTTTAACCAATCTTGTGCACCCAATAACTTATTTTGTGTCATTGGTTGAACATTTAGGTCATTTTCGTGATCCTTGGACTTTTTCTAATTCAATTAGGGTTTTTAACCAATCTTGTGCATCCAACAAGTGATTTTGTGTCATTGGTTGAACATTTAGGTCATTTTCGTCCACCTTCAAATTATTCTAATCCATTTAGGGCTTTTAACCAATCTTGTGCATCCAATACGTGATTTTCTGTCATTGGTTGAACATTTAGGTAATTTTCGTCCTCCCTAGGCTTATTGTAATGCAATTAGGGTTTTTAACCAATCTTGTGGATCCAATAAGTGATTTTGTGTCATTGGTTGAACATTTAGGTCACTTTCGTCCTCCCTAGGCTTATTCTAATCCAATTAGGGTTTTTAACCAATCTTGTGCATCCAATAAGTGATTTTGTGTCATTGGTTGAACATTTAGGTCATTTTCGTCCTCCCTAGGCTTATTCTAATCCAATTAGGGTTTTTAATCAATCTTGTGCATCCAATAAGTGATTTTGTGTCATTGGTTGAACATTTAGGTCATTTTCGTCCTCCCTAGGCTTATTCTAATCCAATTAGGGTTTTTAACCAATCTTGTGCATCCAATAAGTGATTTTGTGTCCTTGGTTGAACATTTAGGTCATTTTCGTCATCCTTGGACTTATTCTAATCGAATTAGGGTTTTTAACCAATCTTGTGCATCCAATAAGTGATTTTGTGTCATTGGTTGAACATTTAGGTCATTTTCGTGATCCTTGGACTTATTCTAATTCAATTAGGGTTTTTAACCAATCTTGTGCATCCAACAAGTGATTTTGTGTCATTGGTTGAACATTTAGGTCATTTTCGTCCACCTTCAAATTATTCTAATCCATTTAGGGCTTTTAACCAATCTTGTGCATCCAATACGTGATTTTCTGTCATTGGTTGAACATTTAGGTAATTTTTGACCTCCCTAGGCTTATTGTAATGCAATTAGGGTTTTTAACCAATCTTATGGATCCAATAAGTGATTTTGTGTCATTGGTTGAACATTTAGGTCACTTTCGTCCTCCCTAGGCTTATTCTAATCCAATTAGGGTTTTTAACCAATCTTGTGCATCCAATAAGTGATTTTATGTCATTGGTTGAACATTTAGGTCATTTTCGTCCTCGTTCACCTTATTCTAATCCATTTTGGGTTTTTAACCAATCTTGTGCATCCAATAACTGATTTTGTGTCATCGGTTGAACATTTAGGTCATTTTCGTGATCCTTGGACTTATTCTAATTCAATTAGGGTTTTTAACCAATCTTGTGCATCCAACAAGTGATTTTGTGTCATTGGTGTAACATTTAGGTCATTTTCGTCCACCTTCAAGTTATTCTAATCCATTTAGGGCTTTTAACCAATCTTGTGCATCCAATACATCATTTTCTGTCATTGGTTGAACATTTAGGTAATTTTCGTCCTCCCTAGGCTTACTGTAATGCAATTAGGGTTTTTAACCAATCTTGTGGATCCAATAAGTGATTTTGTGTCATGGGTTGAACATTTAGGTCATTTTCGTCCTCCCTAGGCTTATTCTAATCCAATTAGGGTTTTTAACCAATCTTGTGCATCCAATAAGTGATTTTGTGTCATTGGTTGAACATTTAGGTCATTTTCGTCCTCCTTAGGCTTATTCTAATCCAATTAGAGTTTTTAAATAATCTTGTGCATCCAATAAGTGATTTTGTGTCATTGGTTGAATATTAAGGTCATTTTCTTCATCCTTGGACTTATTCTAATTCAATTAGGGTTTTTAACCAATCTTGTGCATCCAACAAGTGATTTTGTGTCATTGGTTGAACATTTAGGTCATTTTCGTCCTCCCTAGGCTTATTCTAATCCAATTAGGGTTTTTAACCAATCTTGTGCATCCAACAAGTGATTTTGTGTCATTGGTTGAACATTTAGGTCATTTTCGTCCTCCTTAGGCTTATTCTAATCCAATTAGAATTTTTAAATAATCTTGTGCATCCAATAAGAGATTTTGTGTCATTGGTTGAATATTTAGGTCATTTTCGTCATCCTTGGACTTATTCTAATTCAATTAGGGTTTTTAACCAATCTTGTGCATCCTATAAGTGATTTTGTGTCATTGGTTGAACATTTAGGTCATTTCCGACATCCTTGGACTTATTCTAATTCAATTAGGGTTTTTAACCAATCTTGTGCATCCAACAAGTGATTTTGTGTCATTGGTTGAACATTTAGGTCATTTTCGTCGTCCCTAGGCTTATTCTAATCGAATTAGGGTTTTTAACCAATCTTGTGCATACAATAAGTGATTTTGTGTCATTGGTTGAACATTTAGGTCATTTTCGTCATCCTTGGACTTATTCTAATTCAATTAGGGTTTTTAACCAATCTTGTGCATCCAACAAGTGATTTTTTGTCATTGGTTGAACATTTAGGTCATTTTCGTCCTCCCTAGCCTTATTCTAATCCAATTAGGGTTTTTAACCAATCTTGTGCATCCAATAAGTGATTTTGTGTCATTGGTTGAACATTTAGGTCATTTTCATCCTCGTTCAACTTATTCTAATCCATTTAGGGTTTCTAACCAATCTTGTGCATCCAATAACTGATTTTGTGTCATTGGTTGAACATTTAGGTCATTTTCGTGATCCTTGGACTTATTCTAATTCAATTAGGGTTTTTAACCAATCTTGTGCATCCAACAAGTGATTTTGTGTCATTGGTTGAACATTTAGGTCATTTTCGTCCACCTTCAAATTATTCTAATCCATTTAGGGCTTTTAACCAATCTTGTGCATCCAATACGTGATTTTCTGTCATTGGTTGAACATTTAGGTAATTTTCGACCTCCCTAGGCTTATTGTAATGCAATTAGGGTTTTTAACCAATCTTGTGGATCCAATAAGTGATTTTGTGTCATTGGTTGAACATTTAGGTCACTTTCGTCCTCCCTAGGCTTATTCTAATCCAATTAGGGTTTTTAACCAATCTTGTGCATCCAACAAGTGATTTTGTGTCATTGGTGTAACATTTAGGTCATTTTCGTCCACCTTCAAGTTATTCTAATCCATTTAGGGCTTTTAACCAATCTTGTGCATCCAATACATCATTTTCTGTCATTGGTTGAACATTTAGGTAATTTTCGTCCTCCCTAGGCTTACTGTAATGCAATTAGGGTTTTTAACCAATCTTGTGGATCCAATAAGTGATTTTGTGTCATGGGTTGAACATTTAGGTCATTTTCGTCCTCGCTAGGCTTATTCTAATCCAATTAGGGTTTTTAACCAATCTTGTGCATCCAATAAGTGATTTTGTGTCATTGGTTTAACATTTAGGTCAGTTTCATCCTCCCTAGGCTTATTCTAATCCAATTAGGGTTTTTAACCAATCTTGTGCATCCAACAAGTGATTTTGTGTCATTGGTTGAACATTTAGGTCATTTTCGTCCTCCCTAGGCTTATTCTAATCCAATTAGAGTTTTTAAATAATCTTGTGCATCCAATAAGTGATTTTGTGTCATTGGTTGAATATTAAGGTCATTTTCTTCATCCTTGGACTTATTCTAATTCAATTAGGGTTTTTAACCAATCTTGTGCATCCAACAAGTGATTTTGTGTCATTGGTTGAACATTTAGGTCATTTTCGTCCTCCCTAGGCTTATTCTAATCCAATTAGGGTTTTTAACCAATCTTGTGCATCCAATAAGTGATTTTGTGTCATTGGTTGAACATTTAGGTCATTTTCGTCCTCGTTCACCTTATTCTAATCCATTTTGGGTTTTTAACCAATCTTGTGCATCCAATAACTGATTTTGTGTCATTGGTTGAACATTTAGGTCATTTTCGTGATCCTTGGACTTATTCTAATTCAATTAGGGTTTTTAACCAATCTTGTGCATCCAACAAGTGATTTTGTGTCATTGGTTGAACATTTAGGTCATTTTCGTCCACCTTCAAATTATTCTAATCCATTTAGGGCTTTTAACCAATCTTGTGCATCCAATACGTGATTTTCTGTCATTGGTTGAACATTTAGGTAATTTTTGACCTCCCTAGGCTTATTGTAATGCAATTAGGGTTTTTAACCAATCTTATGGATCCAATAAGTGATTTTGTGTCATTGGTTGAACATTTAGGTCACTTTCGTCCTCCCTAGGCTTATTCTAATCCAATTAGGGTTTTTAACCAATCTTGTGCATCCAATAAGTGATTTTATGTCATTGGTTGAACATTTAGGTCATTTTCGTCCTCGTTCACCTTATTCTAATCCATTTTGGGTTTTTAACCAATCTTGTGCATCCAATAACTGATTTTGTGTCATCGGTTGAACATTTAGGTCATTTTCGTGATCCTTGGACTTATTCTAATTCAATTAGGGTTTTTAACCAATCTTGTGCATCCAACAAGTGATTTTGTGTCATTGGTGTAACATTTAGGTCATTTTCGTCCACCTTCAAGTTATTCTAATCCATTTAGGGCTTTTAACCAATCTTGTGCATCCAATACATCATTTTCTGTCATTGGTTGAACATTTAGGTAATTTTCGTCCTCCCTAGGCTTACTGTAATGCAATTAGGGTTTTTAACCAATCTTGTGGATCCAATAAGTGATTTTGTGTCATGGGTTGAACATTTAGGTCATTTTCGTCCTCCCTAGGCTTATTCTAATCCAATTAGGGTTTTTAACCAATCTTGTGCATCCAATAAGTGATTTTGTGTCATTGGTTGAACATTTAGGTCATTTTCGTCCTCCCTAGGTTTATTCTAATCCAATTAGGGTTTTTAACCAATCTTGTGCATCCAATAAGTGATTTTGTGTCATTGGTTGAACATTTAGGTCATTTTCGTCCTCCCTAGGCTTATTCTAATGCAATTAGGATTTTTCACCAATCTTGTGCATCCAATAAATGATTTTGTATCATTGGTTGAACTTTTAGGTCATTTTCGTCCTCCCTAGGTTTATTCTATTCCAATTAGGGTTTTTAACCAATCTTGTGCATCCAATAAGTGATTTTGTGTCATTGGTTGAACATCTAGGTCATTTTCGACATCCTTGGACTTATTCTAATTCAATTAGGGTTTTTAACCAATCTTGTGCATCCAACAAGTGATTTTGTGTCATTGGTTGAACATTTAGGTCATTTTCGTCCTCCCTAGGCTTATTCTAATACAATTAGGGTTTTTAATCAATCTTGTGCATCGAATAAGTGATTTTGTGTCATTGGTTGAACATTTAGGTCATTTTCGTCATCCTTGGACTTATTCTAATTCAATTAGGGTTTTTAACCAATCTTGTGCATCCAACAAGTGATTTTGTGTCATTGGTTGAACATTTAGGTCATTTTCGTCCTCCCTAGGCTTATTCTAATTCAATTAGGGTTTTTAACCAATCTTGTGCATCCAACAAGTGATTTTGTGTCATTTGTTGAACATTTAGGTCATTATCGTCCTCCCTGGGCTTACTTTAATCCATTTTGGGTTTTTAAATAATCTTGTGCATCCAATAAGTGATTTTGTGTCATTGGTTGAACATTTAGGTCATTTTCGACATCCTTGGACTTATTCTAATTCAATTAGGGTTTTTAACCAATCTTGTGCATCCAACAAGTGATTTTGTGTCATTGGTTGAACATTTAGGTCATTTTCGTCCTCCCTAGGCTTATTCTAATACAATTAGGGTTTTTAATCAATCTTGTGCATCGAATAAGTGATTTTGTGTCATTGGTTTAACATTTAGGTCATTTTCGTCATCGTTGGACTTATTCTAATTCAATTAGGTTTTATAACCAATCTTGTGCATCCAACAAGTGATTTTGTGTCATTGGTTGAACATTTAGGTCATTTTCGTCCTCCCTAGGCTTATTCTAATCGAATTAGGGTTTTTAACCAATCTTGTGCATACAATAAGTGATTTTGTGTCATTGGTTGAATATTTAGGTCATTTTCGTCATCCTTGGACTTATTCTAATTCAATTAGGGTTTTTAACCAATCTCGTGCATCCAACTAGTGATTTTCTGTCATTGGTTGAACATTTAGGTCATTTTCGTCCTCTCTAGGTTTATTCTAATCCAATTAGGGTTTTTAAGAAATCTTGTTCATCCAATAAGTGATTTTGTGTCATTGGTAGAAGATTTAGGTCATTTTCGTCCTCCCTAGGCTTATTTTAATCCATTTAGGGTTTTTAAATAATCTAGTGCATCCAATAAGTGATTTTGTGTCATTGGTTGAACATCTAGGTCATTTTCGACATCCTTGGACTTATTCTAATTCAATTAGGGTTTTTAAACAATCTTGTGCATCCAACAATTGATTTTGTGTCATTGGTTGAACATTTAGGTCATTTTCGTCCTCCCTAGGCTTATTCTAACCCAATCAAGGTTTTTAATCATTCTTGTCCATCCAATAAGTGATTTTGTGTCATTGGTTGAACATTTAGGTCATTTTCGTCCTCCCTAGGTTTATTTTAATGCAATTAGGGTTTTTCACCAATCTTGTGCATCCAATAAATGATTTTGTATCATTGGTTGAACATTTAGGACATTTTCGTCCTCCCTAGGTTTATTGTAATCCAATTAGGGTATTTAACCAATCTTGTGCATCCAATAAGTGATTTTGTATCATTGGTTGAACATTTAGGTCATTTTCGTCCTCCATAGGCTTATTTTAATCCGTTTAGGGTTTTTAAATAATATTGTGCATCCAATTAGTGATTTTGTGTCATTGGTTGAACAACTAGGTCATTTTCGACATCCCTGGACTTATTCTAATTCAATTAGGGTTTTTAACCAATCTTGTGCATCCAACAAGTCATTTTGTGTCATTGGTTGAAAATTTAGGTCATTTTCGTCCTCCCTAGGCTTATTCTAATACAATTAGGGTTTTTAATCAATCTTGTGAATCGAATAAGTGATTTTGTGTCATTGGTTGAACATTTAGGTCATTTTCGTCATCCTTGGACTTATTCTAATTCAATTAGGGTTTTTAACCAATCTTGTGCATCCAACAAGTGATTTTGTGTCATTGGTTGAACATTTAGGTCATTTTCGTCCTCCCTAGGCTTATTCTAATCCAATTAGGGTTTTTAACCAATCTTGTGCATCCAATAAGTGATTTTGTGTCATTGGTTTAACATTTAGGTCAGTTTCATCCTCCCTAGGCTTATTCTAATCCAATTAGGGTTTTTAACCAATCTTGTGCATCCAACAAGTGATTTTGTGTCATTGGTTGAACATTTAGGTCATTTTCGTCCTCCTTAGGCTTATTCTAATCCAATTAGAGTTTTTAAATAATCTTGTGCATCCAATAAGTTATTTTGTGTCATTGGTTGAATATTTAGGTCATTTTCGTCATCCTTGGACTTATTCTAATTCAATTAGGGTTTTTAACCAATCTTGTGCATCCTATAAGTGATTTTGTTTCATTGGTTGAACATTTAGGTCATTTCCGACATCCTTGGACTTATTCTAATTCAATTAGGGTTTTTAACCAATCTTGTGCATCCAACAAGTGATTTTGTGTCATTGGTTGAACATTTAGGTCATTTTCGTCCTCGTTCAACTTATTCTAATCCATTTAGGGTTTCTAACCAATCTTGTGCATCCAATAACTGATTTTGTGTCATTGGTTGAACATTTAGGTCATTTTCGTGATCCTTGGACTTATTCTAATTCAATTAGGGTTTTTAACCAATCTTGTGCATCCAACAAGTGATTTTGTGTCATTGGTTGAACATTTAGGTCATTTTCGTCCACCTTCAAATTATTCTAATCCATTTAGGGCTTTTAACCAATCTTGTGCATCCAATACGTGATTTTCTGTCATTGGTTGAACATTTAGGTAATTTTCGACCTCCCTAGGCTTATTGTAATGCAATTAGGGTTTTTAACCAATCTTGTGGATCCAATAAGTGGTTTTGTGTCATTGGTTGAACATTTAGGTCACTTTCGTCCTCCCTAGGCTTATTCTAATCTAATTAGGGTTTTTAACCAATCTTGTGCATCCAATAAGTGATTTTGTCTCATTGGTTTAACATTTAGGTCAGTTTCATCCTCCTTAGGCTTATTCTAATCCAATTAGGGTTTTTAACCAATCTTGTGCATCCAACAAGTGATTTTGTGTCATTGGTTGAACATTTAGGTCATTTTCGTCCCCTAAGCTTATTCTAATCCAATCAGAGTTTTTAAATAATCTTGTACATCCAATAAGTGGTTTTGTGTCATTGGTTGAATATTTAGGTCATTTTCGTCATCCTTGGACTTATTCTAATTCAATTAGGGTTCTTAACCAATCTTGTGCATCCAATAAGTGATTTTGTGTCATTGGTTGAACATTTAGGTCATTTTCGACATCCTTGGACTTATTCTAATTCAATTAGGGTTTTTAACCAATCTTGTGCATCCAACAAGTGATTTTGTGTCATTGGTTGAACATGTAGGTCATTTTCGTCCTCCCTAGGCTTATTCTAATCGAATTAGGGTTTTTAACCAATCTTGTGCATCCAATAAGTGATTTTGTGTCATTGGTTGAACATTTAGGTCATTTTCGTCATCCTTGGACTTATTCTAATTCAATTAGGGTTTTTAACCAATCTTGTGCATCCAACAAGTGATTTTTTGTCATTGGTTGAACATTTAGCTCATTTTCGTCCTCCCTAGGGTTATTCTAATCCAATTAGGGTTTTTAACCAATCTTGTGCATCCAATAAGTGATTTTGTGTCATTGGTTGAACATTTAGGTCATTTTCGTCCTCGTTCACCTTATTCTAATCCATTTTGGGTTTTTAACCAATCTTGTGCATCCAATAACTGATTTTGTGTCATTGGTTGAACATTTAGGTCATTTTCGTGATCCTTGGACTTATTCTAATTCAATTAGGGTTTTTAACCAATCTTGTGCAACCAATACGTGATTTTCTATCATTGGTTGAACATATAGGTAATTTTCGTCCTCCCTAGGCTTATTGTAATGCAATTAGGGTTTTTAACCAATCTTGTGGATCCAATAATTGATTTTGTGTCATTGGTTGAACATTTAGGTCATTTTCGTCCTCCCTAGGCTTATTCTAATCCAATTAGGGTTTTTAACCAATCTTGTGTATCCAATAAGTGATTTTATGTCATTGGTTGAACATTTAGGCCAGTTTCATCCTCCCTAGGCTTATTCTAATCCAATTAGGGTTTTTAACCAATCTTGTGCAACCAATACGTGATTTTCTATCATTGGTTGAACATATAGGTAATTTTCGTCCTCCCTAGGCTTATTGTAATGCAATTAGGGTTTTTAACCAATCTTGTGGATCCAATAATTGATTTTGTGTCATTGGTTGAACATTTAGGTCATTTTCGTCCTCCCTAGGCTTATTCTAATCCAATTAGGGTTTTTAACCAATCTTGTGTATCCAATAAGTGATTTTATGTCATTGGTTGAACATTTAGGCCAGTTTCATCCTCCCTAGGCTTATTCTAATCCAATTAGGGTTTTTAACCAATCTTGTGCATCCAACAAGTGATTTTGTGTCATTGGTTGAACATTTAGGTGATTTTTGTCCTCCCTAGGCTTATTCTAATTCAATTAGAGTTTTTAAAATATCTTGTGCATCCAATAAGCGATTTTTGTCATTGGTTGAATATTTAGGTCATTTTCAACATCCTTGGACTTATTCTTATTCAATTAGGGTTTTTAACCAATCTTGTGCATCCAATAAGTGATTTTGTGTCATTGGTTGAACATTTAGGTCATTTTCGACATCCTTGGACTTATTCTAATTCAATTAGGGTTTTTAACCAATCTTGTGCATCCAACAAGTGATTTTGTGTCATTGGTTGAACATTTAGGTCATTTTCGTTCTCCCTAGGCTTATTCTAATCGAATTAGGGTTTTTAACCAATCTTGTGCATCCAATAAGTGATTTTGTGTCATTGGTTGAACATTTAGGTCATTTTCGTTATCCTTGGACTATTCTAATTCAATTAGGGTTTTTAACCAATCTTGTGCATCCAACAAGTGATTTTTTGTCATTGGTTGAACATTTAGGTCATTTTCGTCCTCCCTAGGCTTATTCTAATCCAATTAGGGTTTTTAACCAATCTTGTGCATCCAATAAGTGATTTTGTGTCATTCGTTGAACATTTAGGTCATTTTCGTCCTCGTTCACCTTATTCTAATCCATTTAGGGTTTTTAACCAATCTTGTGCATCCAATAACTGATTTTGTGTCATTGGTTGAACATTTAGGTCATTTTCGTGATCCTTGGACTTATTCTAATTCAATTAGGGTTTTTAACCAATCTTGTGCATCCAACAAGTGATTTTGTGTCATTGGTGTAACATTTAGGTCATTTTCGTCCACCTTCAAGTTATTCTAATCCATTTAGGGCTTTTAACCAATCTTGTGCATCCAATACGTCATTTTCTGTCATTAGTTGAACATTTAGGTAATTTTCGTCCTCCCTAGGCTTATTCTAATCCAATTAGGGTTTTTAACCAATCTTGTGCAACCAATACGTGATTTTCGGTCATTGGTTGAACATATAGGTAATTTTCGTCCTCCCTAGGCTTATTGTAATGCAATTAGGGTTTTTAACCAATCTTGTGGATCCAATAATTGATTTTGTGTCATTGGTTGAACATTTAGGTCATTTTCGTCCTCCCTAGGCTTATTCTAATCCAATTAGGGTTTTTAACCAATCTTGTGTATCCAATAAGTGATTTTGTGTCATTGGTTGAACATTTAGGCCAGTTTCATCCTCCCTAGGCTTATTCTAATCCAATTAGGGTTTTTAACCAATCTTGTGCATCCAACAAGTGATTTTGTGTCATTGGTTGAACATTTAGGTGATTTTCGTCCTCCCTAGGCTTATTCTAATCCAATTAGAGTTTTTAAAATATCTTGTGCATCCAATAAGCAATTTTTGTCATTGGTTGAATATTTAGGTCATTTTCGTCATCATTGGACTTATTCTAATTCAATTAGGGTTTTTAACCAATCTTGTGCATCCAATAAGTGATTTTGTGTCATTGGTTGAACATTTAGGTCATTTTGATCCTCGTTCACCTTATTCTAATCCATTTAGGGTTTTTAACCAATCTTGTGCATCCAGTAACTGATTTTGTGTCATTGGCTGAACATTTAGGTCATTTTCGTGATCCTTGGACTTATTCTAATTCAATTAGGGTTTTTAACCAATCTTGTGCATCCAACAAGTGATTTTGTGTCATTGGTGTAACATTTAGGTCATTTTCGTCCACCTTCAAGTTATTCTAATCCATTTAGGGCTTTTAACCAATCTTCTGCATCCAATACGTCATTTTCTGTCATTGGTTGAACATTTAGGTAATTTTCGTCCTCCCTAGGCTTATTGTAATGCAATTAGGGTTTTTAACCAATCTTGTGGATCCAATAAGTGATTTTGTGTCATGGGTTGAACATTTAGGTCATTTTCGTCCTCCCTAGGCTTATTCTAATCCAATTAGGGTTTTTAACCAATCTTGTGCATCCAATAAGTGATTTTGTGTCATTGGTTTAACATTTAGGTCAGTTTCATCCTCCCTAGGCTTGTTCTAATCCAATTAGGGTTTTTAAC
>JBBPBQ010000002.1:32943501-32954584 GCA_037974755.1 Cicer yamashitae | reverse complement strand
TGATTTTGTGTCATTGGTTGAACATTTAGGTCATTTTCGTCCTCCCTAGGCTTATTCTAATCCAATTAGAGTTTTTAAATAATCTTGTGCATCCAATAAGTGATTTTGTGTCATTGGTTGAATATTAAGGTCATTTTCTTCATCCATGGACTTATTCTAATCCATTTAGGGTTTTTAACCAATCTTGTGCAACCAATACGTGATTTTCTGTCATTGGTTGAACATATAGGTAATTTTCGTCCTCCCTAGGTTTATTGTAATACAATTAGGGTTTTTAACCAATCTTGTGGATCCAATAATTGATTTTGTGTCATTGGTTGAACATTTAGGTCATTTTCGTCCTTCCTAGGCTTATTGTAATCCAATTAGGGTTTTTAACCAATCTTGTGCATCCAATAAGTGATTTTGTGTCATTGGTTGAACATTTAGGTCAGTTTCATCCTCCCTAGGCTTATTCTAATCCAATTAGAGTTTTTAAAATATCTTGTGCATCCAATAAGCGATGTTGTGTCATTGGTTGAATATTTTGGTCATTTTCGTTATCCTTGGACTTATTCTAATTCAATTAGGGTTTTTAACCAATCTTGTGCATCCAACAAGTGATTTTGTGTCATTGGTTGAACATTTAGGTCATTTTCATCCTCCCTAGGCTTATTCTAATGCAATTAGGGTTTTTAACCAATCTTGTGCATCCAACAAGTGATTTTGTGTCATTGGTTAGTGATTTTGTGTCATTGGTTGAACATCTAGGTCATTTTCGACATCCTGGGATTTATTCTATTTCAATTAGGGTTTTTAACCAATCTTGTGTATCCAAAAAGTGATTTTGTGTCATTATTTGAACATTTAGATCATTTTCGTCCTCCCTAGGCTTCTCCTAATCCAATTAGGGTTTTTAACCAATCTTGTGCATCCAATAAGTGATTTTGTGTCATTGGTTGAACATTTAGGTCATTTTCGTCCTCCCTAGGCTTATTTTAGTCCATTTAGGGTTTTTAAATAATCTTGTGCATCCAATAAGTTATTTTGTGTAATTGGTCGAACTTCTAGGTCATTTTCGACATCTTTGGACTTATTCTAATTCAATTAGGGTTTTTAACCAGTCTTGTGCATCTAACAAGTGATTTTGTGTCATTGGTTGAACATTCAGGTCATTTTCGTCCTCCCTAGGCTTATTCTAATCCAATTAGCGTTTTTAACCAATGTTGTGCATCCAATAAGTGATTTTGTGTCATTGGTTTAACATTTAGGTCAGTTTAATCCTCCCTAGGCTTATTCTAATCCAATTAGGGTTTTTAACCAATCTTGTGCATTCAACAAGTGATTTTGTGTCATTGGTTGAACATTTAGGTCATTTTCGTCCACCTTCAAGTTATTCTAATCCATTTAGGGCTTTTAACCAATCTTCTGCATCCAATACGTCATTTTCTGTCATTGGTTGAACATTTAGGTAATTTTCGTCCTCCCTAGGCTTATTGTAATGCAATTAGGGTTTTTAACCAATCTTGTGGATCCAATAAGTGATTTTGTGTCATGGGTTGAACATTTAGGTCATTTTCGTCCTCCCTAGGCTTATTCTAATCCAATTAGGGTTTTTAACCAATCTTGTGCATCCAATAAGTGATTTTGTGTCATTGGTTGAACATTTAGGTCATTTTCGTCCTCCCTAGGCTTATTCTAATCCAATTAGAGTTTTTAAATAATCTTGTGCATCCAATAAGTGATTTTGTGTCATTGGTTGAATATTAAGGTCATTTTCTTCATCCTTGGACTTATTCTAATTCAATTAGGGTTTTTAACCAATCTTGTGCATCCAACAAGTGATTTTGTGTCATTGGTTGAACATTTAGGTCATTTTCGTCCTCCCTAGGCTTATTCTAATCCAATTAGGGTTTTTAACCAATCTTGTGCATCCAATAAGTGATTTTGTGTCATTGGTTTAACATTTAGGTCAGTTTGATCCTCCCTAGGCTTATTCTAATCCAATTAGGGTTTTTAACCAATCTTGTGCATCCAACAAGTGATTTTGTGTCATTGGTTGAACATTTAGGTCATTTTCGTCCTCCCTAGGCTTATTCTAATCCAATTAGAGTTTTTAAATAATCTTGTGCATCCAATAAGTGATTTTGTGTCATTGGTTGAATATTTAGGTCATTTTCGTCATCCTTGGACTTATTCTAATTCAATTAGGGTTTTTAACCAATCTTGTGCATCCAATAAGTGATTTTGTGTCATTGGTTGAACATTTAGGTCATTTTCGTCCTCCCTAGGCTTATTCTAATCCAATTAGGGTTTTTAACCAATCTTGTGCATCCAATAAGTGATTTTGTGTCATTGGTTGAACATTTAGGTCATTTTCGTCCTCGTTCACCTTATTCTAATCCATTTTGGGTTTTTAACCAATCTTGTGCATCCAATAACTGATTTTGTGTCATTGGTTGAACATTTAGGTCATTTTCGTGATCCTTGGACTTATTCTAATTCAATTAGGGTTTTTAACCAATCTTGTGCAACCAATACGTGATTTTCTATCATTGGTTGAACATATAGGTAATTTTCGTCCTCCCTAGGCTTATTGTAATGCAATTAGGGTTTTTAACCAATCTTGTGGATCCAATAATTGATTTTGTGTCATTGGTTGAACATTTAGGTCATTTTCGTCCTCCCTAGGCTTATTCTAATCCAATTAGGGTTTTTAACCAATCTTGTGTATCCAATAAGTGATTTTGTGTCATTGGTTGAACATTTAGGCCAGTTTCATCCTCCCTAGGCTTATTCTAATCCAATTAGGGTTTTTAACCAATCTTGTGCATCCAACAAGTGATTTTGTGTCATTGGTTGAACATTTAGGTGATTTTCGTCCTCCCTAGGCTTATTCTAATCCAATTAGAGTTTTTAAAATATCTTGTGCATCCAATAAGCGATTTTTGTCATTGGTTGAATATTTAGGTCATTTTCGTCATCCTTGGACTTATTCTAATTCAATTAGGGTTTTTAACCAATCTTGTGCATCCAATAAGTGATTTTGTGTCATTGGTTGAACATTTAGGTCATTTTCGTCCTCCCTAGGCTTATTTTAGTCCATTTAGGGTTTTTAAATAATCTTGTGCATCCAATAAGTGATTTTGTGTCATTGGTTGAACATCTAGGTCATTTTCGACATCCTGGGACTTATTCTATTTCGATTAGGGTTTTTAACCAATCTTGTGTATCCAACAAGTGATTTTGTGTGATTATTTGAACATTTAGATCATTTTCGTCCTCCCTAGGCTTCTCCTAATCCAATTAGGGTTTTTAACCAATCTTGTGCATCCAATAAGTGATTTTGTGTCATTGGTTGAACATTTAGGTCATTTTCGTCCTCCCTAGGCTTATTTTAGTCCATTTAGGGTTTTTAAATAATCTTGTGCATCCAATAAGTTATTTTGTGTAATTGGTCGAACTTCTAAGTCATTTTCGACATCTTTGGACTTATTCTAATTCAATTAGGGTTTTTAACCAGTCTTGTGCATCTAACAAGTGATTTTGTGTCATTGGTTGAACATTCAGGTCATTTTCGTCCTCCCTAGGCTTATTCTAATCCAATTAGCGTTTTTAACCAATGTTGTGCATCCAATAAGTGATTTTGTGTCATTGGTTTAACATTTAGGTCAGTTTAATCCTCCCTAGGCTTATTCTAATCCAATTAGGGTTTTTAACCAATCTTGTGCATTCAACAAGTGATTTTGTGTCATTGGTTGAACATTTAGGTCATTTTCGTCCACCTTCAAGTTATTCTAATCCATTTAGGGCTTTTAACCAATCTTCTGCATCCAATACGTCATTTTCTGTCATTGGTTGAACATTTAGGTAATTTTCGTCCTCCCTAGGCTTATTGTAATGCAATTAGGGTTTTTAACCAATCTTGTGGATCCAATAAGTGATTTTGTGTCATGGGTTGAACATTTAGGTCATTTTCGTCCTCCCTAGGCTTATTCTAATCCAATTAGGGTTTTTAACCAATCTTGTGCATCCAATAAGTGATTTTGTGTCATTGGTTTAACATTTAGGTCAGTTTCATCCTCCCTAGGCTTGTTCTAATCCAATTAGGGTTTTTAACAGATCTTGTGCATCCAACAAGTGATTTTGTGTCATTGGTTGAACATTTAGGTCATTTTCGTCCTCCCTAGGCTTATTCTAATCCAATTAGAGTTTTTAAATAATCTTGTGCATCCAATAAGTGATTTTGTGTCATTGGTTGAATATTAAGGTCATTTTCTTCATCCTTGGACTTATTCTAATTCAATTAGGGTTTTTAACCAATCTTGTGCATCCAATAAGTGATTTTGTGTCATTGGTTGAACATCTAGGTCATTTTCGACATCCTGGGACTTATTCTATTTCGATTAGGGTTTTTAACCAATCTTGTGTATCCAACAAGTGATTTTGTGTGATTATTTGAACATTTAGATCATTTTCGTCCTCCCTAGGCTTCTCCTAATCCAATTAGGGTTTTTAACCAATCTTGTGCATCCAATAAGTGATTTTGTGTCATTGGTTGAACATTTAGGTCATTTTCGTCCTCCCTAGGCTTATTTTAGTCCATTTAGGGTTTTTAAATAATCTTGTGCATCCAATAAGTTATTTTGTGTAATTGGTCGAACTTCTAGGTCATTTTCGACATCTTTGGACTTATTCTAATTCAATTAGGGTTTTTAACCAGTCTTGTGCATCTAACAAGTGATTTTGTGTCATTGGTTGAACATTCAGGTCATTTTCGTCCTCCCTAGGCTTATTCTAATCCAATTAGCGTTTTTAACCAATGTTGTGCATCCAATAAGTGATTTTGTGTCATTGGTTTAACATTTAGGTCAGTTTAATCCTCCCTAGGCTTATTCTAATCCAATTAGGGTTTTTAACCAATCTTGTGCATTCAACAAGTGATTTTGTGTCATTGGTTGAACATTTAGGTCATTTTCGTCCACCTTCAAGTTATTCTAATCCATTTAGGGCTTTTAACCAATCTTCTGCATCCAATACGTCATTTTCTGTCATTGGTTGAACATTTAGGTAATTTTCGTCCTCCCTAGGCTTATTGTAATGCAATTAGGGTTTTTAACCAATCTTGTGGATCCAATAAGTGATTTTGTGTCATGGGTTGAACATTTAGGTCATTTTCGTCCTCCCTAGGCTTATTCTAATCCAATTAGGGTTTTTAACCAATCTTGTGCATCCAATAAGTGATTTTGTGTCATTGGTTGAACATTTAGGTCATTTTCGTCCTCCCTAGGCTTATTCTAATCCAATTAGAGTTTTTAAATAATCTTGTGCATCCAATAAGTGATTTTGTGTCATTGGTTGAATATTAAGGTCATTTTCTTCATCCTTGGACTTATTCTAATTCAATTAGGGTTTTTAACCAATCTTGTGCATCCAACAAGTGATTTTGTGTCATTGGTTGAACATTTAGGTCATTTTCGTCCTCCCTAGGCTTATTCTAATCCAATTAGGGTTTTTAACCAATCTTGTGCATCCAATAAGTGATTTTGTGTCATTGGTTGAACATTTAGGTCATTTTCGTCCTCGTTCACCTTATTCTAATCCATTTTGGGTTTTTAACCAATCTTGTGCATCCAATAACTGATTTTGTGTCATTGGTTGAACATTTAGGTCATTTTCGTGATCCTTGGACTTATTCTAATTCAATTAGGGTTTTTAACCAATCTTGTGCATCCAACAAGTGATTTTGTGTCATTGGTTGAACATTTAGGTCATTTTCGTCCACCTTCAAATTATTCTAATCCATTTAGGGCTTTTAACCAATCTTGTGCATCCAATACGTGATTTTCTGTCATTGGTTGAACATTTAGGTAATTTTTGACCTCCCTAGGCTTATTGTAATGCAATTAGGGTTTTTAACCAATCTTATGGATCCAATAAGTGATTTTGTGTCATTGGTTGAACATTTAGGTCACTTTCGTCCTCCCTAGGCTTATTCTAATCCAATTAGGGTTTTTAACCAATCTTGTGCATCCAATAAGTGATTTTATGTCATTGGTTGAACATTTAGGTCATTTTCGTCCTCGTTCACCTTATTCTAATCCATTTTGGGTTTTTAACCAATCTTGTGCATCCAATAACTGATTTTGTGTCATCGGTTGAACATTTAGGTCATTTTCGTGATCCTTGGACTTATTCTAATTCAATTAGGGTTTTTAACCAATCTTGTGCATCCAACAAGTGATTTTGTGTCATTGGTGTAACATTTAGGTCATTTTCGTCCACCTTCAAGTTATTCTAATCCATTTAGGGCTTTTAACCAATCTTGTGCATCCAATACATCATTTTCTGTCATTGGTTGAACATTTAGGTAATTTTCGTCCTCCCTAGGCTTACTGTAATGCAATTAGGGTTTTTAACCAATCTTGTGGATCCAATAAGTGATTTTGTGTCATGGGTTGAACATTTAGGTCATTTTCGTCCTCCCTAGGCTTATTCTAATCCAATTAGGGTTTTTAACCAATCTTGTGCATCCAATAAGTGATTTTGTGTCATTGGTTTAACATTTAGGTCAGTTTGATCCTCCCTAGGCTTATTCTAATCCAATTAGGGTTTTTAACCAATCTTGTGCATCCAACAAGTGATTTTGTGTCATTGGTTGAACATTTAGGTCATTTTCGTCCTCCCTAGGCTTATTCTAATCCAATTAGAGTTTTTAAATAATCTTGTGCATCCAATAAGTGATTTTGTGTCATTGGTTGAATATTAAGGTCATTTTCTTCATCCTTGGACTTATTCTAATTCAATTAGGGTTTTTAACCAATCTTGTGCATCCAATAAGTGAGTTTGTGTCATTGGTTGAACATTTAGGTCATTTTCGACATCCTTGGACTTATTCTAATTCAATTAGGGTTTTTAACCAATCTTGTGCATCCAACAAGTAATTTTCTGTCATTGGTTGACATTGAGGTCATTTTCATCCTCCCTAGGCTTATTCTAATACAATTAGGGTTTTTAATCAATCTTGTGCATCAAATAAGTGATTTTGTTTCATTGGTTGAACATTTAGGTCATTTTCATCATCATTGGACTTATTCTAATTCAATTAGGTTTTTTAACCAATCTTGTGCATCCAACAAGTCATTTTTCGTCATTGGCTGAACATTTAGGTCATTTTCGTCCTCCCAAGGCTTATTCTAATCCAATTAGGGTTTTTAAACAATCTTGTGCATCCGATAAGTGATTTTGTATTATTGGTTGAACATTTAGGCCATTTTCGTCCTCCTTCAACTTATTCTAATCCATTTAGGGTTTTTAACCTATCTTGTGCATCCAATAACTGATTTTGTGTCATTGGTTGAACATTTAGGTCATTTTCGTGTTACTTGGACTTATTCTAATTCAATTAGGGTTTTTAACCAATCTTGTGCATCCAACAACTGATTTTGTGTCATTGGTTGAACATTTAGGTCATTTTCGTCCATCTTCAAGTTATTCTAATCCATTTAGGGTTTTTAACCAATCTTGTGCAACCAATACGTGATTTTCTGTCATTGGTTGAACATATAGGTAATGTTCGTCCTCCCTAGGCTTATTGTAATGCAATTAGGGTTTTTAACCAATCTTGTGGATCCAATAATTGATTTTGTGTCATTGGTTGAACATTTAGGTCATTTTCGTCCTCCCAAGGTTTATTCTAATCCAATTAGGGTTTTTAACCAATCTTGTGTATCCAATAAGTGATTTTGTGTCATTGGTTGAACATTTAGGCCAGTTTCATCCTCCCTAGGCTTATTCTAATCCAATTAGGGTTTTTAACTAATCTTGTGCATCCAACAAGTGATTTTGTGTCATTGGTTGAACATTTAGGTGATTTTCGTCCTCCCTAGGCTTATTCTAATCCAATTAGAGTTTTTAAAATATCTTGTGCATCCAATAAGCGATTTTTGTCATTGGTTGAATATTTAGGTCATTTTCGTCATCCTTGGACTTATTCTCATTCAATTAGGGTTTTTAACCAATCTTGTGCATCCAATAAGTGATTTTGTGTCATTGGTTGAACATTTAGGTCATTTTCGTCCTCCCTAGGCTTATTTTAGTCCATTTAGGGTTTTTAAATAATCTTGTGCATCCAATAAGTGATTTTGTGTCATTGGTTGAACATCTAGGTCATTTTCGACATCCTGGGACTTATTCTATTTCAATTAGGGTTTTTAACCAATCTTGTGTATCCAACAAGTGATTTTGTGTCATTATTTGAACATTTAGATCATTTTCGTCCTCCCTAGGCTTCTCCTAATCCAATTAGGGTTTTTAACCAATCTTGTGCATCCAATAAGTGATTTTGTGTCATTGGTTGAACATTTAGGTCATTTTCGTCCTCCCTAGGCTTATTTTAGTCCATTTAGGGTTTTTAAATAATCTTGTGCATCCAATAAGTTATTTTGTGTCATTGGTCGAACATCTAGGTCATTTTTGACATCTTTGGACTTATTCTAATTCAATTAGGGTTTTTAACCAATCTTGTGCATCCAACAAGTGATTTTGTGTCATTGGTTGAACATTTAGGTCATTTTCGTCCTCCCTAGGCTTATTCTAATCCAATTAGAGTTTTTAAATAATCTTGTGCATCCAATAAGTGATTTTGTGTCATTGGTTGAATATTAAGGTCATTTTCTTCATCCTTGGGCTTATTCTAATTCAATTAGGTTTTTTAACCAATCTTGTGCATCCAATAAGTCATTTTTTGTCATTGGCTGAACATTTAGGTCATTTTCGTCCTCCCAAGGCTTATTCTAATCCAATTAGGGTTTTTAACCAATCTTGTGCATCCGATAAGTGATTTCGTATTATTGGTTGAACATTTAGGTCATTTTCGTCCTCCTTCAACTTATTCTAATCCATTTAGGGTTTTTATCCAATCTTGTGCATCCAATAACTGATTTTGTGTCATTGGTTGAATATTTAGGTCATTTTCGTGATACTTGGACTTATTCTAATTCAATTAGGGTTTTTAACCAATCTTGTGCATCCAACAACTGATTTTGTGTCATTGGTTGAACATTTAGGTCATTTTCGTCCTCCCTAGGCTTATTCTAATCCAATTAGAGTTTTTAAATAATCTTGTGCATCCAATAAGTGATTTTGTGTCATTGGTTGAATATTAAGGTCATTTTCTTCATCCATGGACTTATTCTAATCCATTTAGGGTTTTTAACCAATCTTGTGCAACCAATACGTGATTTTCTGTCATTGGTTGAACATATAGGTAATTTTCGTCCTCCCTAGGCTTATTGTAATACAATTAGGGTTTTTAACCAATCTTGTGGATCCAATAATTGATTTTGTGTCATTGGTTGAACATTTAGGTCATTTTCGTCCTCCCAAGGTTTATTCTAATCCAATTAGGGTTTTTAACCAATCTTGTGTATCCAATAAGTGATTTTGTGTCATTGGTTGAACATTTAGGCCAGTTTCATCCTCCCTAGGCTTATTCTAATCCAATTAGGGTTTTTAACTAATCTTGTGCATCCAACAAGTGATTTTGTGTCATTGGTTGAACATTTAGGTGATTTTCGTCCTCCCTAGGCTTATTCTAATCCAATTAGAGTTTTTAAAATATCTTGTGCATCCAATAAGCGATTTTTGTCATTGGTTGAATATTTAGGTCATTTTCGTCATCCTTGGACTTATTCTAATTCAATTAGGGTTTTTAACCAATCTTGTGCATCCAATAAGTGATTTTGTGTCATTGGTTGAACATTTAGGTCATTTTCGTCCTCCCTAGGCTTATTTTAGTCCATTTAGGGTTTTTAAATAATCTTGTGCATCCAATAAGTTATTTTGTGTAATTGGTCGAACTTCTAGGTCATTTTCGACATCTTTGGACTTATTCTAATTCAATTAGGGTTTTTAACCAGTCTTGTGCATCTAACAAGTGATTTTGTGTCATTGGTTGAACATTCAGGTCATTTTCGTCCTCCCTAGGCTTATTCTAATCCAATTAGCGTTTTTAACCAATGTTGTGCATCCAATAAGTGATTTTGTGTCATTGGTTTAACATTTAGGTCAGTTTAATCCTCCCTAGGCTTATTCTAATCCAATTAGGGTTTTTAACCAATCTTGTGCATTCAACAAGTGATTTTGTGTCATTGGTTGAACATTTAGGTCATTTTCGTCCTCCCTAGGCTTATTCTAATCCAATTAGAGTTTTTAAATAATCTTGTGTATCCAATAAGTGATTTTGTGTCATTGGTTGAATATTAAGGTCATTTTCTTCATCCTTGGACTTATTCTAATTCAATTAGGTTTTTTAACCAATCTTGTGCATCCAACAAGTCATTTTTTGTCATTGGCTGAACATTTAGGTCATTTTCGTCCTCCCAAGGCTTATTCTAATCCAATTAGGGTTTTTAACCAATCTTGTGTATCCGATAAGTGATTTTGTATTATTGGTTGAACATTTAGGTCATTTTCGTCCTCCTTCAACTTATTCTAATCCATTTAGGGTTTTTATCCAATCTTGTGCATCCAATAACTGATTTTGTGTCATTGGTTGAATATTTAGGTCATTTTCGTGATACTTGGACTTATTCTAATTCAATTAGGGTTTTTAACCAATCTTGTGCATCCAACAACTGATTTTGTGTCATTGGTTGAACATTTAGGTCATTTTCGTCCTCCCTAGGCTTATTCTAATCCAATTAGAGTTTTTAAATAATCTTGTGCATCCAATAAGTGATTTTGTGTCATTGGTTGAATATTAAGGTCATTTTCTTCATCCATGGACTTATTCTAATCCATTTAGGGTTTTTAACCAATCTTGTGCAACCAATACGTGATTTTCTGTCATTGGTTGAACATATAGGTAATTTTCGTCCTCCCTAGGCTTATTGTAATACAATTAGGGTTTTTAACCAATCTTGTGGATCCAATAATTGATTTTGTGTCATTGGTTGAACATTTAGGTCAGTTTCATCCTCCCTAGGCTTATTCTAATCCAATTAGAGTTTTTTTAAAATATCTTGTGCATCCAATAAGCGATGTTGTGTCATTGGTTGAATATTTAGGTCATTTTCGTTATCCTTGGACTTATTCTAATTCA
>JBBPBQ010000002.1:32908310-32933733 GCA_037974755.1 Cicer yamashitae | reverse complement strand
TCTAGGTCATTTTCGACATCTTTGGACTTATTCTAATTCAATTAGGGTTTTTAACCAGTCTTGTGCATCTAACAAGTGATTTTGTGTCATTGGTTGAACATTCAGGTCATTTTCGTCCTCCCTAGGCTTATTCTAATCCAATTAGCGTTTTTAACCAATGTTGTGCATCCAATAAGTGATTTTGTGTCATTGGTTTAACATTTAGGTCAGTTTAATCCTCCCTAGGCTTATTCTAATCCAATTAGGGTTTTTAACCAATCTTGTGCATCCAACAAGTGATTTTGTGTCATTGGTTGAACATTTAGGTCATTTTCGTCCTCCCTAGGCTTATTCTAATCCAATTAGAGTTTTTAAATAATCTTGTGCATCCAATAAGTGATTTTGTGTCATTGGTTGAATATTAAGGTCATTTTCTTCATCCTTGGACTTATTCTAATTCAATTAGGTTTTTTAACCAATCTTGTGCATCCAACAAGTCATTTTTTGTCATTGGCTGAACATTTAGGTCATTTTCGTCCTCCCAAGGCTTATTCTAATCCAATTAGGGTTTTTAACCAATCTTGTGTATCCGATAAGTGATTTTGTATTATTGGTTGAACATTTAGGTCATTTTCGTCCTCCTTCAACTTATTCTAATCCATTTAGGGTTTTTATCCAATCTTGTGCATCCAATAACTGATTTTGTGTCATTGGTTGAATATTTAGGTCATTTTCGTGATACTTGGACTTATTCTAATTCAATTAGAGTTTTTAACCAATCTTGTGCATCCAACAACTGATTTTGTGTCATTGGTTGAACATTTAGGTCATTTTCGTCCTCCCTAGGCTTATTCTAATCCAATTAGAGTTTTTAAATAATCTTGTGCATCCAATAAGTGATTTTGTGTCATTGGTTGAATATTAAGGTCATTTTCTTCATCCTTGGACTTATTCTAATTCAATTAGGTTTTTTAACCAATCTTGTGCATCCAACAAGTCATTTTTTGTCATTGGCTGAACATTTAGGTCATTTTCGTCCTCCCAAGGCTTATTCTAATCCAATTAGGGTTTTTAACCAATCTTGTGCATCCGATAAGTGATTTTGTATTATTGGTTGAACATTTAGGTCATTTTCGTCCTCCTTCAACTTATTCTAATCCATTTAGGGTTTTTATCCAACCTTGTGCATCCAATAACTGATTTTGTGTCATTGGTTGAATATTTAGGTCATTTTCGTGATACTTGGACTTATTCTAATTCAATTAGGGTTTTTAACCAATCTTGTGCATCCAACAACTGATTTTGTGTCATTGGTTGAACATTTAGGTCATTTTCGTCCTCCCTAGGCTTATTCTAATCCAATTAGAGTTTTTAAATAATCTTGTGCATCCAATAAGTGATTTTGTGTCATTGGTTGAATATTAAGGTCATTTTCTTCATCCATGGACTTATTCTAATCCATTTAGGGTTTTTAACCAATCTTGTGCAACCAATACGTGATTTTCTGTCATTGGTTGAACATATAGGTAATTTTCGTCCTCCCTAGGCTTATTGTAATACAATTAGGGTTTTTAACCAATCTTGTGGATCCAATAATTGATTTTGTGTCATTGGATGAACATTTAGGTCATTTTCGTCCTTCCTAGGCTTATTCTAATCCAATTAGGGTTTTTAACCAATCTTGTGCATCCAATAAGTGATTTTGTGTCATTGGTTGAACATTTAGGTCAGTTTCATCCTCCCTAGGCTTATTCTAATCCAATTAGTGTTTTTAAAATATCTTGTGCATCCAATAAGAGATGTTGTGTCATTGGTTGAATATTTAGGTCATTTTCAATATCCTTGGACTTATTCTAATTCAATTAGGGTTTTTAACCAATCTTGTGCATCCAACAAGTGATTTTGTGTCCTTGGTTGAACATTTAGGTCATTTTCATCCTCCCTAGGCTTATTCTAATGCAATTAGGGTTTTTAACCAATCTTGTGCATCCAAAAAATGATTTTGTGTCGTTGGTTTAACATTTAGGTCATTTTCGTCCTCCGTAGCCTTATTCTAATCCAATTAGGGTTTTTAACCAATCTTGTGCATCCAATAAGTGATTTTGTGTCATTAGTTGAACATTTAGGTCATTTCCATCCCCCCTAGGCTTATTGTAATCAATTAGGGTTTTTAACCAATCATGTGCATCGAATAAGTGATTTTGTGTCATTGGTTGAACATTTAGGTCATTTTCATCCGCCCTAGGCTTATTCTAATCAATTAGTGTTTTTAACCAATCTTGTGCATCCAACAAGTGATTTTGTGTCATTGGTTGAACATTTAGGTCATTTTCGTCCTCTCTAGGCTTATTCTAATCCAATTAGGGTTTTTACCCAATCTTGTGCATCCAATAAGTGATTTTGTGTCATAGGTTGAACATTTGGGTGATTGTCGTCCTCCCTAGGCTTATTTTAATCCATTTAGGGTTTTTAAATAATCTTGTGCATCCAATAAGTGATTTTGTATCATTGGTTGAACATCTAGGTCATTTTCGACATCCTTGGACATATAATAATTCAATTAGGGTTTTTAACCAATCTTGTGCATCCAACAAGTGATTTCCTGTCGTTGGATGAACATTTAGGTCATTTTCGTCCTCCCTAGGCTTTTTCTAATCCAATTAGGGTTTTTAACAAACCTTGTTCATCCAATAAGTGATTTTGTGTCATTGGTAGAAGATTTAGGTCACTTTCGTCCTCCCTAGGGTTATTTTAATCCATTTAGGGTTTTTAAATAATCTAGTGCATCCAATAAGTGATTTTGTGTCATTGGTTGAACATCTAGGTCATCTTCGACATCCTTAGACTTATTCTAATTCAATTAGGGTTTTTAACCAATCTAGTGCATCCAACAAGTGATTTTGTGTCATTGGTTGAACATTTATGTCATTTTCGTCCTCCCTAGGCTTATTCTAATACAATTAGGGTTTTTAATCAATCTTGTGCATCGAATAAGTGATTTTGTGTCATTGGTTGAACATTTAGGTCATTTTCGTCCTCCCTAGGCTTATTTTAATTCAATTAGGGTTTTTAACTAATCTTGTGCATCCAACAAGTGATTTTGTGTCATTGGTTGATCATTTAGGTCATTTTCGTCTTCCCTAGGCTTACTTTAATCCATTTTGGGTTTTTAAATAATCTTGTGCATCCAATAAGTGACTTTGTGTCATTGGTTGAACATTTAGGTCATTTTCGACATCCTTGGACTTATTCTAATTCAATTAGGGTTTTTAACCAATCTTGTGCATCCAACAAGTGATTTTCTGTCATTGGTTGAACATTTAGGTCATTTTCGTCCTCCCCAGGCTTAATTTTGTCCATTTATGGTTTTTAAATAATCTTGTGCATCCAATAAGTGATTTTGTGTCATTGGTTGAACATCTAGGTCATTTTCGACATCCTTGGACTTATTCTAATTCAATTAGGGTTTTTAACCAATCTTGTGTATCCAACAGGTGATTTTGTGTCATTGGTAGAAGAATTAGGTCATTTTAATCCGCCCTAGGCTTATTTTAATCCATTTAGGGTTTCTAAATAATCTAGTGCATCCAATAAGTGATTTTGTGTTATTTGTTGCACATCTAGGTCATTTTTAATATCCTTGGACTTATTCTAATTCAATTAGGGTTTTTAATCAATCTTGTGCATCCAATAAGTGATTTTGTATCATTGGTTGAACATTTACGTCATTTTCGTCTTCCCTAGGCTTATTCTAATGCAATTAGGGTTTTTCACCAATCTTGTGCATCCAATAAATTATTTTCTGTCATTGGTTGAACATTTAGGTCATTTTCATCCCCCCTAAGCTTATTCTAATCCAATTAGGGTTTGTACCCAATCTTGTGTATCCAATAAGTGATTTTGTGTCATAGGTTAATCATTTGGGTGATTGTCGTCCTCCCTAGGCTTATTTTAATCCATTTAGGGTTTTTAAATAATCTTGTGCATCCAATAAGTGATTTTGTGTCATTGGTTGAACATTTAGGTCATTTTGGTCATCCTTGGACTTATTCTAATTCAATTAGGGTTTTTAACCATTCTTGTGCATCCAACAAGTGATTTTCTGTCATTGGTTGAACATTTAGGTCATTTTCGTCCTCCCTAGGCTTATTCTAATACAATTAGGGTTTTTAATCAATCTTGTGCATCAAATAAGTGATTTTGTGTCATTGGTTGAACATTTAGGTCATTTTCGTCATCGTTGGACTTATTCTAATTCAATTAGGTTTTTTAACCAGTCTTGTGCATCCAACATGTGATTTTTTGTCATTGGTTGAACATTTAGGTCATTTTCGTCCTCCCTAGGCTTATTCTAATCAAATTAGGGTTTTTAACCAATCTTGTGCATCCGATAAGTGATTTTGTATTATTGGTTGAACATTTAGGTCATTTTCGTCCTCCTTCAACTTATTCTAATCCATTTAGAGTTTTTAACCAATCTTGTGCATCCAATAACTGATTTTGTGTCATTGGTTGAACATTTAGGTCATTTTCGTGATACTTGGACTTATTCTAATTCAATTAGGGTTTTTAACCAATCTTGTGCATCCAAAGAGTGATTTTGTGTCATTGGTTCAACATTTAGGTCATTTTCGTCCACCTTCAAGTTATTCTAATCCATTTAGGGTTTTTAACCAATCTTGTGCATCCAATACGTGATTTTCTGTCATTGGTTGAACATTTAGGTCATTTTCGTCCTCCCTAGGCTTATTGTAATGCAATTAGGGTTTTTAACCAATCTTGTGGATCCAATAATTGATTTTGTGTCATTGGTTAAACATTTAGGTCATTTTCGTCCTCCCTAGGCTTATTCTAATCCAATTAGGGTTTTTAACCAATCATGTGCATCCAATTAGTGATTTTGTGTCATTGGTTGAACATTTAGGTCATTTTCGTCCTCCCTAGGCTTATTCTAATCCAATTAGGGTTTTTAACCAATCTTGTGCATCCAACAAGTGATTTTCTGTCATTGGTTGAACATTTAGGTCATTTTCGTCCTCCCTAGGCTTATTCTAATCCAATTAGGGTTTTTAACAAACCTTGTTCATCCAATAAGTGATTTTGTGTCATTGGTAGAAGATTTAGGTCACTTTCGTCCTCCCTAGGGTTATTTTAATCCATTTAGGGTTTTTAAATAATCTAGTGCATCCAATAAGTGATTTTGTGTCATTGGTTGAACATCTAGGTCATCTTCGACATCCTTAGACTTATTCTAATTCAATTAGGGTTTTTAACCAATCTAGTGCATCCAACAAGTGATTTTGTGTCATTGGTTGAACATTTATGTCATTTTCGTCCTCCCTAGGCTTATTCTAATACAATTAGGGTTTTTAATCAATCTTGTGCATCCAACAAGTGATTTTCTGTCATTGGTTGAACATTTAGGTCATTTTCGTCCTCCCCAGGCTTAATTTTGTCCATTTATGGTTTTTAAATAATCTTGTGCATCCAATAAGTGATTTTGTGTCATTGGTTGAACATCTAGGTCATTTTCGACATCCTTGGACTTATTCTAATTCAATTAGGGTTTTTAACCAATCTTGTGTATCCAACAGGTGATTTTGTGTCATTGGTAGAAGAATTAGGTCATTTTAATCCGCCCTAGGCTTATTTTAATCCATTTAGGGTTTCTAAATAATCTAGTGCATCCAATAAGTGATTTTGTGTTATTTGTTGCACATCTAGGTCATTTTTAATATCCTTGGACTTATTCTAATTCAATTAGGGTTTTTAATCAATCTTGTGCATCCAATAAGTGATTTTGTATCATTGGTTGAACATTTAGGTCATTTTCGTCTTCCCTAGGCTTATTCTAATGCAATTAGGGTTTTTCACCAATCTTGTGCATCCAATAAATGATTTTCTGTCATTGGTTGAACATTTAGGTCATTTTCATCCCCCCTAAGCTTATTCTAATCCAATTAGGGTTTGTACCCAATCTTGTGTATCCAATAAGTGATTTTGTGTCATAGGTTAATCATTTGGGTGATTGTCGTCCTCCCTAGGCTTATTTTAATCCATTTAGGGTTTTTAAATAATCTTGTGCATCCAATAAGTGATTTTGTGTCATTGGTTGAACATTTAGGTCATTTTGGTCATCCTTGGACTTATTCTAATTCAATTAGGGTTTTTAACCATTCTTGTGCATCCAACAAGTGATTTTCTGTCATTGGTTGAACATTTAGGTCATTTTCGTCCTCCCTAGGCTTATTCTAATACAATTAGGGTTTTTAATCAATCTTGTGCATCAAATAAGTGATTTTGTGTCATTGGTTGAACATTTAGGTCATTTTCGTCATCGTTGGACTTATTCTAATTCAATTAGGTTTTTTAACCAGTCTTGTGCATCCAACATGTGATTTTTTGTCATTGGTTGAACATTTAGGTCATTTTCGTCCTCCCTAGGCTTATTCTAATCAAATTAGGGTTTTTAACCAATCTTGTGCATCCGATAAGTGATTTTGTATTATTGGTTGAACATTTAGGTCATTTTCGTCCTCCTTCAACTTATTCTAATCCATTTAGAGTTTTTAACCAATCTTGTGCATCCAATAACTGATTTTGTGTCATTGGTTGAACATTTAGGTCATTTTCGTGATACTTGGACTTATTCTAATTCAATTAGGGTTTTTAACCAATCTTGTGCATCCAAAGAGTGATTTTGTGTCATTGGTTCAACATTTAGGTCATTTTCGTCCACCTTCAAGTTATTCTAATCCATTTAGGGTTTTTAACCAATCTTGTGCATCCAATACGTGATTTTCTGTCATTGGTTGAACATTTAGGTCATTTTCGTCCTCCCTAGGCTTATTGTAATGCAATTAGGGTTTTTAACCAATCTTGTGGATCCAATAATTGATTTTGTGTCATTGGTTAAACATTTAGGTCATTTTCGTCCTCCCTAGGCTTATTCTAATCCAATTAGGGTTTTTAACCAATCTTGTGCATCCAATTAGTGATTTTGTGTCATTGGTTGAACATTTAGGTCATTTTCGTCCTCCCTAGGCTTATTCTAATCCAATTAGGGTTTTTAACCAATCTTGTGCATCCAACAAGTGATTTTCTGTCATTGGTTGAACATTTAGGTCATTTTCGTCCTCCCTAGGCTTATTCTAATCCAATTAGGGTTTTTAACAAACCTTGTTCATCCAATAAGTGATTTTGTGTCATTGGTAGAAGATTTAGGTCACTTTCGTCCTCCCTAGGGTTATTTTAATCCATTTAGGGTTTTTAAATAATCTAGTGCATCCAATAAGTGATTTTGTGTCATTGGTTGAACATCTAGGTCATCTTCGACATCCTTAGACTTATTCTAATTCAATTAGGGTTTTTAACCAATCTAGTGCATCCAACAAGTGATTTTGTGTCATTGGTTGAACATTTATGTCATTTTCGTCCTCCCTAGGCTTATTCTAATACAATTAGGGTTTTTAATCAATCTTGTGCATCGAATAAGTGATTTTGTGTCATTGGTTGAACATTTAGGTCATTTTCGTCCTCCCTAGGCTTATTTTAATTCAATTAGGGTTTTTAACTAATCTTGTGCATCCAACAAGTGATTTTGTGTCATTGGTTGAACATTTAGGTCATTTTCGTCTTCCCTAGGCTTACTTTAATCCATTTTGGGTTTTTAAATAATCTTGTGCATCCAATAAGTGACTTTGTGTCATTGGTTGAACATTTAGGTCATTTTCGACATCCTTGGACTTATTCTAATTCAATTAGGGTTTTTAACCAATCTTGTACATCCAACAAGTGATTTTCTGTCATTGGTTGAACATTTAGGTCATTTTCGTCCTCCCCAGGCTTAATTTTGTCCATTTATGGTTTTTAAATAATCTTGTGCATCCAATAAGTGATTTTGTGTCATTGGTTGAACATCTAGGTCATTTTCTACATCCTTGGACTTATTCTAATTCAATTAGGGTTTTTAACCAATCTTGTGTATCCAACAGGTGATTTTGTGTCATTGGTAGAAGAATTAGGTCATTTTAATCCGCCCTAGGCTTATTTTAATCCATTTAGGGTTTCTAAATAATCTAGTGCATCCAATAAGTGATTTTGTGTTATTTGTTGCACATCTAGGTCATTTTTAATATCCTTGGACTTATTCTAATTCAATTAGGGTTTTTAATCAATCTTGTGCATCCAATAAGTGATTTTGTATCATTGGTTGAACATTTACGTCATTTTCGTCTTCCCTAGGCTTATTCTAATGCAATTAGGGTTTTTCACCAATCTTGTGCATCCAATAAATGATTTTCTGTCATTGGTTGAACATTTAGGTCATTTTCATCCCCCCTAAGCTTATTCTAATCCAATTAGGGTTTGTACCCAATCTTGTGCATCCAATAAGTGATTTTGTGTCATTGGTTGAACATCTAGGTCATTTTCGACATCCTTGGACTTATTCTAATTCAATTAGGGTTTTTAACCAATCTTGTATATCCAACAGGTGATTTTGTGTCATTGGTAGAAGAATTAGGTCATTTTAATCCGCCCTAGGCTTATTTTAATCCATTTAGGGTTTCTAAATAATCTAGTGCATCCAATAAGTGATTTTGTGTTATTTGTTGCACATCTAGGTCATTTTTAATATCCTTGGACTTATTCTAATTCAATTAGGGTTTTTAATCAATCTTGTGCATCCAATAAGTGATTTTGTATCATTGGTTGAACATTTAGGTCATTTTCGTCTTCCCTAGGCTTATTCTAATGCAATTAGGGTTTTTCACCAATCTTGTGCATCCAATAAATGATTTTCTGTCATTGGTTGAACATTTAGGTCATTTTCATCCCCCCTAAGCTTATTCTAATCCAATTAGGGTTTGTACCCAATCTTGTGTATCCAATAAGTGATTTTGTGTCATAGGTTAATCATTTGGGTGATTGTCGTCCTCCCTAGGCTTATTTTAATCCATTTAGGGTTTTTAAATAATCTTGTGCATCCAATAAGTGATTTTGTGTCATTGGTTGAACATTTAGGTCATTTTCGTCATCCTTGGACTTATTCTAATTCAATTAGGGTTTTTAACCATTCTTGTGCATCCAACAAGTGATTTTCTGTCATTGGTTGAACATTTAGGTCATTTTCGTCCTCCCTAGGCTTATTCTAATACAATTAGGGTTTTTAATCAATCTTGTGCATCAAATAAGTGATTTTGTGTCATTGGTTGAACATTTAGGTCATTTTCGTCATCGTTGGACTTATTCTAATTCAATTAGGTTTTTTAACCAGTCTTGTGCATCCAACATGTGATTTTTTGTCATTGGTTGAACATTTAGGTCATTTTCGTCCTCCCTAGGCTTATTCTAATCCAATTAGGGTTTTTAACCAATCTTGTGCATCCGATAAGTGATTTTGTATTATTGGTTGAACATTTAGGTCATTTTCGTCCTCCTTCAACTTATTCTAATCCATTTAGAGTTTTTAACCAATCTTGTGCATCCAATAACTGATTTTGTGTCATTGGTTGAACATTTAGGTCATTTTCGTGATACTTGGACTTATTCTAATTCAATTAGGGTTTTTAACCAATCTTGTGCATCCAAAGAGTGATTTTGTGTCATTGGTTCAACATTTAGGTCATTTTCGTCCACCTTCAAGTTATTCTAATCCATTTAGGGTTTTTAACCAATCTTGTGCATCCAATACGTGATTTTCTGTCATTGGTTGAACATTTAGGTCATTTTCGTCCTCCCTAGGCTTATTGTAATGCAATTAGGGTTTTTAACCAATCTTGTGGATCCAATAATTGATTTTGTGTCATTGGTTAAACATTTAGGTCATTTTCGTCCTCCCTAGGCTTATTCTAATCCAATTAGGGTTTTTAACCAATCATGTGCATCCAATTAGTGATTTTGTGTCATTGGTTGAACATTTAGGTCATTTTCGTCCTCCCTAGGCTTATTCTAATCCAATTAGGGTTTTTAACCAATCTTGTGCATCCAACAAGTGATTTTCTGTCATTGGTTGAACATTTAGGTCATTTTCGTCCTCCCTAGGCTTATTCTAATCCAATTAGGGTTTTTAACAAACCTTGTTCATCCAATAAGTGATTTTGTGTCATTGGTAGAAGATTTAGGTCACTTTCGTCCTCCCTAGGGTTATTTTAATCCATTTAGGGTTTTTAAATAATCTAGTGCATCCAATAAGTGATTTTGTGTCATTGGTTGAACATCTAGGTCATCTTCGACATCCTTAGACTTATTCTAATTCAATTAGGGTTTTTAACCAATCTAGTGCATCCAACAAGTGATTTTGTGTCATTGGTTGAACATTTATGTCATTTTCGTCCTCCCTAGGCTTATTCTAATACAATTAGGGTTTTTAATCAATCTTGTGCATCGAATAAGTGATTTTGTGTCATTGGTTGAACATTTAGGTCATTTTCGTCCTCCCTAGGCTTATTTTAATTCAATTAGGGTTTTTAACTAATCTTGTGCATCCAACAAGTGATTTTGTGTCATTGGTTGAACATTTAGGTCATTTTCGTCTTCCCTAGGCTTACTTTAATCCATTTTGGGTTTTTAAATAATCTTGTGCATCCAATAAGTGACTTTGTGTCATTGGTTGAACATTTAGGTCATTTTCGACATCCTTGGACTTATTCTAATTCAATTAGGGTTTTTAACCAATCTTGTGCATCCAACAAGTGATTTTCTGTCATTGGTTGAACATTTAGGTCATTTTCGTCCTCCCCAGGCTTAATTTTGTCCATTTATGGTTTTTAAATAATCTTGTGCATCCAATAAGTGATTTTGTGTCATTGGTTGAACATCTAGGTCATTTTCTACATCCTTGGACTTATTCTAATTCAATTAGGGTTTTTAACCAATCTTGTGTATCCAACAGGTGATTTTGTGTCATTGGTAGAAGAATTAGGTCATTTTAATCTGCCCTAGGCTTATTTTAATCCATTTAGGGTTTCTAAATAATCTAGTGCATCCAATAAGTGATTTTGTGTTATTTGTTGCACATCTAGGTCATTTTTAATATCCTTGGACTTATTCTAATTCAATTAGGGTTTTTAATCAATCTTGTGCATCCAATAAGTGATTTTGTATCATTGGTTGAACATTTACGTCATTTTCGTCTTCCCTAGGCTTATTCTAATGCAATTAGGGTTTTTCACCAATCTTGTGCATCCAATAAATGATTTTCTGTCATTGGTTGAACATTTAGGTCATTTTCATCCCCCCTAAGCTTATTCTAATCCAATTAGGGTTTGTACCCAATCTTGTGCATCCAATAAGTGATTTTGTGTCATTGGTTGAACATCTAGGTGATTTTCGACATCCTTGGACTTATTCTAATTCAATTAGGGTTTTTAACCAATCTTGTGTATCCAACAGGTGATTTTGTGTCATTGGTAGAAGAATTAGGTCATTTTAATCCGCCCTAGGCTTATTTTAATCCATTTAGGGTTTCTAAATAATCTAGTGCATCCAATAAGTGATTTTGTGTTATTTGTTGCACATCTAGGTCATTTTTAATATCCTTGGACTTATTCTAATTCAATTAGGGTTTTTAATCAATCTTGTGCATCCAATAAGTGATTTTGTATCATTGGTTGAACATTTACGTCATTTTCGTCTTCCCTAGGCTTATTCTAATGCAATTAGGGTTTTTCACCAATCTTGTGCATCCAATAAATGATTTTCTGTCATTGGTTGAACATTTAGGTCATTTTCATCCCCCCTAAGCTTATTCTAATCCAATTAGGGTTTGTACCCAATCTTGTGTATCCAATAAGTGATTTTGTGTCATAGGTTAATCAATTGGGTGATTGTCGTCCTCCCTAGGCTTATTTTAATCCATTTAGGGTTTTTAAATAATCTTGTGCATCCAATAAGTGATTTTGTGTCATTGGTTGAACATTTAGGTCATTTTCGTCATCCTTGGACTTATTCTAATTCAATTAGGGTTTTTAACCATTCTTGTGCATCCAACAAGTGATTTTCTGTCATTGGTTGAACATTTAGGTCATTTTCGTCCTCCCTAGGCTTATTCTAATACAATTAGGGTTTTTAATCAATCTTGTGCATCAAATAAGTGATTTTGTGTCATTGGTTGAACATTTAGGTCATTTTCGTCATCGTTGGACTTATTCTAATTCAATTAGGTTTTTTAACCAGTCTTGTGCATCCAACATGTGATTTTTTGTCATTGGTTGAACATTTAGGTCATTTTCGTCCTCCCTAGGCTTATTCTAATCCAATTAGGGTTTTTAACCAATCTTGTGCATCCGATAAGTGATTTTGTATTATTGGTTGAACATTTAGGTCATTTTCGTCCTCCTTCAACTTATTCTAATCCATTTAGAGTTTTTAACCAATCTTGTGCATCCAATAACTGATTTTGTGTCATTGGTTGAACATTTAGGTCATTTTCGTGATACTTGGACTTATTCTAATTCAATTAGGGTTTTTAACCAATCTTGTGCATCCAAAGAGTGATTTTGTGTCATTGGTTCAACATTTAGGTCATTTTCGTCCACCTTCAAGTTATTCTAATCCATTTAGGGTTTTTAACCAATCTTGTGCATCCAATACGTGATTTTCTGTCATTGGTTGAACATTTAGGTCATTTTCGTCCTCCCTAGGCTTATTGTAATGCAATTAGGGTTTTTAACCAATCTTGTGGATCCAATAATTGATTTTGTGTCATTGGTTAAACATTTAGGTCATTTTCGTCCTCCCTAGGCTTATTCTAATCCAATTAGGGTTTTTAACCAATCATGTGCATCCAATTAGTGATTTTGTGTCATTGGTTGAACATTTAGGTCATTTTCGTCCTCCCTAGGCTTATTCTAATCCAATTAGGGTTTTTAACCAATCTTGTGCATCCAACAAGTGATTTTCTGTCATTGGTTGAACATTTAGGTCATTTTCGTCCTCCCTAGGCTTATTCTAATCCAATTAGGGTTTTTAACAAACCTTGTTCATCCAATAAGTGATTTTGTGTCATTGGTAGAAGATTTAGGTCACTTTCGTCCTCCGTAGGGTTATTTTAATCCATTTAGGGTTTTTAAATAATCTAGTGCATCCAATAAGTGATTTTGTGTCATTGGTTGAACATCTAGGTCATCTTCGACATCCTTAGACTTATTCTAATTCAATTAGGGTTTTTAACCAATCTAGTGCATCCAACAAGTGATTTTGTGTCATTGGTTGAACATTTATGTCATTTTCGTCCTCCCTAGGCTTATTCTAATACAATTAGGGTTTTTAATCAATCTTGTGCATCGAATAAGTGATTTTGTGTCATTGGTTGAACATTTAGGTCATTTTCGTCCTCCCTAGGCTTATTTTAATTCAATTAGGGTTTTTAACTAATCTTGTGCATCCAACAAGTGATTTTGTGTCATTGGTTGAACATTTAGGTCATTTTCGTCTTCCCTAGGCTTACTTTAATCCATTTTGGGTTTTTAAATAATCTTGTGCATCCAATAAGTGACTTTGTGTCATTGGTTGAACATTTAGGTCATTTTCGACATCCTTGGACTTATTCTAATTTAATTAGGGTTTTTAACCAATCTTGTGCATCCAACAAGTGATTTTCTGTCATTGGTTGAACATTTAGGTCATTTTCGTCCTCCCCAGGCTTAATTTTGTCCATTTATGGTTTTTAAATAATCTTGTGCATCCAATAAGTGATTTTGTGTCATTGGTTGAACATCTAGGTCATTTTCGACATCCTTGGACTTATTCTAATTCAATTAGGGTTTTTAACCAATCTTGTGTATCCAACAGGTGATTTTGTGTCATTGGTAGAAGAATTAGGTCATTTTAATCCGCCCTAGGCTTATTTTAATCCATTTAGGGTTTCTAAATAATCTAGTGCATCCAATAAGTGATTTTGTGTTATTTGTTGCACATCTAGGTCATTTTTAATATCCTTGGACTTATTCTAATTCAATTAGGGTTTTTAATCAATCTTGTGCATCCAATAAGTGATTTTGTATCATTGGTTGAACATTTACGTCATTTTCGTCTTCCCTAGGCTTATTCTAATGCAATTAGGGTTTTTCACCAATCTTGTGCATCCAATAAATGATTTTCTGTCATTGGTTGAACATTTAGGTCATTTTCATCCCCCCTAAGCTTATTCTAATCCAATTAGGGTTTGTACCCAATCTTGTGCATCCAATAAGTGATTTTGTGTCATTGGTTGAACATCTAGGTCATTTTCGACATCCTTGGACTTATTCTAATTCAATTAGGGTTTTTAACCAATCTTGTATATCCAACAGGTGATTTTGTGTCATTGGTAGAAGAATTAGGTCATTTTAATCCGCCCTAGGCTTATTTTAATCCATTTAGGGTTTCTAAATAATCTAGTGCATCCAATAAGTGATTTTGTGTTATTTGTTGCACATCTAGGTCATTTTTAATATCCTTGGACTTATTCTAATTCAATTAGGGTTTTTAATCAATCTTGTGCATCCAATAAGTGATTTTGTATCATTGGTTGAACATTTAGGTCATTTTCGTCTTCCCTAGGCTTATTCTAATGCAATTAGGGTTTTTCACCAATCTTGTGCATCCAATAAATGATTTTCTGTCATTGGTTGAACATTTAGGTCATTTTCATCCCCCCTAAGCTTATTCTAATCCAATTAGGGTTTGTACCCAATCTTGTGTATCCAATAAGTGATTTTGTGTCATAGGTTAATCATTTGGGTGATTGTCGTCCTCCCTAGGCTTATTTTAATCCATTTAGGGTTTTTAAATAATCTTGTGCATCCAATAAGTGATTTTGTGTCATTGGTTGAACATTTAGGTCATTTTCGTCATCCTTGGACTTATTCTAATTCAATTAGGGTTTTTAACCAATCTTGTACATCCAACAAGTGATTTTGTGTCATTGGTTGAACATTTAGGTCATTTTCGTCCTCCCTAGGCTTATTCTAATTCAATTAGGGTTTTTAACCAATCTTGTGCACCCACAAGTGATTTTGTGTCCTTGGTTGAACATTTAGGTCATTTTCGTCCTCCCTAGGCTTATTCCAATCCAATTAGGGTTTTTAACCAACCTTGAGCATCCAATAAGTGATTTTGTGTCATTGGTTGAACATTTAGGTCATTTTCGTCATCCTTGGACTTATTCTAATTCAATTAGGGTTTTTAACCAATCTTGTACATCCAACAAGTGATTTTGTGTCATTGGTTGAACATTTAGGTCATTTTCGTCCTCCCTAGGCCTATTCTAATCCAATTATGGTTTTTAACCAATCTTGTGCATCCAATAAGTGATTTTGTGTCATTGGTTGAACATTTAGGTCATTTACGTCATCCTTGGACTTGTGCTAATTCAATTAGGGTTTTTAACCAATCTTGTGCATCCAACAAGTGATTTTGTGTAATTAATTGAACATTTAGGTTATTTTCGTCCTCCCTAGGCTTATTCTATTCCAACTAGCATTTTTAACCAATCTTGTGCATCCAAAAAGTGATTTTGTGTCATTTGTTGAACATTTAGGTCATTTTCGTGCTCCCTAGGCTTATTCCATTCCAATTAGGGTTTTTAATCAATCTTGTGCATCCAATAAGTGATTTAGTTTCATTGGTTGAACATTTAGGTCATTTTTGTCCTCCTTCAACTTAATCTAATCCATTTAGGGTTTTTAACCAATCTTGGGCATCCAATACGTGATTTTGTGTCATTGGTTGAATAAATAGGTCATTTTCATTCTCCCTAGGCTTATTCTAATCCAATTAAGGTTTTTAACCAATCATGTGCATCCAATAAGTGATTTTGTGTCATTGGTTGAACATTTAGGTCATTTTCGTCATCCTTGGACTTATTCTAATTCAATTAGGGTTTTTAACCAATCTTGTGCACCCGACAAGTGATTTTGTGTCATTTGTTGAACATTTAGGTCATTTTCGTCCACCCTAGGCTTATTCCAATCCAATTAGGGTTTTTAACCAATCTTGTGCATCCAATAAGTGATATGGTGTCATTGGTTGAACATTTAGGTCATTTTCGTCCCCCATAGGTTTATTCCAATCCAATTAGGGTTTTTAACCAATCTTGTGCATCCAATAAGTGATTTTGTGTCATTGGTTGAACATTTAGGTCATTTTTATCCTCTTTCAACTTATTCTAATCCATTTAGGGTTTTTAACCAATCTTGTGCATCCAATATGTGATTTTCTGTCATTGGTTGAACATTTAGGTCATTTTCATCCTCCATAGGCTTATTCTAATCCAATTACTGTTTTTAACCAATCTTGTGCATCCAATAAGTGATTTTGTATCATTGGTTAAACATTTAGGTCATTTTCGTCATCCTTGGACTTATTCTAATTCAATTAGGGTTTTTAACCAATCTTGTGCATCCAACAACTGATTTTGTGTCATCGGTTGATTATTTAGGTCATTTTCGTCCTCCCTAGGCTTATTCTAATCGAATTAGGGTTTTTAACCAATCTTGTGCATCCAATAAGTGATTTTGTGTCATTGGTTGAACATTTAGGTCATTTTCGTCATCCTTGGACGTATTCTAATTCAATTAGGGTATTTAACCAATCTTGTGCATCCAACAAGTGATTTTGTGTCATTGGTTGAATAAATAGGTCATTTTCATCCTCCCTAGCCTTATTCTAATCCAATTAGGGTTTTTAACCAATCTTGTGCATCCAACAAGTGATTTTGTGTCATTGGTTGAACATTTAGGTCGTTTTCGTCCTCCCTAGGCTTATTCTAATCCAATTAGGGTTTTTAAATAATCTTGTGCATCCAATAAGTGATTTTGTGTCATTGGTTGAATATTTAGGTCATTTTCGTCATCCTTTGACTTATTCTAATTCAATTAGGATTTTTAACCAATCTTGTGCATCCAACAAGTGATTTTGTGTCATTGGTTGAACATTTAGGTCATTTTCGTCCTCCATAGGCTTATTCTAATCCAATTAGGATTTTTAACCAATCTTATGCATCCATTAAGTGATTTTTGTGTCATTGGTTGAACATTTAGGTCATTTTCGTCCTCCCTAGGCTTATTCTAATTCAATTAGGGTTTTTAACCAATCTTGTGCACCCACAAGTGATTTTGTGTCCTTGGTTGAACATTTAGGTCATTTTCGTCCTCCCTAGGCTTATTCCAATCCAATTAGGGTTTTTAACCAACCTTGAGCATCCAATAAGTGATTTTGTGTCATTGGTTGAACATTTAGGTCATTTTCGTCATCCTTGGACTTATTCTAATTCAATTAGGGTTTTTAACCAATCTTGTACATCCAACAAGTGATTTTGTGTCATTGGTTGAACATTTAGGTCATTTTCGTCCTCCCTAGGCCTATTCTAATCCAATTATGGTTTTTAACCAATCTTGTGCATCCAATAAGTGATTTTGTGTCATTGGTTGAACATTTAGGTCATTTACGTCATCCTTGGACTTGTGCTAATTCAATTAGGGTTTTTAACCAATCTTGTGCATCCAACAAGTGATTTTGTGTAATTAATTGAACATTTAGGTTATTTTCGTCCTCCCTAGGCTTATTCTATTCCAACTAGCATTTTTAACCAATCTTGTGCATCCAAAAAGTGATTTTGTGTCATTTGTTGAACATTTAGGTCATTTTCGTGCTCCCTAGGCTTATTCCATTCCAATTAGGGTTTTTAATCAATCTTGTGCATCCAATAAGTGATTTAGTTTCATTGGTTGAACATTTAGGTCATTTTTGTCCTCCTTCAACTTAATCTAATCCATTTAGGGTTTTTAACCAATCTTGGGCATCCAATACGTGATTTTGTGTCATTGGTTGAATAAATAGGTCATTTTCATTCTCCCTAGGCTTATTCTAATCTAATTAAGGTTTTTAACCAATCATGTGCATCCAATAAGTGATTTTGTGTCATTGGTTGAACATTTAGGTCATTTTCGTCATCCTTGGACTTATTCTAATTCAATTAGGGTTTTTAACCAATCTTGTGCACCCGACAAGTGATTTTGTGTCCTTGGTTGAACATTTAGGTCATTTTCGTCCTCCCTAGGCTTATTCCAATCCAATTAGGGTTTTTAACCAATCTTGTGCATCCAATAAGTGATATGGTGTCATTGGTTGAACATTTAGGTCATTTTCGTCCCCCATAGGTTTATTCCAATCCAATTAGGGTTTTTAACCAATCTTGTGCATCCAATAAGTGATTTTGTGTCATTGGTTGAACATTTAGGTCATTTTTATCCTCTTTCAACTTATTCTAATCCATTTAGGGTTTTTAACCAATCTTGTGCATCCAATATGTGATTTTCTGTCATTGGTTGAACATTTAGGTCATTTTCATCCTCCATAGGCTTATTCTAATCCAATTACTGTTTTTAACCAATCTTGTGCATCCAATAAGTGATTTTGTATCATTGGTTAAACATTTAGGTCATTTTCGTCATCCTTGGACTTATTCTAATTCAATTAGGGTTTTTAACCAATCTTGTGCATCCAACAACTGATTTTGTGTCATCGGTTGATTATTTAGGTCATTTTCGTCCTCCCTAGGCTTATTCTAATCGAATTAGGGTTTTTAACCAATCTTGTGCATCCAATAAGTGATTTTGTGTCATTGGTTGAACATTTAGGTCATTTTCGTCATCCTTGGACGTATTCTAATTCAATTAGGGTATTTAACCAATCTTGTGCATCCAACAAGTGATTTTGTGTCATTGGTTGAATAAATAGGTCATTTTCATCCTCCCTAGCCTTATTCTAATCCAATTAGGGTTTTTAACCAATCTTGTGCATCCAACAAGTGATTTTGTGTCATTGGTTGAACATTTAGGTCGTTTTCGTCCTCCCTAGGCTTATTCTAATCCAATTAGGGTTTTTAAATAATCTTGTGCATCCAATAAGTGATTTTGTGTCATTGGTTGAATATTTAGGTCATTTTCGTCATCCTTTGACTTATTCTAATTCAATTAGGATTTTTAACCAATCTTGTGCATCCAACAAGTGATTTTGTGTCATTGGTTGAACATTTAGGTCATTTTCGTCCTCCATAGGCTTATTCTAATCCAATTAGGATTTTTAACCAATCTTATGCATCCATTAAGTGATTTTTGTGTCATTGGTTGAACATTTAGGTCATTTTCGTCCTCCCTAGGCTTATTCTAATTCAATTAGGGTTTTTAACCAATCTTGTGCACCCACAAGTGATTTTGTGTCCTTGGTTGAACATTTAGGTCATTTTCGTCCTCCCTAGGCTTATTCCAATCCAATTAGGGTTTTTAACCAACCTTGAGCATCCAATAAGTGATTTTGTGTCATTGGTTGAACATTTAGGTCATTTTCGTCATCCTTGGACTTATTCTAATTCAATTAGGGTTTTTAACCAATCTTGTACATCCAACAAGTGATTTTGTGTCATTGGTTGAACATTTAGGTCATTTTCGTCCTCCCTAGGCTTATTCTAATCCAATTATGGTTTTTAACCAATCTTGTGCATCCAATAAGTGATTTTGTGTCATTGGTTGAACATTTAGGTCATTTACGTCATCCTTGGACTTGTGCTAATTCAATTAGGGTTTTTAACCAATCTTGTGCATCCAACAAGTGATTTTGTGTAATTAATTGAACATTTAGGTTATTTTCGTCCTCCCTAGGCTTATTCTATTCCAACTAGCATTTTTAACCAATCTTGTGCATCCAAAAACTAATTTTGTGTCATTTGTTGAACATTTAGGTCATTTTCGTGCTCCCTAGGCTTATTCCATTCCAATTAGGGTTTTTAATCAATCTTGTGCATCCAATAAGTGATTTAGTTTCATTGGTTGAACATTTAGGTCATTTTTGTCCTCCTTCAACTTAATCTAATCCATTTAGGGTTTTTAACCAATCTTGGGCATCCAATACGTGATTTTGTGTCATTGGTTGAATAAATAGGTCATTTTCATTCTCCCTAGGCTTATTCTAATCTAATTAAGGTTTTTAACCAATCATGTGCATCCAATAAGTGATTTTGTGTCATTGGTTGAACATTTAGGTCATTTTCGTCATCCTTGGACTTATTCTAATTCAATTAGGGTTTTTAACCAATCTTGTGCACCCGACAAGTGATTTTGTGTCCTTGGTTGAACATTTAGGTCATTTTCGTCCTCCCTAGGCTTATTCCAATCCAATTAGGGTTTTTAACCAATCTTGTGCATCCAATAAGTGATATGGTGTCATTGGTTGAACATTTAGGTCATTTTCGTCCCCCATAGGTTTATTCCAATCCAATTAGGGTTTTTAACCAATCTTGTGCATCCAATAAGTGATTTTGTGTCATTGGTTGAACATTTAGGTCATTTTTATCCTCTTTCAACTTATTCTAATCCATTTAGGGTTTTTAACCAATCTTGTGCATCCAATATGTGATTTTCTGTCATTGGTTGAACATTTAGGTCATTTTCATCCTCCATAGGCTTATTCTAATCCAATTACTGTTTTTAACCAATCTTGTGCATCCAATAAGTGATTTTGTATCATTGGTTAAACATTTAGGTCATTTTCGTCATCCTTGGACTTATTCTAATTCAATTAGGGTTTTTAACCAATCTTGTGCATCCAACAACTGATTTTGTGTCATCGGTTGATTATTTAGGTCATTTTCGTCCTCCCTAGGCTTATTCTAATCGAATTAGGGTTTTTAACCAATCTTGTGCATCCAATAAGTGATTTTGTGTCATTGGTTGAACATTTAGGTCATTTTCGTCATCCTTGGACTTATTCTAATTCAATTAGGGTTTTTAACCAATCTTGTGCATCCAACAAGTGATTTTTTGTCATTGGTTGAACATTTAGCTCATTTTCGTCCTCCCTAGGGTTATTCTAATCCAATTAGGGTTTTTAACCAATCTTGTGCATCCAATAAGTGATTTTGTGTCATTGGTTGAACATTTAGGTCATTTTCGTCCTCGTTCACCTTATTCTAATCCATTTTGGGTTTTTAACCAATCTTGTGCATCCAATAACTGATTTTGTGTCATTGGTTGAACATTTAGGTCATTTTCGTGATCCTTGGACTTATTCTAATTCAATTAGGGTTTTTAACCAATCTTGTGCATCCAACAAGTGATTTTGTGTCATTGGTTGAACATTTAGGTCATTTTCGTCCTCCCTAGGCATATTGTAATGCAATTAGGGTTTGTAATCAATTATGTGCATCCAATAAGTAATTTTGGGTCATTGGTTGAACATTTAGGTCATTTTCGTCCTCCCTAGGCTTATTGTAATGCAATTAGGGTTTTTAACCAACCTTGTGGATCAAATAAGTGATTTTGTGTCATTGGTTGAACATTTAGGTCATTTTCGTCCTCCCTAGGCTTATTCTAATCCAATTATGGTTTTTAACCAATCTTGTGCATCCAATAAGTGATTTTGTGTCATTGGTTGAACATTTAGGTCATTTACGTCATCCTTGGACTTGTGCTAATTCAATTAGGGTTTTTAACCAATCTTGTGCATCCAACAAGTGATTTTGTGTAATTAATTGAACATTTAGGTTATTTTCGTCCTCCCTAGGCTTATTCTATTCCAACTAGCATTTTTAACCAATCTTGTGCATCCAAAAAGTGATTTTGTGTCATTTGTTGAACATTTAGGTCATTTTCGTGCTCCCTAGGCTTATTCCATTCCAATTAGGGTTTTTAATCAATCTTGTGCATCCAATAAGTGATTTAGTTTCATTGGTTGAACATTTAGGTCATTTTTGTCCTCCTTCAACTTAATCTAATCCATTTAGGGTTTTTAACCAATCTTGGGCATCCAATACGTGATTTTGTGTCATTGGTTGAATAAATAGGTCATTTTCATTCTCCCTAGGCTTATTCTAATCTAATTAAGGTTTTTAACCAATCATGTGCATCCAATAAGTGATTTTGTGTCATTGGTTGAACATTTAGGTCATTTTCGTCATCCTTGGACTTATTCTAATTCAATTAGGGTTTTTAACCAATCTTGTGCACCCGACAAGTGATTTTGTGTCCTTGGTTGAACATTTAGGTCATTTTCGTCCTCCCTAGGCTTATTCCAATCCAATTAGGGTTTTTAACCAATCTTGTGCATCCAATAAGTGATATGGTGTCATTGGTTGAACATTTAGGTCATTTTCGTCCCCCATAGGTTTATTCCAATCCAATTAGGGTTTTTAACCAATCTTGTGCATCCAATAAGTGATTTTGTGTCATTGGTTGAACATTTAGGTCATTTTTATCCTCTTTCAACTTATTCTAATCCATTTAGGGTTTTTAACCAATCTTGTGCATCCAATATGTGATTTTCTGTCATTGGTTGAACATTTAGGTCATTTTCATCCTCCATAGGCTTATTCTAATCCAATTACTGTTTTTAACCAATCTTGTGCATCCAATAAGTGATTTTGTATCATTGGTTAAACATTTAGGTCATTTTCGTCATCCTTGGACTTATTCTAATTCAATTAGGGTTTTTAACCAATCTTGTGCATCCAACAACTGATTTTGTGTCATCGGTTGATTATTTAGGTCATTTTCGTCCTCCCTAGGCTTATTCGAATCGAATTAGGGTTTTTAACCAATCTTGTGCATCCAATAAGTGATTTTGTGTCATTGGTTGAACATTTAGGTCATTTTCGTCATCCTTGGACGTATTCTAATTCAATTAGGGTATTTAACCAATCTTGTGCATCCAACAAGTGATTTTGTGTCATTGGTTGAATAAATAGGTCATTTTCATCCTCCCTAGCCTTATTCTAATCCAATTAGGGTTTTTAACCAATCTTGTGCATCCAACAAGTGATTTTGTGTCATTGGTTGAACATTTAGGTCGTTTTCGTCCTCCCTAGGCTTATTCTAATCCAATTAGGGTTTTTAAATAATCTTGTGCATCCAATAAGTGATTTTGTGTCATTGGTTGAATATTTAGGTCATTTTCGTCATCCTTTGACTTATTCTAATTCAATTAGGGTTTTTAACCAATCTTGTGCATCCAACAAGTGATTTTGTGTCATTGGTTGAACATTTAGGTCATTTTCATCCTCCCTAGGCTTATTCTAATCTAATTAGGGTTTTTAACCAATCTTGTGCATCCAATAAGTGATTTTGTGTCATTGGTTGAACATTTCGGTCATTTTCATCCCCCCTAGGCTTATTCTAATCAATTAGGGTTTTTAACCAATCATGTGCATCGAATAAGTGATTTTGTGTCATTGGTTGAACATTTAGGTCATTTTCATCGCCCCTAGGCTTATTCTAATCAATTAGGGTTTTTAGCCAATCTTGTGCATCCAACAAGTGATTTTGTGTGATTGGTTGAACATTTAGGTCATTTTCGTCCTCCCTAGGTTTATTCTAATCCAATTAGGGTTTTTACCCAATCTTGTGCATCCAATAAGTGATTTTGTGTCATAGGTTGAACATTTGGGTGATTGTCGTCCTCCCTAGGCTAATTTTAATCCATTTAGGGTTTTTAAATAATCTTGTGCATCCAATAAGTGATTTTGTGTCATTGGTTGAATATCTAGGTCATTTTCGACATCCTTGGACTTATACTAATTCAATTAGGGTTTTTAACCAATCTTGTGCATCCAACAAGTGATTTTGTGTCATTGGTTGAACCTTTAGGTCATTTTCTTTCTCCCTAGGCTTATTCTAATACAATTAGGGTTTTTCATCAATCTTGTGCATCGAATAAGTGATTTTGTGTCATTGGTTGAACATTTAGGTCATTTTCGTCCTCCTTCAACTTATTCTAATCCATTTAGGTTTTTTAACCAGTCTAGTGCATGCAATATGTGATTTTGTGTCATTGGTTGAATATTTAGGTCATTTTCGTCATCCTTTGACTTATTCTAATTTAATTAGGGTTTTTAACCAATCTTGTGCATCCAACAAGTGATTTTGTGTCATTGGTTGAACATTTAGGTCATTTTCATCCTCCCTAGGCTTATTCTAATCCAATTAGGGTTTTTAACCAATCTTGTGCATCCAATAAGTGATTTTGTGTCATTGGTTGAACATTTAGGTCATTTTCATCCCCCCTAGGCTTATTCTAATCAATTAGGGTTTTTAACCAATCATGTGCATCGAATAAGTGATTTTGTGTCATTGGTTAAACATTTAGGTCATTTTCATCCCCCTAGGCTTATTCTAATCAATTAGGGTTTTTAACCAATCTTGTGCATCCAACAAGTGATTTTGTGTCATTGGTTGAACATTTAGGTCATTTTCGTCCTCCATAGGCTTATTCTAATCCAATTAGGGTTTTTACCCAATCTTGTGCATCCAATAAGTGATTTTGTGTCATAGGTTGAACATTTGGGTGATTGTCGTCCTCCCTAGGCTTATTTTAATCCATTTCGGGTTTTTAAATAATCTTGTGCATCCAATAAGGGATTTTGTGTCATTGGTTGAACATCTAGGTCATTTTCGACATCCTTGGACTTATTCTTATTAAATTAGGGTTTTTAACCAATCCTGTGCATCCAACAAGTGATTTTGTGTCATTGGTTGAACATTTAGGTCATTTTCGTCCTCCCTAGGCTTATTCTAATCCAATTAGAGTTTTTAACCAATCTTTTGCATCCAATATGTGATTTTGTGTCATTAGTTGCACATTTAGGTCATTTTCGTTCTCCCTAGGCTTATTCTAATCCAATTAGGGTTTTTGATCAATCTTGTGGATCCTAAGTGATTTTGTGTCCTTGGTTGAACATTTAGGTCAATTTCGTCAACCTTGGACTTATTATAATTCAATTAGGGTTTTTAACCAATCTTGTGCATCCAACAAGTGATTTTGTGTCATTGGTTGAACATTTAGGTCATTTTCGTCCTCCATAGGCTTATTCTAATCCAATTAGGGTTTTTAACCAATCTTGTGCATCCATTAAGTGATTTTGTGTCACTGGTTGAACATTTAGGTCATTTTCGTCATCCTTGGACTTATTCTAATTCAATTAGGGTTTTTAACCAATCTTGTGCATCCAATAAGTGATATGGTGTCATTGGTTGAACATTTAGGTCATTTTCGTCCCCCATAGGTTTATTCCAATCCAATTAGGGTTTTTAACCAATCTTGTGCATCCAATAAGTGATTTTGTGTCATTGGTTGAACATTTAGGTCATTTTTATCCTCTTTCAACTTATTCTAATCCATTTAGGGTTTTTAACCAATCTTGTGCATCCAATATGTGATTTTCTGTCATTGGTTGAACATTTAGGTCATTTTCATCCTCCATAGGCTTATTCTAATCCAATTACTGTTTTTAACCAATCTTGTGCATCCAATAAGTGATTTTGTATCATTGGTTAAACATTTAGGTCATTTTCGTCATCCTTGGACTTATTCTAATTCAATTAGGGTTTTTAACCAATCTTGTGCATCCAACAACTGATTTTGTGTCATCGGTTGATTATTTAGGTCATTTTCGTCCTCCCTAGGCTTATTC
>JBBPBQ010000002.1:32892837-32908300 GCA_037974755.1 Cicer yamashitae | reverse complement strand
CATTTGGGTGATTGTCGTCCTCCCTAGGCTTATTTTAATCCATTTCGGGTTTTTAAATAATCTTGTGCATCCAATAAGGGATTTTGTGTCATTGGTTGAACATCTAGGTCATTTTCGACATCCTTGGACTTATTCTTATTAAATTAGGGTTTTTAACCAATCCTGTGCATCCAACAAGTGATTTTGTGTCATTGGTTGAACATTTAGGTCATTTTCGTCCTCCCTAGGCTTATTCTAATCCAATTAGAGTTTTTAACCAATCTTTTGCATCCAATATGTGATTTTGTGTCATTAGTTGCACATTTAGGTCATTTTCGTTCTCCCTAGGCTTATTCTAATCCAATTAGGGTTTTTGATCAATCTTGTGGATCCTAAGTGATTTTGTGTCCTTGGTTGAACATTTAGGTCAATTTCGTCAACCTTGGACTTATTATAATTCAATTAGGGTTTTTAACCAATCTTGTGCATCCAACAAGTGATTTTGTGTCATTGGTTGAACATTTAGGTCATTTTCGTCCTCCATAGGCTTATTCTAATCCAATTAGGGTTTTTAACCAATCTTGTGCATCCATTAAGTGATTTTGTGTCACTGGTTGAACATTTAGGTCATTTTCGTCATCCTTGGACTTATTCTAATTCAATTAGGGTTTTTAACCAATGTTGTGCACCCAACAAGTGATTTTGTGTCATTGGTTGAACATTTAGGTCATTTTTGTCCTCCCTAGGCTTATTCTAATCCAATTAGGGTTTTTAACCAACCTTGTGCATCCAATAATTGATTTTGTGTCATTGGTTGAACATTTAGGTCATTTACGTCATCCTTGGACTTGTGCTAATTCAATTAAGGTTTTTAACCAATTTTGTGCATCCAACAAGTGATTTTGTGTCATTAATTGAACATTTAGGTCATTTTCGTCCTCCCTAGGCTTATTCTAATCCAATTAGCATTTTTAACCAATCTTGTGCATCCAAAAAGTGATTTTGTGTCATTGGTTGAACATTTAGGTCATTTTCGTCATCCTTGGACTTATTCTAATTCAATTAGGGTTTTTAACCAATCTTGTGCATCGAACAAGTGATTTTGTGTCGTTAGTTGAATATTTAGGTCATTTTCGTGCTCCCTAGGCTTATTCTAATCCAATTAGGGTTTTTAACCAATCTTGTGCATCCAATAAGTGATATGATGTCATTGGTTGGACATTTAGGTCATTTTCGTCCCCCATAGGTTTATTCCTATTCAATTAGGGTTTTTAACCAATCCTGTGCATCAAATAAGTGATTTTGTGTCATTGCTTGAACATTTAGGTCATTTTTGTCCTCTTTCAACTTATTCTAATCCATTTAGGGTTTTTAACTAATCTTGTGCATCCAATACGTGATTTTCTATCATTGGTTGAACATTTAGGTCAATTTCATCCTCCCTAGGCTTATTCTAATCCAATTACTGTTTTTAACCAATCTTGTGCATCCAATAAGTGATTTTGTGTCATTGGTTAAACATTTAGGTCATTTTCGTCCTCCCTAGGCTTATTCTAATCCAATTAGGGTTTTTGATCAATCTTGTGGATCCTAAGTGATTTTGTGTCATTGGTTGAACATTTAGGTCATTTTCGTCCTCCATAGGCTTATTCTAATCCAATTAGGGTTTTTAACCAATGTTGCACATCCATTAAGTGATTTTGTGTCATTGGTTGAACATTTAGGTCATTTTCGTCATCCTTGGATTATTCTAATTCAATTAAGGTTTTTAACCAATCTTTTGCACCCAACAAATGATTTTGTGTAATTGGTTGAACATTTAGGTCATTTTCGTCCTCCCTAGGCTTATTCTAATCCAATTAGGGTTTTTAACCAACCTTGTGCATCCAATAAGTGATTTTGTGTCATTGGTTGAACATTTAGGTCATTTACGTCATCCTTGGACTTGTGCTAATTCAATTAGGGTTTTTAACCAATCTTGTGCATCCAACAAGTGATTTTGTGTCATTAATTGAACATTTAGGTCATTTTCGTCCTCCCTAGGCTTATTCTAATCCAATTAGCATTTTTAACCAATCTTGTGCATCCAAAAAGTGATTTTGTGTCATTGGTTGAACATTTAGGTCATTTTCGTCCTCCCTAGGCTTATTCCAATCCAATTAGGGTTTTTAATCAATCTTGTGCATCCAGTAAGTGATTTAGTGTCATTGGATGAACATTTAGGTTATTTTTGTCCTCCTTCAACTTATTCTAATCCATTTAGGGTTTTTAACCAATCTTGTGCATCCAATACGTGATTTTGTGTCATTGGTTGAACAAATAGGTCATTTTCATTCTCCCTAAGCTTATTCTAATCCAATTTAGGTTTTTAACCAATCATGTGCATCCAATTAGTGATTTTGTGTCATTGGTTGAACATTTAGGTCATTTTCGTCATCCTTGGACTTATTCTAATTCAAATAGGGTTTTTAACCAATCTTGTGCACCCAACAAGTGATTTTGTGTCCTTGATTGAACATTTAGGTCATTTTCGTCCTCCCTAGGCTTATTCCAATCCAATTAGGGTTTTTAATCAATCTTGTGCATCCAGTAAGTGATTTAGTGTCATTGGATGAACATTTAGGTTATTTTTGTCCTCCTTCAACTTATTCTAATCCATTTAGGGTTTTTAATCAATCTTGTGCATCCAATACGTGATTTTGTGTCATTGGTTGAACAAATAGGTCATTTTCATTCTCCCTAAGCTTATTCTAATCCAATTTAGGTTTTTAACCAATCATGTGCATCCAATTAGTGATTTTGTGTCATTGGTTGAACATTTAGGTCATTTTCGTCATCCTTGGACTTATTCTAATTCAAATAGGGTTTTTAACCAATCTTGTGCACCCAACAAGTGATTTTGTGTCCTTGATTGAACATTTAGGTCATTTTCGTCCTCCCTAGGCTTATTCCAATCCAATTAGGGTTTTTAACCAACCTTGTGCATCCAATAAGTGATTTTGTGTCATTAGTTGAACATTTAGATCACTTTCGTCATCCTTGGAATTATTCTAATTCAATTAGGGTTTTTAACCAATCTTGTGCATCCAACAAGTGATTTTGTGTCATTGGTTGAACATTTAGGTCATTTTCGTCCCCCATAGGTTTATTCCAATCCAATTAGGGTTTTTAACCAATCTTGTGCATCCAATAAGTGACTTTGTGTCATTGGTTGAACATTTAGGTCATTTTCATCCCCCCTAGGCTTATTCTAATCAATTAGCGTTTTTAACCAATCATGTGCATCGAATAAGTGATTTTGTGTCATTGGTTGAACATTTAGGTCATTTTCCTCCCCCCTAGGCTTATTCTAATCAATTAGGGTTTTTAACCAATCTTGTGCATCCAACAAGTGATTTTGTGTCATTGGTTGAACATTTAGGTCATTTTCGTCCTCCTTAGGTTTATTGTAATCCAATTAGGGTTTTTACCCAATCTTGTGCATCCAATAAGTGATTTTGTGTCATAGGTTGAACATTTGGGTGATTGTCGTCCTCCCTAGGCTTATTTTAATCCATTTAGGGTTTTTAAATAATCTTGTGCATCCAATAAGTGATTTTGTAACATTGGTTGAACATCTAGGGCATTTTCGAAATCCTTGGACTTTTTCTAATTCAATTAGGGTTTTTAACCAATCTTGTGCATCCAACAAGTCATTTTGTGTCATTGGTTGAACCTTTAGGTCATTTTCGTCCTCCCTAGGCATATTCTAATACAATTAGGGTTTTTAATCAATCTTGTGCATCGAATAAGTGATTTTGTGTCATTGGTTGAACATTTAAGTCATTTTCGTCCTCCTTCAACTTATTCTAATCCATTTAGGTTTTTTAACCAATCTTGTGCATGCAATAAGTGATTTTGTGTCATTGGTTGAACATTTAGGTCATTTTCGTCATCCTTGGATTTATTCTAATTCAAATAGGGTTTTTAACAAATCTTGTGTATCCAACAAGTGATTTTGTGTCATTGGTTGTACATTTAGGTCATTTTCGCCCTCCCTAGGCTTATTCTAATCCAATTAGGGTTTTTAACCAATCTTTTGCATCCAATATGTGATTTTGTGTCATTAGTTGAACATTTAGGTCATTTTCGTTCCCCCTAGGCTAATTCTAATCCAATTAGGGTTTTTGATCAATCTTGTGGATCCTAAGTGATTTTGTGTCATTGGTTGAACATTTAGGTCATTTTCGTCCTCCATAGGCTTATTCTAATCCAATTAGGATTTTTAACCAATCTTATGCATCCATTAAGTGATTTTTGTGTCATTGGTTGAACATTTAGGTCATTTTCGTCATCCTTGGACTTATTCTAATTCAATTGTGGTTTTTAACCAATCTTTTGCACCCAACAAGTGATTTTGTGTCATTGGTTGAACATTTAGATCATTTTCGTCCTCCCTAGGTTTATTCTAATCCAATTAGGGTTTTTAACCAACCTTGTGCATCCAGTAAGTGATTTTGTGTCATTGGTTGAACATTTAGGTCATTTACGTCATCCTTGGACTTGTGCTAATTCAATTAGGGTATTTAACCAATCTTGTGCATCCAACAAGTGATTTTGTGTCATTGGTTTAATAAATAGGTCATTTTCATCCTCCCTAGGCTTATTCTAATCCAATTAGGGTTTTTAACCAATCTTGTGCATCCAACAAGTGATTTTGTTTCATTGGTTGAACATTTAGGTCGCTTTCGTCCTCCCTAGGCTTATTCTAATCCAATTAGGGTTTTTAACCAATCTTGTGCATCCATTAAGTGATTTTGTGTCACTGGTTGAACATTTAGGTCATTTTCGTCATCCTTGGACTTATTCTAATTCAATTAGGGTTTTTAACCAATCTTGTGCATCCATTAAGTGATTTTGTGTCACTGGTTGAACATTTAGGTCATTTTCGTCATCCTTGGACTTATTCTAATTCAATTAGGGTTTTTAACCAATGTTGTGCACCCAACAAGTGATTTTGTGTCATTGGTTGAACATTTAGGTCATTTTGGTCCTCCCTAGGCTTATTCTAATCCAATTAGGGTTTTTAACCAACCTTGTGCATCCAATAATTGATTTTGTGTCATCGGTTGAACATTTAGGTAATTTACGTCATCCTTGGACTTGTGCTAATTCAATTAAGGTTTTTAACCAATCTTGTGCATCCAACAAGTGATTTTGTGTCATTAATTGAACATTTAGGTCATTTTCGTCCTCCCTAGGCTTATTCTAATCCAATTAGCATTTTTAACCAATCTTGTGCATCCAAAAAGTGATTTTGTGTCATTGGTTGAACATTTAGGTCATTTTCGTCCTCCCTAGGCTTATTCCAATCCAATTAGGGTTTTTAATCAAACTTGTGCATCCAATAAGTGATTTAGTGTCATTGGTTGAACATTTAGGTCATTTTTGTCCTCCTTCAACTTATTCTAATCCATTTAGGGTTTTTAACCAATCTTGTGCATCCAATACATGATTTTGTGTCATTGGTTGAACAAATAGGTCATTTTCATTCTCCCTAGGCTTATTCTAATCCAATTAAGGTTTTTAACCAATCCTGTGCATCCAATAAGTGATTTTGTGTCATTGGTTGAACATTTAGGTCATTTTCGTCATCCTTGGACTTATTCTAATTCAATTAGGGTTTTTAACCAATCTTGTGCACCCAACAAGTGATTTTGTGTCCTTGGTTGAACATTTAGGTCATTTTCGTCCTCCCTAGGCTTATTCCAATCCAATTAGGGTTTTTAACCAACCTTGTGCATCCAATAAGTGATTTTGTGTCATTGGTTGAACATTTAGGTCATTTTCGTCATCCTTGGACTTATTCTTATTCAATTAGGGTTTTTAACCAATCTTGTGCATCCAACAAGTGATTTTGTGTCATTGGTTGAACATTTAGGTCATTTTCGTCCTCCCTAGGCTTATTCTAATCCAATTAGGGTTTCTAACCAATCTTTTGCATCCAATATGTGATTTTGTGTCATTAGTTGCACATTTAGGTCATTTTCGTTCTCCCTAGGCTTATTCTAATCCAATTAGGGTTTTTGATCAATCTTGTGGATCCTAAGTGATTTTGTGTCCTTGGTTGAACATTTAGGTCAATTTCGTCAACCTTGGACTTATTATAATTCAATTAGGGTTTTTAACCAATCTTGTGCATCCAACAAGTGATTTTGTGTCATTGGTTGAACATTTAGGTCATTTTCGTCCTCCATAGGCTTATTCTAATCCAATTAGGGTTTTTAACCAATCTTGTGCATCCATTAAGTGATTTTGTGTCACTGGTTGAACATTTAGGTCATTTTCGTCATCCTTGGACTTATTCTAATTCAATTAGGGTTTTTAACCAATGTTGTGCACCCAACAAGTGATTTTGTGTCATTGGTTGAACATTTAGGTCATTTTGGTCCTCCCTAGGCTTATTCTAATCCAATTAGGGTTTTTAACCAACCTTGTGCATCCAATAATTGATTTTGTGTCATCGGTTGAACATTTAGGTAATTTACGTCATCCTTGGACTTGTGCTAATTCAATTAAGGTTTTTAACCAATCTTGTGCATCCAACAAGTGATTTTGTGTCGTTGGTTGAATATTTAGGTCATTTTCGTGCTCCCTAGGCTTATTCTAATCCAATTAGGGTTTTTAACCAATCTTGTGCATCCAATAAGTGATATGATGTCATTGGTTGGACATTTAGGTCATTTTCGTCCCCCATAGGTTTATTCCTATTCAATTAGGGTTTTTAACCAATCCTGTGCATCCAATAAGTGATTTTGTGTCATTGGTTGAACATTTAGGTCATTTTTGTCCTCTTTCAACTTATTCTAATCCATTTAGGGTTTTTAACCAATCTTGTGCATCCAATACGTGATTTTCTATCATTGGTTGAACATTTAGGTCATTTTCATCCTCCCTAGGCTTATTCTAATCCAATTACTGTTTTTAACCAATCTTGTGCATCCAATAAGTGATTTTGTGTCATTGGTTAAACATTTAGGTCATTTTCGTCCTCCCTAGGCTTATTCTAATCCAATTAGGGTTTTTGATCAATCTTGTGGATCCTAAGTGATTTTGTGTCATTGGTTGAACATTTAGGTCATTTTCGTCCTCCATAGGCTTATTCTAATCCAATTAGGGTTTTTAACCAATCTTGCACATCCATTAAGTGATTTTGTGTCATTGGTTGAACATTTAGGTCATTTTCGTCATCCTTGGACTTATTCTAATTCAATTAGGGTTTTTAACCAATCTTTTGCACCCAACAAATGATTTTGTGTAATTGGTTGAACATTTAGGTCATTTTCGTCCTCCCTAGGCTTATTCTAATCCAATTAGGGTTTTTAACCAACCTTGTGCATCCAATAAGTGATTTTGTGTCATTGGTTGAACATTTAGGTCATTTACGTCATCCTTGGACTTGTGCTAATACAATTAGGGTTTTTAACCAATCTTGTGCATCCAACAAGTGATTTTGTGTCATTAATTGAACATTTAGGTCATTTTCGTCCTCCCTAGGCTTATTCTAATCCAATTAGCATTTTTAACCAATCTTGTGCATCCAAAAAGTGATTTTGTGTCATTGGTTGAACATTTAGGTCATTTTCGTCCTCCCTAGGCTTATTCCAATCCAATTAGGGTTTTTAATCAATCTTGTGCATCCAGTAAGTGATTTAGTGTCATTGGATGAACATTTAGGTTATTTTTGTCCTCCTTCAACTTATTCTAATCCATTTAGGGTTTTTAACCAATCTTGTGCATCCAATACGTGATTTTGTGTCATTGGTTGAACAAATAGGTCATTTTCATTCTCCCTAAGCTTATTCTAATCCAATTTAGGTTTTTAACCAATCATGTGCATCCAATTAGTGATTTTGTGTCATTGGTTGAACATTTAGGTCATTTTCGTCATCCTTGGACTTATTCTAATTCAAATAGGGTTTTTAACCAATCTTGTGCACCCAACAAGTGATTTTGTGTCCTTGCTTGAACATTTAGGTCATTTTCGTCCTCCCTAGGCTTATTCCAATCCAATTAGGGTTTTTAACCAACCTTGTGCATCCAATAAGTGATTTTGTGTCATTAGTTGAACATTTAGATCATTTTCGTCATCCTTGGAATTATTCTAATTCAATTAGGGTTTTTAACCAATCTTGTGCATCCAACAAGTGATTTTGTGTCGTTGGTTGAACATTTAGGTCATTTTCCTCCTCCCTAGGCTTATTCTAATCCAATTAGGGTTTTTAACCAATCTTGTGCATCCAATAAGTGATATGGTGTCATTGGTTGAACATTTAGGTCATTTTCGTCCCCGATAGGTTTATTCCAATCCAATTAGGGTTTTTAACCAATCTTGTGCATCCAATAAGTGACTTTGTGTCATTGGTTGAACATTTAGGTCATTTTCATCCCCCCTAGGCTTATTCTAATCAATTAGCGTTTTTAACCAATCATGTGCATCGAATAAGTGATTTTGTGTCATAGGTTGAACATTTAGGTCATTTTCATCCCCCCTAGGCTTATTCTAATCAATTAGGGTTTTTAACCAATCTTGTGCATCCAACAAGTTATTTTCTGTCATTGGTTGAACATTTAGGTCATTTTCGTCCTCCTTAGGTTTATTGTAATCCAATTAGGGTTTTTACCCAATCTTGTGCATCCAATAAGTGATTTTGTGTCATAGGTTGAACATTTGGGTGATTGTCGTCCTCCCTAGGCTTATTTTAATCCATTTAGGGTTTTTAAATAATCTTGTGCATCCAATAAGTGATTTTGTAACATTGGTTGAACATCTAGGGCATTTTCGAAATCCTTGGACTTTTTCTAATTCAATTAGGGTTTTTAACCAATCTTGTGCATCCAACAAGTCATTTTGTGTCATTGGTTGAACCTTTAGGTCATTTTCGTCCTCCCTAGGCATATTCTAATACAATTAGGGTTTTTAATCAATCTTGTGCATCGAATAAGTGATTTTGTGTCATTGGTTGAACATTTAAGTCATTTTCGTCCTCCTTCAACTTATTCTAATCCATTTAGGTTTTTTAACCAATCTTGTGCATGCAATAAGTGATTTTGTGTCATTGGTTGAACATTTAGGTCATTTTCGTCATCCTTGGATTTATTCTAATTCAAATAGGGTTTTTAACAAATCTTGTGTATCCAACAAGTGATTTTGTGTCATTGGTTGTACATTTAGGTCATTTTCGCCCTCCCTAGGCTTATTCTAATCCAATTAGGGTTTTAAACCAATCTTTTGCATCCAATATGTGATTTTGTGTCATTAGTTGAACATTTAGGTGATTTTCGTTCTCCCTAGGCTAATTCTAATCCAATTAGGGTTTTTGATCAATCTTGTGGATCCTAAGTGATTTTGTGTCATTGGTTGAACATTTAGGTCATTTTCGTCCTCCATAGGCTTATTCTAATCCAATTAGGATTTTTAACCAATCTTATGCATCCATTAAGTGATTTTTGTGTCATTGGTTGAACATTAAGGTCATTTTCGTCATCCTTGGACTTATTCTAATTCAATTATGGTTTTTAACCAATCTTTTGCACCCAACAAGTGATTTTGTGTCATTGGTTGAACATTTAGATCATTTTCGTCCTCCCTAGGTTTATTCTAATCCAATTAGGGTTTTTAACCAACCTTGTGCATCCAGTAAGTGATTTTGTGTCATTGGTTGAACATTTAGGTCATTTACGTCATCCTTGGACTTGTGCTAATTCAATTAGGGTATTTAACCAATCTTGTGCATCCAACAAGTGATTTTGTGTCATTGGTTTAATAAATAGGTCATTTTCATCCTCCCTAGGCTTATTCTAATCCAATTAGGGTTTTTAACCAATCTTGTGCATCCAACAAGTGATTTTGTGTCATTGGTTGAACATTTAGGTCGCTTTCGTCCTCCCTAGGCTTATTCTAATCCAATTAGGGTTTTTAAATAATCTTGTGCATCCAATAAGTGATTTTGTGTCATTGGTTGAATATTTAGGTCATTTCCGTCATCCTTTGACTTATTCTAATTCAATTAGGGTTTTTAACCAATCTTGTGCATCCAACAAGTGATTTTGTGTCATTGGTTGAACATTTAGGTCATTTTCATCCTCCCTAGGCTTATTCTAATCCAATTAGGGTTTTTAACCAATCTTGTGCATCCAATAATTGATTTTGTGTCATTGGTTGAACATTTAGGTCATTTTCATCCCCCCTAGGCTTATTCTAATCAATTAGGGTTTTTAACCAATCATGTGCATCGAATAAGTGATTTTGTGTCATTGGTTGAACATTTAGGTCATTTTCATCCCCCCTAGGCTTATTCTAATCAATTAGGGTTTTTAACCAATCTTGTGCATCCAACAAGTGATTTTGTGTCATTGGTTGAACATTTAGGTCATTTTCGTCCTCCCTAGGCTTATTCTAATCCAATTAGGGTTTTTACCCAATCTTGTGCATCCAATAAGTGATTTTGTGTCATAGGTTGATCATTTGGGTGATTGTCGTCCTCCCTAGGCTTATTTTAATCCATTTCGGGTTTTTAAATAATCTTGTGCATCCAATAAGGGATTTTGTGTCATTGGTTGAACATCTAGGTCATTTTCGACATCCTTGGACTTATTCTTATTCAATTAGGGTTTTTAACCAATCTTGTGCATCCAACAAGTGATTTTGTATCATTGGTTGAACATTTAGGTCATTTTCGTCCTCCCTAGGCTTATTCTAATCCAATTAGGGTTTTTAACCAATCTTTTGCATCCAATATGTGATTTTGTGTCATTAGTTGCACATTTAGGTTATTTTCGTTCTCCCTAGTCTTATTCTAATCCAATTAGGGTTTTTGATCAATCTTGTGGATCCTAAGTGATTTTGTGTCCTTGGTTGAACATTTAGGTCAATTTCGTCAACCTTGGACTTATTATAATTCAATTAGGGTTTTTAACCAATCTTGTGCATCCAACAAGTGATTTTGTGTCATTGGTTGAACATTTAGGTCATTTTCGTCCTCCATAGGCTTATTCTAATCCAATTAGGGTTTTTAACCAATCTTGTGCATCCATTAAGTGATTTTGTGTCACTGGTTGAACATTTAGGTCATTTTCGTCATCCTTGGACTTATTCTAATTCAATTAGGGTTTTTAACCAATCTTGTGCATCCAATAAGTGATATGGTGTCATTGGTTGAACATTTAGGTCATTTTCGTCCCCCATAGGTTTATTCCAATCCAATTAGGGTTTTTAACCAATCTTGTGCATCCAATAAGTGATTTTGTGTCATTGGTTGAACATTTAGGTCATTTTTATCCTCTTTCAACTTATTCTAATCCATTTAGGGTTTTTAACCAATCTTGTGCATCCAATATGTGATTTTCTGTCATTGGTTGAACATTTAGGTCATTTTCATCCTCCATAGGCTTATTCTAATCCAATTACTGTTTTTAACCAATCTTGTGCATCCAATAAGTGATTTTGTATCATTGGTTAAACATTTAGGTCATTTTCGTCATCCTTGGACTTATTCTAATTCAATTAGGGTTTTTAACCAATCTTGTGCATCCAACAACTGATTTTGTGTCATCGGTTGATTATTTAGGTCATTTTCGTCCTCCCTAGGCTTATTCTAATCGAATTAGGGTTTTTAACCAATCTTGTGCATCCAATAAGTGATTTTGTGTCATTGGTTGAACATTTAGGTCATTTTCGTCATCCTTGGACTTATTCTAATTCAATTAGGGTTTTTAACCAATCTTGTGCATCCAACAAGTGATTTTGTGTCATTGGTTGAACATTTAGGTCATTTTCGTCCTCCCTAGGCTTATTCTAATCCAATTAGGGTTTTTAACCAATCTTGTGCATCCAATAATTGATTTTGTGTCATTGGTTGAACATTTAGGTCATTTTCGTCCTCCCTAGGCTTATTCTAATCCAATTAGGGTTTTTAACCAATCTTGTGCATCCAATATGTGATTTTGTGTCATTGGTTGAACATTTAGGTCATTTTCGTCCTCCCTAGGCTTATTCTAATCCAATTAGGGTTTTTAACCAATATTGAGCATCCAATATGTGATTTTGTGTCATTTTGTGTCATTGGTTGAACATTTAGGTCATTTTCGTCCTCCCTAGGCTTATTCTAATCCAATTAGGGTTTTTAACCAATCTTGTGCATCCAATATGTGATTTTGTGTCATTGGTTGAACATTTAGGTCATTTTCGTCCTCCCTAGGCTTATTCTAATCCAATTAGGGTTTTTAACCAATCTTGTGCATCCAATATGTGATTTTGTGTCATTGGTTGAACATTTAGGTCATTTTCGTCCTCCCTAGGCTTATTCTAATCCAATTAGGGTTGTTTAATCTATCTTTTGCATCCAATATGTGATTTTGTGTCATTGGTTGCACATTTAGGTCATTTTCATCCTCTCTAGGCTTATTCTAATCCAATTAGGGTTTTTAACCAATCTTGTGCATATAATAAGTGATTTTGTGTCATTGGTAATCCAATTAGGTCATTTTCGTCCTCGCTAGGCTTATTCTAATCCAATTAGGGTATTTAATCAATCTTGTGCACCCAATATGAGATTTATTGTCATTTTGTGTCATTGGTTGAACTTTTAGGTCATTTTCGTCCTCCCTAGGCTTCTTCTAATCCAATTAGGGTTTTTAACCAATCTTGTGCATCCAATATGTGATTTTGTGTCATTGGTTGCACATTTAGGTCATTTTCGTCCTCCCTAGGCTTATTCTAATCCAATTAGGGTTTTTAACCAATCTTGTGCATCCAATAAGTGATTTTGTGTCATTGGTTGAACATTTAGGTCATTTTCATCCTCCCTAGGCTTATTCTAATCCAATTAGGGTTTTTAACCAATCTTGTGCATCCAATAAGTGATTTTGTGTCATTGGTTGAACATTTAGGTCATTTTCATCCCCCCTAGGCTTATTCTAATCAATTAGGGTTTTTAACCAATCATGTGCATCGAATAAGTGATTTTGTGTCATTGGTTAAACATTTAGGTCATTTTCATCCCCCTAGGCTTATTCTAATCAATTAGGGTTTTTAACCAATCTTGTGCATCCAACAAGTGATTTTGTGTCATTGGTTGAACATTTAGGTCATTTTCGTCCTCCATAGGCTTATTCTAATCCAATTAGGGTTTTTACCCAATCTTGTGCATCCAATAAGTGATTTTGTGTCATAGGTTGAACATTTGGGTGATTGTCGTCCTCCCTAGGCTTATTTTAATCCATTTCGGGTTTTTAAATAATCTTGTGCATCCAATAAGGGATTTTGTGTCATTGGTTGAACATCTAGGTCATTTTCGACATCCTTGGACTTATTCTTATTAAATTAGGGTTTTTAACCAATCCTGTGCATCCAACAAGTGATTTTGTGTCATTGGTTGAACATTTAGGTCATTTTCGTCCTCCCTAGGCTTATTCTAATCCAATTAGAGTTTTTAACCAATCTTTTGCATCCAATATGTGATTTTGTGTCATTAGTTGCACATTTAGGTCATTTTCGTTCTCCCTAGGCTTATTCTAATCCAATTAGGGTTTTTGATCAATCTTGTGGATCCTAAGTGATTTTGTGTCCTTGGTTGAACATTTAGGTCAATTTCGTCAACCTTGGACTTATTATAATTCAATTAGGGTTTTTAACCAATCTTGTGCATCCAACAAGTGATTTTGTGTCATTGGTTGAACATTTAGGTCATTTTCGTCCTCCATAGGCTTATTCTAATCCAATTAGGGTTTTTAACCAATCTTGTGCATCCATTAAGTGATTTTGTGTCACTGGTTGAACATTTAGGTCATTTTCGTCATCCTTGGACTTATTCTAATTCAATTAGGGTTTTTAACCAATGTTGTGCACCCAACAAGTGATTTTGTGTCATTGGTTGAACATTTAGGTCATTTTGGTCCTCCCTAGGCTTATTCTAATCCAATTAGGGTTTTTAACCAACCTTGTGCATCCAATAATTGATTTTGTGTCATCGGTTGAACATTTAGGTAATTTACGTCATCCTTGGACTTGTGCTAATTCAATTAAGGTTTTTAACCAATCTTGTGCATCCAACAAGTGATTTTGTGTCATTAATTGAACATTTAGGTCATTTTCGTCCTCCCTAGGCTTATTCTAATCCAATTAGCATTTTTAACCAATCTTGTGCATCCAAAAAGTGATTTTGTGTCATTGGTTGAACATTTAGGTCATTTTCGTCCTCCCTAGGCTTATTCCAATCCAATTAGGGTTTTTAATCAAACTTGTGCATCCAATAAGTGATTTAGTGTCATTGGTTGAACATTTAGGTCATTTTTGTCCTCCTTCAACTTATTCTAATCCATTTAGGGTTTTTAACCAATCTTGTGCATCCAAAACATGATTTTGTGTCATTGGTTGAACAAATAGGTCATTTTCATTCTCCCTAGGCTTATTCTAATCCAATTAAGGTTTTTAACCAATCATGTGCATCCAATAAGTGATTTTGTGTCATTGGTTGTACATTTAGGTCATTTTCGTCATCCTTGGACTTGTGCTAATTCAATTAGGGTATTTAACCAATCTTGTGCATCCAACAAGTGATTTTGTGTCATTGGTTTAATAAATAGGTCATTTTCATCCTCCCTAGGCTTATTCTAATCCAATTAGGGTTTTTAACCAATCTTGTGCATCCAACAAGTGATTTTGTGTCATTGGTTGAACATTTAGGTCGCTTTCGTCCTCCCTAGGCTTATTCTAATCCAATTAGGGTTTTTAAATAATCTTGTGCATCCAATAAGTGATTTTGTGTCATTGGTTGAATATTTAGGTCATTTCCGTCATCCTTTGACTTATTCTAATTCAATTAGGGTTTTTAACCAATCTTGTGCATCCAACAAGTGATTTTGTGTCATTGGTTGAACATTTAGGTCATTTTCATCCTCCCTAGGCTTATTCTAATCCAATTAGGGTTTTTAACCAATCTTGTGCATCCAATAATTGATTTTGTGTCATTGGTTGAACATTTAGGTCATTTTCATCCCCCCTAGGCTTATTCTAATCAATTAGGGTTTTTAACCAATCATGTGCATCGAATAAGTGATTTTGTGTCATTGGTTGAACATTTAGGTCATTTTCATCCCCCCTAGGCTTATTCTAATCAATTAGGGTTTTTAACCAATCTTGTGCATCCAACAAGTGATTTTGTGTCATTGGTTGAACATTTAGGTCATTTTCGTCCTCCCTAGGCTTATTCTAATCCAATTAGGGTTTTTACCCAATCTTGTGCATCCAATAAGTGATTTTGTGTCATAGGTTGATCATTTGGGTGATTGTCGTCCTCCCTAGGCTTATTTTAATCCATTTCGGGTTTTTAAATAATCTTGTGCATCCAATAAGGGATTTTGTGTCATTGGTTGAACATCTAGGTCATTTTCGACATCCTTGGACTTATTCTTATTCAATTAGGGTTTTTAACCAATCTTGTGC
>JBBPBQ010000002.1:32851604-32880865 GCA_037974755.1 Cicer yamashitae | reverse complement strand
TCTTGTGCATCCAATAAGTGATTTTGTGTCATTGGTTGAACATTTAGGTCATTTTCGTCATCCTTGGGCTTATTCTAATCCAATTAGGGTTTTTAACCAATCTTGTGCATCCAATAAGTGATTTTGTATCATTGGTTGAACATTTATGTCATTTTCGTCATCCTTGGACTTATTCTAATTCAATTAGGGTTTTTAACCAATCTTGTGCACCCAACAAGTGATTTTGTGTCATTGGTTGAACATTTAGGTCATTTTCGTCCTCCCTAGGCTTATTCTAATCCAATTAGGGTTTTTAACCAATCTTGTGCATCCAATAAGTGATTTTGTGTCATTGATTGAACATTTAGGTCATTTTCGTCATCCTTGGACTTATTTTATATCAATTATGGTTTTTGACCAATCTTGTGCATCCAACAAGTGATTTTGTGTCTTTGGTTGAACATTTAGGTCATTTTCCTCCTCTCTAGGCTTATTCTAATCCAATTGGGGTTTTTAACCAATCTTGTACATCGAATAAGTGATTTTGTGTCATTGTTGAACATTTAGGTCATTTTCATCTTCCCTAGGCTTATTCCAATCCAATTAGGGTTTTTAACAAGTCTTATGCATCCAATAAGTGATTTTGTGTCATTGGTTGAACATTTAGGTCATTTTCGTCCTCCCTAGGTTTATTCTAATCCAATTAGGGTTTTTAACCAATCATGTGCTTCCAATTAGTGATTTTGTGTCATTGGTTGAACATTTAGGTCATTTTCGTCCTCCCTAGAATTACTCTAATCTAATTAGGGTTTTTAATCAATCTTGTGGATCCAATAAGTGATTTTGTGTCATTGGTTGAACATTTAGGTCATTTTCTTCATCCTTGGACTTATTCTAATTCAATTAGGGTTTTTAACCAATCTTGTGCACCCAACAAGTGATTTTATGTCATTGGTTGAACATTTAGGTCATTTCCGTCCTCCCTAGGCTTATTCTAATCCGCTTAGGGTTTTTAACCAACCTTGTGCATCCAATAAGTGATTTTGTGTCATTGATTGAACATTTAGGTCATTTTCGTCATCCTTGGACTTATTCTAATTCAATTAGGGTTTTTAACCAATCTTGTGCATCCAACAAGTGATTTTGTGTCATTAATTGAAAATTTTGGTCATTTTCGTCCTCCCTAGGCTTATTCTAATCCAATTAGCATTTTTAACCAATCTTGTGCATCCAAAAAGTGATTTTGTGTCATTGGTTGAACATTTAGGTCATTTTCGTCCTCCCTAGGCTTATTCCAATCCAATTAGGGTTTTTAATCAATCTTGTGCATCCAATAAGTGATTTAGTGTGATTGGTTGAACATTTAGGTCAGTTTTGTCCTCCTTCAACTTATTGTAATCCATTTAGGGTTTTTAACCAATCTTGTGCATCTAATACGTGATTTTGTGTCATTGGTTGAACAAATAGGTCATTTTCATTCTCCCTAGGCTTATTCTAATCCAATTAGGGTTTTTAACCAATCATGTGCTTCCAATTAGTGATTTTGTGTCATTGGTTGAACATTTAGGTCATTTCCGTCCCCCATAGGCTTATTCTAATCCAATTAGGGTTTTTAACCAATCTTGTGCATCCAATAAGTGATTTTGTGTCATTGGTTGAACATTTAGGTCATTTTTGTCATCCTTGGACTTATTCTAATTCAATTAGGGTTTTTAACAAATCTTGTGCACCCAACAAGTGATTTTGTGTCCTTGGTTGAACATTTAGGTCATTTTCGTCCTCCCTAGGCTTATTCTAATCCAATTAGGGTTTTTAACCAACCTTGTGCATCCAATAAGTGATTTTGTGTCATTGGTTGAACACTTAGGTCATTTTCGTCATCCTTGGACTTATTCTAATTCAGTTAGGGTTTTTAAGCAATCTTGTGCATCCAACAAGTGATTTTGTGTCATTGGTTGAACATTTAGGTCACTTTCGTCCTCCCTGGGCTTATTCTAATCCAATTAGGGTTTTTAACCAATCTTGTGCTTCCAATAAGTGATTTTGTGTCATTGGTTGAACATTTAGGTCATTTTCGTCCTCCCTAGGCTTATTCCAATCCAATTAGGGTTTTTAACCAATCTTGTGCATCCAATAAGTGATTTTGTGTCATTGGTTGAACATTTAGGTCATTTTTGTCCTCCTTCAACTTATTCTAATCCATTTAGGGTTTTTAACCAATCTTGTAAATCCAATACGTGATTTTGTGTCATTGGTTGAACATTTAGGTCATTTTCGTCCTCCCTAGGCTTATTCTAATCCAATTAGGGTTTTTAACCAATCTTGTGCATCCAATAAGTGATTTTGTGTCATTGGTTGAACATTTAGGTCATTTTCGTCATCCTTGGACTTATTCTAATTCAATTAGGGTTTTTAACCAATCTTGTCCACCCAACAAGTGATTTTGTGTTTTTGGTTGAACATTTAGGTCATTTTCGTCCTCCCTAGGCTTATTCTAATCCAATTAGGGTTTTTAACCAACCTTGTGCTTCCAATAAGTGATTTTGTGTCATTGGTTGAACATTTAGGTCATTTACGTCATCCTTGGACTTTTGCTAATTCAATTAGGGTTTTTAACCAATCTTGTGCATCCAACAAATGATTTTGTGTCATTAATTGAACATTTAGGTCATTTTCGTCCTCCATAGGCTTATTCTAATCCAATTAGGGTTTTTAACCAATCTTGTGCATCCAATAAGTGATTTTGTGTCATTGGTTAAACATTTAGGTCATTTTCGTCATCCTTGGACTTATTCTAATTCAATTAGGGTTTTTAACCAATCTTGTCCACCCAACAAGTGATTTTGTGTTTTTGGTTGAACATTTAGGTCATTTTCGTCCTCCCTAGGCTTATTCTAATCCAATTAGGGTTTTTAACCAACCTTGTGCTTCCAATAAGTGATTTTGTGTCATTGGTTGAACATTTAGGTCATTTACGTCATCCTTGGACTTTTGCTAATTCAATTAGGGTTTTTAACCAATCTTGTGCATCCAACAAATGATTTTGTGTCATTAATTGAACATTTAGGTCATTTTCGTCCTCCATAGGCTTATTCTAATCCAATTACGGTTTTTAACCAATCTTGTGCATCCAATAAGTGATTTTGTGTCATTGGTTGAACATTTAGGTCATTTTCGTCATCCTTGGACTTATTCTAATTCAATTAGGGTTTTTAACCAATCTTGTCCACCCAACAAGTGATTTTGTATCTTTGGTTGAACATTTAGGTCATTTTCGTCCTCCCTAGGCTTATTCTAATCCAATTAGGGTTTTTAACCAACCTTGTGCTTCCAATAAGTGATTTTGTGTCATTGGTTGAACATTTAGGTCATTTACGTCATCCTTGGACTTTTGCTAATTCAATTAGGGTTTTTAACCAATCTTGTGCATCCAACAAATGATTTTGTGTCATTAATTGAACATTTATGTCATTTTCGTCCTCCCTTGGCTTATTCTAATCCAATTAGCATTTTTAACCAATCTTGTGCATCCAAAAAGTGATTTTGTGTCATTCGTTGAACATTTAGGTCATTTTCATCCTCCCTAGGCTTATTCTAATCCAATTACTGTTTTTAACCAATCTTGTGCATCCAATAAGTGATTTTGTGTCATTGGTTAAACATTTAGGTCATTTTCGTCATCCTTGGACTTATTCTAATTCAGTTAGGGTTATAACCAATCTTGTGCATCCAAAAACTGGTTTTGTGTCATCGGTTGAATATTTAGGTCATTTTCGTCATCCTTGGACGTATTCTAATTCAATTAGGGTATTTAACCAATCTTGTGCATCCAACAAGTGATTTTGTATCATTGGTTGAATAAATAGGTTATTTACATCCTCCCTAGGCTTATTCTAATCCACTTAGGGTTTTTAACCAATCCTGTACATCCAATAAGTGATTTTGTGTCGTTGGTTGAACATTTAGGTCATTTTCGTCCTCCATAGGCTTATTCTAATCCAATTAGGGTTTTTAACCAATCTTGTGCATCCAATAAGTGATTTTGTGTCATTGGTTGAACATTTAGGTCATTTTCGTCATCCTTGGGCTTATTCTAATCCAATTAGGGTTTTTAACCAATCTTGTGCATCCAATAAGTGATTTTGTATCATTGGTTGAACATTTATGTCATTTTCGTCATCCTTGGACTTATTCTAATTCAATTAGGGTTTTTAACCAATCTTGTGCACCCAACAAGTGATTTTGTGTCATTGGTTGAACATTTAGGTCATTTTCGTCCTCCCTAGGCTTATTCTAATCCAATTAGGGTTTTTAACCAATCTTGTGCATCCAATAAGTGATTTTGTGTCATTGATTGAACATTTAGGTCATTTTCGTCATCCTTGGACTTATTTTATATCAATTATGGTTTTTGACCAATCTTGTGCATCCAACAAGTGATTTTGTGTCTTTGGTTGAACATTTAGGTCATTTTCGTCATCCCTAGGCTTATTCTAATGCAATTTGGGTTTTTAACCAATCTTGTGCATCCAATAAGTGATTTTGTGTCATTGGTTGAACATTTTTGTCATTTTTGTCCTCCTTCAACTTATTCTAATCCTTATAGGGTTTTGAACCAATCTTGTGCATCCAATATGTGATTTTGTGTCATTAGTTGAACATTTAGGTCATTTTCGTCCTCCCTAGAATTACTCTAATCTAATTAGGGTTTTTAATCAATCTTGTGGATCCAATAAGTGATTTTGTGTCATTGGTTGAACATTTAGGTCATTTTCGTCATCCTTGGACTTATTCTAATTCAATTAGGGTTTTTAACCAATCTTGTGCACCCAACAAGTGATTTTATGTCATTGGTTGAACATTTAGGTCATTTCCGTCCTCCCTAGGCTTATTCTAATCCGCTTAGGGTTTTTAACCAACCTTGTGCATCCAATAAGTGATTTTGTGTCATTGATTGAACATTTAGGTCATTTTCGTCATCCTTGGACTTATTCTAATTCAATTAGGGTTTTTAACCAATCTTGTGCATCCAACAAGTGATTTTGTGTCATTAATTGAAAATTTTGGTCATTTTCGTCCTCCCTAGGCTTATTCTAATCCAATTAGCATTTTTAACCAATCTTGTGCATCCAAAAAGTGATTTTGTGTCATTGGTTGAACATTTAGGTCATTTTCGTCCTCCCTAGGCTTATTCCAATCCAATTAGGGTTTTTAATCAATCTTGTGCATCCAATAAGTGATTTAGTGTGATTGGTTGAACATTTAGGTCAGTTTTGTCCTCCTTCAACTTATTGTAATCCATTTAGGGTTTTTAACCAATCTTGTGCATCTAATACGTGATTTTGTGTCATTGGTTGAACAAATAGGTCATTTTCATTCTCCCTAGGCTTATTCTAATCCAATTAGGGTTTTTAACCAATCATGTGCTTCCAATTAGTGATTTTGTGTCATTGGTTGAACATTTAGGTCATTTCCGTCCCCCATAGGCTTATTCTAATCCAATTAGGGTTTTTAACCAATCTTGTGCATCCAATAAGTGATTTTGTGTCATTGGTTGAACATTTAGGTCATTTTTGTCATCCTTGGACTTATTCTAATTCAATTAGGGTTTTTAACAAATCTTGTGCACCCAACAAGTGATTTTGTGTCCTTGGTTGAACATTTAGGTCATTTTCGTCCTCCCTAGGCTTATTCTAATCCAATTAGGGTTTTTAACCAACCTTGTGCATCCAATAAGTGATTTTGTGTCATTGGTTGAACACTTAGGTCATTTTCGTCATCCTTGGACTTATTCTAATTCAGTTAGGGTTTTTAAGCAATCTTGTGCATCCAACAAGTGATTTTGTGTCATTGGTTGAACATTTAGGTCACTTTCGTCCTCCCTGGGCTTATTCTAATCCAATTAGGGTTTTTAACCAATCTTGTGCTTCCAATAAGTGATTTTGTGTCATTGGTTGAACATTTAGGTCATTTTCGTCCTCCCTAGGCTTATTCCAATCCAATTAGGGTTTTTAACCAATCTTGTGCATCCAATAAGTGATTTTGTGTCATTGGTTGAACATTTAGGTCATTTTTGTCCTCCTTCAACTTATTCTAATCCATTTAGGGTTTTTAACCAATCTTGTGCATCCAATACGTGATTTTGTGTCATTGGTTGAACATTTAGGTCATTTTCGTCCTCCCTAGGCTTATTCTAATCCAATTAGGGTTTTTAACCAATCTTGTGCATCCAATAAGTGATTTTGTGTCATTGGTTGAACATTTCGGTCATTTTCGTCTTCCCTAGGCTTATTCTAATCCAATTAGGGTTTTTAACCAATCTTGTGCATCCAATAAGTGATTTTGTGTCATTGGTTGAACATTTAGGTCTTTTTCGTCATCCTTGGACTTATTCTAATTCAATTAGGGTTTTTAACCAATCTTGTGCATCCAACAAGGGATTTTGTGTCATTGGTTGAACATTTAGGTCATTTTCGTCCTCCCTAGGCTTATTCTAGTCCAATTAGCGTTTTTAACCAATCTTGTGCATCCAATAAGTGATTTTGTGTCATTGATTGAACATTTAGGTCATTTTCGTCATCCTTGGACTTATTCTAATTCAATTAGGGTTTTTAACCAATCTTGTGCATCCAACAAGTAATTTTGTGTCATTGGTTGAACATTTAGGTCATTTTCGTCCTCCCTAGGCTTATTCTAATCCAATTAGGGTTTTTAACCAATCTTGTGCATCCAATAAGTGATTTTGTGTCATTGGTTGAACATTTCGGTCATTTTCGTCTTCCCTAGGCTTATTCTAATCCAATTAGGGTTTTTAACCAATCTTGTGCATCCAATAAGTGATTTTGTGTCATTGGTTGAACATTTAGGTCATTTTCGTCATCCTTGGACATATTCTAATTCGATTAGGGTTTTTAACCAATCTTGTGCATCCAACAAGTGATTTTGTGTCATTGGTTGAACATTTAGGTCATTTTCGTCCTCCCTAGGCTTATTCTAATCCAATTAGGGTTTTTAAATAATCTTGTGCATCCAACAAGTGATTTTGTGTCATTGGTTGAACATTTAGGTCATTTTCGTCCTCCCTAGGCTTATTCTAATCCAATTAGGGTTTTTAACCAATCTTGTGCATCCAATAAGTGATTTTGTGTCATTGGTTGAACATTTCGGTCATTTTCGTCTTCCCTAGGCTTATTCTAATCCAATTAAGGTTTTTAACCAATCTTGTGCATCCAATAAGTGATTTTGAGTCATTGGTTGAGCATTTAGGTCTTTTTCGTCATCCTTGGACTTATTCTAATTCAATTAGGGTTTTTAACCAATCTTGTGCATCCAACAAGGGATTTTGTGTCATTGGTTGAACATTTAGGTCATTTTCGTCCTCCCTAGGCTTATTCTAGTCAAATTAGCGTTTTTAACCAATCTTGTGCATCCAATAAGTGATTTTGTGTCATTGATTGAACATTTAGGTCATTTTCGTCATCCTTGGACTTATTCTAATTCAATTAGGCTTTTTAACCAATCTTGTGCATCCAACAAGTGATTTTGTGTCATTGGTTGAACATTTAGGTCATTTTCGTCCTCCCTAGGCTTATTCTAATCCAATTAGGGTTTTTAACCATTCTTGGGCATCCAATAAGTGATTTTGTGTCATTGGTTGAACATTTAGGTCATTTTCGTCCCCCATAGGCTTATTCCAATCCAATTAGGGTTTTTAACCAATCTTGTGCATCCAATAAGTCATTTTGTGTCATTGGTTGAACATTTAGGTCATATTTGTCCTCCTTCAACTTATTCTAATCCAATTAGGGTTTTTAACCAATCTTGTGCATCCAATAAGTGATTTTGTATCATTGGTTGAACATTTATGTCATTTTCGTCATCCTTGGACTTATTCTAATTCAATTAGGGTTTTTAACCAATCTTGTGCACCCAACAAGTGATTTTGTGTCATTCGTTGAACATTTAGGTCATTTTCGTCCTCCCTAGGCGTATTCTAATGCAATTTGGGTTTTTAACCAATCTTGTGCATCCAATAAGTGATTTTGTGTCATTGGTTGAACATTTTTGTCATTTTTGTCCTCCTTCAACTTATTCTAATCCTTTTAGGGTTTTTAACCAATCTTGTGCATCCAATATGTGATTTTGTGTCATTAGTTGAACATTTAGGTCATTTTCGTCCTCCCTAGACTTACTCTAATCCAATTAGGGTTTTTAATCAATCTTGTGGATCCAATAAGTGATTTTGTGTCATTGGTTGAACATTTAGGTCATTTTCGTCATCCTTGGACTTATTCTAATTCAATTAGGGTTTTTAACCAATCTTGTGCATCCAACAAGTGATTTTGTGTCATTGGTTGAACATTTAGGTCATTTTCGTCCTCCCTAGGCTTATTCTAATCCAATTAGGGTTTTTAACCATTCTTGTGCATCCAATAAGTGATTTTGTGTCATTGGTTGAACATTTAGGTCATTTTCGTCCCCCATAGGCTTATTCCAATCCAATTAGGGTTTTTAACCAATCTTGTGAATCCAATAAGTGATTTTGTGTCATTGGTTGAACATTTAGGTCATATTTGTCCTCCTTCAACTTATTCTAATCCAATTAGGGTTTTTAACGAATCTTGTGCATCCAATAAGTGATTTTGTATCATTGGTTGAACATTTAGGTCATTTTCGTCATCCTTGGACTTATTCTAATTCAATTAGGGTTTTTAACCAATCTTGTGCACCCAACAAGTGATTTTGTGTCATTGGTTGAACATTTAGGTCATTTTCGTCCTCCCTAGGCTTATTCTAATCCAATTAGGGTTTTTAACCAACCTTGTGCATCCAATAAGTGATTTTGTGTCATTGCTTGAACATTTAGGTCATTTTCGTCATCCTTTGACTTATTCTAATTCAATTAGGGTTTTTAACCAATCTTGTGCATCCAACAAGTGATTTTCTGTCATTGGTTGAACATTTAGGTCATTTTCATCCTCCCTAGGCTTATTCTAATCCAATTACTGTTTTTAACCAATCTTGTGCATCCAATAAGTGATTTTGTGTCATTGGTTAAACATTTAGGTCATGTTCGTCATCCTTCGACTTATTCTAATTCAATTAGGGTTTTTAACCAATTTTGTGCATCCAACAACTGATTTTGTGTCATCGGTTGAATATTTAGGTCATTTCCGTCCTCCCTAGGCTTATTCTAATCCAATTAGGGACTTTAACCAATCTTGTGCATCCAATAAGTGATTTTGTGTCATTGATTGAACATTTAAGTCATTTTCGTCATCCTTGGAGTTATTTTATATCAATTATGGTTTTTAACCAATCTTGTGCATCCAATAAGTGATTTTGTGTCATTGGTTGAGCATTTAGGTCATTTCCGTCATCCTTGGACTTAATCTAATTCAATTAGGGTATTTAACCAATCTTGTGCATCCAACAAGTGATTTTGTGTCATTGGTTGAACATATAGGTCATTTTTGTCCTCCTTCCACTTATTCTAATCCATTTAGGGTTTTTAACCAATCTTGTGCATCCAATAAGTGATTTTGTGTCATTGGTTGAACATTTCGGTCATTTTCGTCTTCCCTAGGCTTATTCTAATCGAATTAGGGTTTTTAACCAATCTAGTGCATCCAACAAGGGATTTTGTGTCATTGGTTGAACATTTAGGTCATTTTCGTCCTCCCTAGGCTTATTCTAGTCCAATTAGCGTTTTTAACCAATCTTGTGCATCCAATAAGTGATTTTGTGTCATTTATTGAACATTTAGGTCATTTTCGTCATCCTTGGACTTATTATAATTCAATTAGGGTTTTTAACCAATCTTGTGCATACAACAAGTGATTTTGTGTCATTGGTTGAACATTTAGGTCATTTTCGTCCTCCCTAGGCTTATTCTGATCCAATTAGGGTTTTTAACCATTCTTGTGCATCCAATAAGTGATTTTGTGTCATTGGTTGAACATTTAGGTCATTTTCGTCCCCCATAGGCTTATTCCAATCCAATTAGGGTTTTTAACCAATCTTGTGCATCCAATAAGTGATTTTGTGTCATTGGTTGAACATTTAGGTCATTTTTGTCCTCCTTCAACTTATTCTAATCCATTTAGGGTTTTTAACCAATCTTGTAAATCCAATACGTGATTTTGTGTCATTGGTTGAACATTTAGGTCATTTTCGTCCTCCCTAGGCTTATTCTAATCCAATTAGGGTTTTTAACCAATCTTATGCATCCAATAAGTGATTTTGTGTCATTGGTTGAACATTTCGGTCATTTTCGTCTTCCCTAGGCTTATTCTAATCCAATTAGGGTTTTTAACCAATCTTGTGCATCCAATAAGTGATTTTGTGTCATTGGTTGAACATTTAGGTCATTTTCGTCATCCTTGGACTTATTCTAATTCAATTAGGGTTTTTAACCAATCTTGTGCATCCAACAAGTGATTTTGTGTCATTGGTTGAACATTTAGGTCATTTTTGTCCTCCTTCCACTTATTCTAATCCATTTAGGGTTTTTAACCAATCTTGTGCATCCAATAAGTGATTTTGTGTCATTGGTTGAACATTTAGGTCATTTTCGTCTTCCCTAGGCTTATTCTAATCCAATTAGGGTTTTTAACCAATCTTGTGCATCCAATAAGTGATTTTGTGTCATTGGTTGAACATTTAGGTCATTTTCGTCCTCCCTAGGCTTATTCTAATCCAATTAGGGTTTTTAACCAATCTTGTGCATCCAACAAGTGATTTTGTGTCATTGGTTGAACATTTAGGTCATTTTCGTCCTCCCTAGGCTTATTCTAATCCAATTAGAGTTTTTAAATAATCTTGTGCATCCAATAAGTGATTTTGTGTCATTGGTTGAATATTAAGGTCATTTTCTTCATCCTTGGACTTATTCTAATTCAATTAGGGTTTTTAACCAATCTTGTGCATCCAACAAGTGATTTTGTGTCATTGGTTGAACATTTAGGTCATTTTCGTCCTCCCTAGGCTTATTCTAATCCAATTAGGGTTTTTAACCAATCTTGTGCATCCAATAAGTGATTTTGTGTCATTGGTTGAACATTTAGGTCATTTTTGTCATCCTTGGACTTATTCTAATTCAATTAGGGTTTTTAACAAATCTTGTGCACCCAACAAGTGATTTTGTGTCCTTGGTTGAACATTTAGGTCATTTTCGTCCTCCCTAGGCTTATTCTAATCCAATTAGGGTTTTTAACCAACCTTGTGCATCCAATAAGTGATTTTGTGTCATTGGTTGAACACTTAGGTCATTTTCGTCATCCTTGGACTTATTCTAATTCAGTTAGGGTTTTTAAGCAATCTTGTGCATCCAACAAGTGATTTTGTGTCATTGGTTGAACATTTAGGTCACTTTCGTCCTCCCTGGGCTTATTCTAATCCAATTAGGGTTTTTAACCAATCTTGTGCTTCCAATAAGTGATTTTGTGTCATTGGTTGAACATTTAGGTCATTTTCGTCCTCCCTAGGCTTATTCCAATCCAATTAGGGTTTTTAACCAATCTTGTGCATCCAATAAGTGATTTTGTGTCATTGGTTGAACATTTAGGTCATTTTTGTCCTCCTTCAACTTATTCTAATCCATTTAGGGTTTTTAACCAATCTTGTGCATCCAATACGTGATTTTGTGTCATTGGTTGAACATTTAGGTCATTTTCGTCCTCCCTAGGCTTATTCTAATCCAATTAGGGTTTTTAACCAATCTTGTGCATCCAATAAGTGATTTTGTGTCATTGGTTGAACATTTCGGTCATTTTCGTCTTCCCTAGGCTTATTCTAATCCAATTAGGGTTTTTAACCAATCTTGTGCATCCAATAAGTGATTTTGTGTCATTGGTTGAACATTTAGGTCTTTTTCGTCATCCTTGGACTTATTCTAATTCAATTAGGGTTTTTAACCAATCTTGTGCATCCAACAAGGGATTTTGTGTCATTGGTTGAACATTTAGGTCATTTTCGTCCTTCCTAGGCTTATTCTAGTCCAATTAGCGTTTTTAACCAATCTTGTGCATCCAATAAGTGATTTTGTGTCATTGATTGAACATTTAGGTCATTTTCGTCATCCTTGGACTTATTCTAATTCAATTAGGGTTTTTAACCAATCTTGTGCATCCAACAAGTGATTTTGTGTCATTGGTTGAACATTTAGGTCATTTTCGTCCTCCCTAGGCTTATTCTAATCCAATTAGGGTTTTTAACCATTCTTGTGCATCCAATAAGTGATTTTGTGTCATTGGTTGAACATTTAGGTCATTTTCGTCCCCCATAGGCTTATTCCAATCCAATTAGGGTTTTTAACCAATCTTGTGAATCCAATAAGTGATTTTGTGTCATTTGTTGAACATTTAGGTCATATTTGTCCTCCTTCAACTTATTCTAATCCAATTAGGGTTTTTAACGAATCTTGTGCATCCAATAAGTGATTTTGTATCATTGGTTGAACATTTAGGTCATTTTCGTCATCCTTGGACTTATTCTAATTCAATTAGGGTTTTTAACCAATCTTGTGCACCCAACAAGTGATTTTGTGTCATTGGTTGAACATTTAGGTCATTTTCGTCCTCCCTAGGCTTATTCTAATCCAATTAGGGTTTTTAACCAATCTTGTGCATCCAATAAGTGATTTTGTGTCATTGGTTGAACATTTAGGTCATTTTCGTCATCCTTGGACTTATTCTAATTCAATTAGGGTTTTTAACAAATCTTGTGCATCCAACAAGGGATTTTGTGTCATTGGTTGAACATTTAGGTCATTTTCGTCCTCCCTAGGCTTATTCTAGTCCAATTAGCGTTTTTAACCAATCTTGTGCATCCAATAAGTGATTTTGTGTCATTGATTGAACATTTAGGTCATTTTCCTCATCCTTGGACTTATTCTAATTCAATGAGGCTTTTTAACCAATCTTGTGCATCCAACAAGTGATTTTGTGTCATTGGTTGAACATTTAGGTCATTTTCGTCCTCCCTAGGCTTATTCTAATCCAATTAGGGTTTTTAACCATTCTTGTGCATCCAATAAGTGATTTTGTGTCATTGGTTGAACATTTAGGTCATTTTCGTCCCCCATAGGCTTATTCCAATCCAATTAGGGTTTTTAACCAATCTTGTGAATCCAATAAGTGATTTTGTGTCATTTGTTGAACATTTAGGTCATATTTGTCCTCCTTCAACTTATTCTAATCCAATTAGGGTTTTTAACGAATCTTGTGCATCCAATAAGTGATTTTGTATCATTGGTTGAACATTTAGGTCATTTTCGTCATCCTTGGACTTATTCTAATTCAATTAGGGTTTTTAACCAATCTTGTGCACCCAACAAGTGATTTTGTGTCATTGGTTGAACATTTAGGTCATTTTCGTCCTCCCTAGGCTTATTCTAATCCAATTAGGGTTTTTAACCAATCTTGTGCATCCAATAAGTGATTTTGTGTCATTGGTTGAACATTTAGGTCATTTTCGTCATCCTTGGACTTATTCTAATTCAATTAGGGTTTTTAACAAATCTTGTGCATCCAACAAGGGATTTTGTGTCATTGGTTGAACATTTAGGTCATTTTCGTCCTCCCTAGGCTTATTCTAGTCCAATTAGCGTTTTTAACCAATCTTGTGCATCCAATAAGTGATTTTGTGTCATTGATTGAACATTTAGGTCATTTTCCTCATCCTTGGACTTATTCTAATTCAATTAGGGTTCTTTACCAATCTTGTGCATCCAACAAGTGATTTTGTGTCATTGGTTGAACATTTAGGTCATTTTCGTCCTCCCTAGGCTTATTCTAATCCAATTAGGGTTTTTAACCATTCTTGTGCATCCAATAAGTGATTTTGTGTCATTGGTTGAACATTTAGGTCATTTTCGTCCCCCATAGGCTTATTCCAATCCAATTAGGGTTTTTAACCAATCTTGTGAATCCAATAAGTGATTTTGTGTCATTTGTTGAACATTTAGGTCATATTTGTCCTCCTTCAACTTATTCTAATCCAATTAGGGTTTTTAACGAATCTTGTGCATCCAATAAGTGATTTTGTATCATTGGTTGAACATTTAGGTCATTTTCGTCATCCTTGGACTTATTCTAATTCAATTAGGGTTTTTAACCAATCTTGTGCACCCAACAAGTGATTTTGTGTCATTGGTTGAACATTTAGGTCATTTTCGTCCTCCCTAGGCTTATTCTAATCCAATTAGGGTTTTTAACCAACCTTGTGCATCCAATAAGTGATTTTGTGTCATTGCTTGAACATTTAGGTCATTTTCGTCATCCTTTGACTTATTCTAATTCAATTAGGGTTTTTAACCAATCTTGTGCATCCAACAAGTGATTTTCTGTCATTGGTTGAACATTTAGGTCATTTTCATCCTCCCTAGGCTTATTCTAATCCAATTACTGTTTTTAACCAATCTTGTGCATCCAATAAGTGATTTTGTGTCATTGGTTAAACATTTAGGTCATGTTCGTCATCCTTCGACTTATTCTAATTCAATTAGGGTTTTTAACCAATTTTGTGCATCCAACAACTGATTTTGTGTCATCGGTTGAATATTTAGGTCATTTCCGTCCTCCCTAGGCTTATTCTAATCCAATTAGGGACTTTAACCAATCTTGTGCATCCAATAAGTGATTTTGTGTCATTGATTGAACATTTAAGTCATTTTCGTCATCCTTGGAGTTATTTTATATCAATTATGGTTTTTAACCAATCTTGTGCATCCAATAAGTGATTTTGTGTCATTGGTTGAGCATTTAGGTCATTTCCGTCATCCTTGGACTTAATCTAATTCAATTAGGGTATTTAACCAATCTTGTGCATCCAACAAGTGATTTTGTGTCATTGGTTGAACATATAGGTCATTTTTGTCCTCCTTCCACTTATTCTAATCCATTTAGGGTTTTTAACCAATCTTGTGCATCCAATAAGTGATTTTGTGTCATTGGTTGAACATTTCGGTCATTTTCGTCTTCCCTAGGCTTATTCTAATCGAATTAGGGTTTTTAACCAATCTAGTGCATCCAACAAGGGATTTTGTGTCATTGGTTGAACATTTAGGTCATTTTCGTCCTCCCTAGGCTTATTCTAGTCCAATTAGCGTTTTTAACCAATCTTGTGCATCCAATAAGTGATTTTGTGTCATTGATTGAACATTTAGGTCATTTTCGTCATCCTTGGACTTATTCTAATTCAATTAGGGTTTTTAACCAATCTTGTGCATCCAACAAGTGGTTTTGTGTCATTGGTTGAACATTTAGGTCATTTTCGTCCTCCCTAGGCTTATTCTAATCCAATTAGGGTTTTTAACCATTCTTGGGCATCCAATAAGTGATTTTGTGTCATTGGTTGAACATTTAGGTCATTTTCGTCCCCCATAGGCTTATTCCAATCCAATTAGGGTTTTTAACCAATCTTGTGCATCCAATAAGTTATTTTGTGTCATTGGTTGAACATTTAGGTCATATTTGTCCTCCTTCAACTTATTCTAATCCAATTAGGGTTTTTAACCAATCTTGTGCATCCAATAAGTGATTTTGTATCATTGGTTGAACATTTATGTCATTTTCGTCATCCTTGGACTTATTCTAATTCAATTAGGGTTTTTAACCAATCTTGTGCACCCAACAAGTGATTTTGTGTCATTGGTTGAACATTTAGGTCATTTTCGTCCTCCCTAGGCTTATTCTAATCCAATTAGGGTTTTTAACCAACCTTGTGCATCCAATAAGTGATTTTGTGTCATTGCTTGAACATTTAGGTCATTTTCGTCATCCTTGGACTTATTCTAATTCAATTAGGGTTTTTAACCAATCTTGTGCATCCAACAAGTGATTTTCTGTCATTGGTTGAACATTTAGGTCATTTTCATCCTCCCTAGGCTTATTCTAATCCAATTACTGTTTTTAACCAATCTTGTGCATCCAATAAGTGATTTTGTGTCATTGGTTAAACATTTAGGTCATGTTCGTCATCCTTCGACTTATTCTAATTCAATTAGGGTTTTTAACCAATTTTGTGCATCCAACAAATGATTTTGTGTCATCGGTTGAATATTTAGGTCATTTCCGTCCTCCCTAGGCTTATTCTAATCCAATTAGGGATTTTAACCAATCTTGTGCATCCAATAAGTGATTTTGTGTCATTGATTGAACATTTAAGTCATTTTCGTCATCCTTGGACTTATTTTATATCAATTATGGTTTTTAACCAATCTTGTGCATCCAACAAGTGATTTTGTGTCATTTGTTGAACATTTAGGTCATTTTCGTCCTCCCTAGGCGTATTCTAATGCAATTTGGGTTTTTAACCAATCTTGTGCATCTAATAAGTGATTTTGTGTCATTGGTTGAACATTTTTGTCATTTTTGTCCTCCTTCAACTTATTCTAATCCTTTTAGGGTTTTTAACCAATCTTGTGCATCCAATATGTGATTTTGTGTCATTAGTTGAACATTTAGGTCATTTTCGTCCTCCCTAGACTTACTCTAATCCAATTAGGGTTTTTAATCAATCTTGTGGATCCAATAAGTGATTTTGTGTCATTGGTTGAACATTTAGGTCATTTTCGTCATCCTTGGACTTATTCTAATTCAATTAGGGTTTTTAACCAATCTTGTGCATCCAACAAGTGATTTTGTGTCATTGGTTGAACATTTAGGTCATTTTCGTCCTCCCTAGGCTTATTCTAATCCAATTAGGGTTTTTAACCATTCTTGTGCATCCAATAAGTGATTTTGTGTCATTGGTTGAACATTTAGGTCATTTTCGTCCCCCATAGGCTTATTCCAATCCAATTAGGGTTTTTAACCAATCTTGTGCATCCAATAAGTGATTTTCTGTCATTGGTTGAACATTTAGGTCATATTTGTCCTCCTTCAACTTATTCTAATCCATTTAGGGTTTTTAATCAGTCTTGTGCATCCAAAACGTGATTTTCTGTCATTGGTTGAACATTTAGGTCATTTTCATCCTCTATAGGCTTATTCTAATCCAATTACTGTTTTTAACCAATCTTGTGCATCCAATAAGTGATTTTGTGTCATTGTTTGAACATTTAGGTCATTTTCGTCATCCCTAGGCTTATTCTAATCCAATTAGGGTTTTCAACCAATCTTGTGCATCCAATAAGTGATTTTGTGTCATTGGTTGAACATTTAGGTCATTTTCGTCATCCTTGGACTTATTCTAATTCAATTAGGGTTTTTAACCAATCTTGTGCATCCAACAAGTGAATTTCTGTCATTGGTTGAACATTTAGGTCATTTTCGTCCTCCCTAGGCTTATTCTAATCCAATTAGGATTTTTAACCAATCTTGTGCATCCAATAAGTGATTTTGTGTAATTGGTTAACCATTTAGGTCATTTCCGTCATCCTTGGAGTTATTCAAATTCAATTAGGGTTTTTAACCAATCTTGTGCATCCAACAACTGATTTTGTGTCATTGGTTGAATATTTAGGTCATTTTCGTCCTCCCTAGGCTTATTCTAATCCAATTAGGGTTCTTAACCAATCTTGTGCATCCAATAAGTGATTTTGTGTCATTGGTTGAACATTTAGGTCATTTTCGTCATCCTTGGACTTATTCTAATTCAATTAGGGTTTTTAACCAATCTTGTGCATCCAACAAGTGAATTTCTGTCATTGGTTGAACATTTAGGTCATTTTCTTCCTCCCTAGGCTTATTCTAATCCAATTAGGATTTTTAACCAATCTTGTGCATCCAATAAGTGATTTCGTGTCATTGGTTAACCATTTAGGTCATTTCCGTCATCCTTGGAGTTATTCAAATTCAATTAGGGTTTTTAACCAATCTTGTGCATCCAACAACTGATTTTGTGTCATTGGTTGAATATTTAGGTCATTTTCGTCCTCCCTAGGCTTATTCTAATCCAATTAGGGTTCTTAACCAATCTTGTGCATCCAATAAGTGATTTTGGGTCATTGGTTGAACATTTTGGTCATTTTCGTCATCCTTGGACTTTTTCTAATTCAATTAGGGTATTTAACCAATCTTGTGCATCCAACACGTGATTTTGTGTCATTGGTTGAACATTTAGGTCATTTTTGTCCTCCTTCCACTTATTCTAATCCATTTAGGGTTTTTAACCAATCTTGTGCATCCAATAAGTGATTTTGTGTCATTGGTTGAACATTTCGGTCATTTTCGTCTTCCCTAGGCTTATTCTAATCGAATTAGGGTTTTTAACCAATCTAGTGCATCCAACAAGGGATTTTGTGTCATTGGTTGAACATTTAGGTCATTTTCGTCCTCCCTAGGCTTATTCTAGTCCAATTAGCGTTTTTAACCAATCTTGTGCATCCAATAAGTGATTTTGTGTCATTGATTGAACATTTAGGTCATTTTCGTCATCCTTGGACTTATTCTAATTCAATTAGGGTTTTTAACCAATCTTGTGCATCCAACAAGTGATTTTGTGTCATTGGTTGAACATTTAGGTCATTTTCGTCCTCCCTAGGCTTATTCTAATCCAATTAGGGTTTTTAACCATTCTTGTGCATCCAATAAGTGATTTTGTGTCATTGGTTGAACATTTAGGTCATTTTCGTCCCCCATAGGCTTATTCCAATCCAATTAGGGTTTTTAACCAATCTTGTGCATCCAATAAGTGATTTTGTGTCATTGGTTGAACATTTAGGTCATTTTTGTCCTCCTTCAACTTATTCTAATCCATTTAGGGTTTTTAACCAATCTTGTAAATCCAATACGTGATTTTGTGTCATTGGTTGAACATTTAGGTCATTTTCGTCCTCCCTAGGCTTATTCTAATCCAATTAGGGTTTTTAACCAATCTTATGCATCCAATAAGTGATTTTGTGTCATTGGTTGAACATTTCGGTCATTTTCGTCTTCCCTAGGCTTATTCTAATCCAATTAGGGTTTTTAACCAATCTTGTGCATCCAATAAGTGATTTTGTGTCATTGGTTGAACATTTAGGTCATTTTCGTCATCCTTGGACTTATTCTAATTCAATTAGGGTATTTAACCAATCTTGTGCATCCAACACGTGATTTTGTGTCATTGGTTGAACATTTCGGTCATTTTTGTCCTCCTTCCACTTATTCTAATCCATTTAGGGTTTTTAACCAATCTTGTGCATCCAATAAGTGATTTTGTGTCATTGGTTGAACATTTCGGTCATTTTCGTCTTCCCTAGGCTTATTCTAATCCAATTAGGGTTTTTAACCAATCTTGTGCATCCAATAAGTGATTTTGCGTCATTGGTTGAACATTTTGGTCATTTTCGTCATCCTTGGACATATTCTAATTCGATTAGGGTTTTTAACCAATCTTGTGCATCCAACAAGTGATTTTGTGTCATTGGTTGAACATTTAGGTCATTTTCGTCCTCCCTAGTCTTATTCTAATCCAATTAGGGTTTTTAAATAATCTTGTGCATCCAACAAGTGATTTTGTGTCATTGGTTGAAGATTTAGGTCATTTTCGTCCTCCCTAGGCTTATTCCAATCCAATTAGGGTTTTTAACCAATCTTGTGCATCCAATAAGTGATTTTGTGTCATTGGTTGAACATTTCGGTCATTTTTGTCCTCCTTCAACTTATTCTAATCCATTTAGGGTTTTTAACCAATCTTGTGCATCCAATACGTGATTTTCTATCATTGGTTGAACATTTAGGTCATTTTCATCCTCCCTAGGCTTATTCTGATCCAATTACTGTTTTTAACCAATCTTGTGCATCCAATAAGTGATTTTGTGTCATTGGTTCAACATTTAGGTCATTTCCGTCATCCTTGGACTTATTCTAATTCAATTAGGGTTTTTAATTAATCTTGTGCATCCAACAACTGATTTTGTGTTATTGGTTGAATATTTAGGTCATTTTTGTCCTCCCTAGGCTTATTCTAATCGAATAAGGGTTTTTAACCAATCTTGTGCATCCAATAAGTGATTTTGTGTCATTGGTTGAACATTTAGGTCATTTTCGTCATCCTTGGACTTATTCTAATTCAATTAGGGTTTTTAACCAATCTTGTGCATCCAACAAGTGATTTTGTGTCATTGGTTGAACATTTAGGTCATTTTCGTCCTCCCTAGGCTTATTCTAATCCAATTAGGGTTTTTAACCATTCTTGTGCATCCAATAAGTGATTTTGTGTCATTGGTTGAACATTTAGGTCATTTTCGTCCCCCATAGGCTTATTCCAATCCAATTAGGGTTTTTAACCAATCTTGTGAATCCAATAAGTGATTTTGTGTCATTGGTTGAACATTTAGGTCATATTTGTCCTCCTTCAACTTATTCTAATCCAATTAGGGTTTTTAACGAATCTTGTGCATCCAATAAGTGATTTTGTATCATTGGTTGAACATTTAGGTCATTTTCGTCATCCTTGGACTTATTCTAATTCAATTAGGGTTTTTAACCAATCTTGTGCACCCAACAAGTGATTTTGTGTCATTGGTTGAACATTTAGGTCATTTTCGTCCTCCCTAGGCTTATTCTAATCCAATTAGGGTTTTTAACCAACCTTGTGCATCCAATAAGTGATTTTGTGTCATTGCTTGAACATTTAGGTCATTTTCGTCATCCTTTGACTTATTCTAATTCAATTAGGGTTTTTAACCAATCTTGTGCATCCAACAAGTGATTTTCTGTCATTGGTTGAACATTTAGGTCATTTTCATCCTCCCTAGGCTTATTCTAATCCAATTACTGTTTTTAACCAATCTTGTGCATCCAATAAGTGATTTTGTGTCATTGGTTAAACATTTAGGTCATGTTCGTCATCCTTCGACTTATTCTAATTCAATTAGGGTTTTTAACCAATTTTGTGCATCCAACAACTGATTTTGTGTCATCGGTTGAATATTTAGGTCATTTCCGTCCTCCCTAGGCTTATTCTAATCCAATTAGGGACTTTAACCAATCTTGTGCATCCAATAAGTGATTTTGTGTCATTGATTGAACATTTAAGTCATTTTCGTCATCCTTGGAGTTATTTTATATCAATTATGGTTTTTAACCAATCTTGTGCATCCAATAAGTGATTTTGTGTCATTGGTTGAGCATTTAGGTCATTTCCGTCATCCTTGGACTTAATCTAATTCAATTAGGGTATTTAACCAATCTTGTGCATCCAACAAGTGATTTTGTGTCATTGGTTGAACATATAGGTCATTTTTGTCCTCCTTCCACTTATTCTAATCCATTTAGGGTTTTTAACCAATCTTGTGCATCCAATAAGTGATTTTGTGTCATTGGTTGAACATTTCGGTCATTTTCGTCTTCCCTAGGCTTATTCTAATCGAATTAGGGTTTTTAACCAATCTAGTGCATCCAACAAGGGATTTTGTGTCATTGGTTGAACATTTAGGTCATTTTCGTCCTCCCTAGGCTTATTCTAGTCCAATTAGCGTTTTTAACCAATCTTGTGCATCCAATAAGTGATTTTGTGTCATTTATTGAACATTTAGGTCATTTTCGTCATCCTTGGACTTATTATAATTCAATTAGGGTTTTTAACCAATCTTGTGCATACAACAAGTGATTTTGTGTCATTGGTTGAACATTTAGGTCATTTTCGTCCTCCCTAGGCTTATTCTGATCCAATTAGGGTTTTTAACCATTCTTGTGCATCCAATAAGTGATTTTGTGTCATTGGTTGAACATTTAGGTCATTTTCGTCCCCCATAGGCTTATTCCAATCCAATTAGGGTTTTTAACCAATCTTGTGCATCCAATAAGTGATTTTGTGTCATTGGTTGAACATTTAGGTCATTTTTGTCCTCCTTCAACTTATTCTAATCCATTTAGGGTTTTTAACCAATCTTGTAAATCCAATACGTGATTTTGTGTCATTGGTTGAACATTTAGGTCATTTTCGTCCTCCCTAGGCTTATTCTAATCCAATTAGGGTTTTTAACCAATCTTGTGCATCCAATAAGTGATTTTGTGTCATTGGTTGAACATTTCGGTCATTTTCGTCTTCCCTAGGCTTATTCTAATCCAATTAGGGTTTTTAACCAATCTTGTGCATCCAATAAGTGATTTTGTGTCATTGGTTGAACATTTAGGTCATTTTCGTCATCCTTGGACTTATTCTAATTCAATTAGGGTATTTAACCAATCTTGTGCATCCAACACGTGATTTTGTGTCATTGGTTGAACATTTCGGTCATTTTTGTCCTCCTTCCACTTATTCTAATCCATTTAGGGTTTTTAACCAATCTTGTGCATCCAATAAGTGATTTTGTGTCATTGGTTGAACATTTCGGTCATTTTCGTCTTCCCTAGGCTTATTCTAATCCAATTAGGGTTTTTAACCAATCTTGTGCATCCAATAAGTGATTTTGCGTCATTGGTTGAACATTTAGGTCATTTTCGTCATCCTTGGACATATTCTAATTCGATTAGGGTTTTTAACCAATCTTGTGCATCCAACAAGTGATTTTGTGTCATTGGTTGAACATTTAGGTCATTTTCGTCCTCCCTAGGCTTATTCTAATCCAATTAGGGTTTTTAAATAATCTTGTGCATCCAACAAGTGATTTTGTGTCATTGGTTGAACATTTAGGTCATTTTCGTCCTCCCTAGGCTTATTCTAATCCAATTAGGGTTTTTAACCAATCTTGTGCATCCAATAAGTGATTTTGTGTCATTGGTTGAACATTTAGGTCATTTTCGTCCCCCATAGGCTTATTCCAATCCAATTAGGGTTTTTAACCAATCTTGTGCATCCAATAAGTGATTTTGTGTCATTGGTTAAACATTTAGGTCATTGTTGTCCTCCTTCAATTTATTCTAATCCATTTAGGGTTTTTAACCAATCTTGTGCATCCAATACGTGATTTTCTATCATTGGTTAAACATTTAGGTCATTTTCATCCTCCCTAGGCTTATTCTAATCCAATTACTGTTTTTAACCAATCTTGTGAATCCAATAAGTGATTTTGTGTCATTGGTTGAACATTTAGGTCATTTTCGTCATCCCTAGGCTTATTCTAATTCAATTAGGGTATTTAACCAATCTTGTGCATCCAACAAGTGATTTTGTGTCATTGGTTGAACATTTAGGTCATTTTTGTCCTCCTTCCACTTATTCTAATCCATTTAGGGTTTTTAACCAATCTTGTGCATCCAATAAGTGATTTTGTGTCATTGGTTGAACATTTCGGTCATTTTCGTCTTCCCTAGGCTTATTCTAATCGAATTAGGGTTTTTAACCAATCTAGTGCATCCAACAAGGGATTTTGTGTCATTGGTTGAACATTTAGGTCATTTTCGTCCTCCCTAGGCTTATTCTAGTCCAATTAGCGTTTTTAACCAATCTTGTGCATCCAATAAGTGATTTTGTGTCATTGATTGAACATTTAGGTCATTTTCGTCATCCTTGGACTTATTCTAATTCAATTAGGGTTTTTAACCAATCTTGTGCATCCAACAAGTGATTTTGTGTCATTGGTTGAACATTTAGGTCATTTTCGTCCTCCCTAGGCTTATTCTAATCCAATTAGGGTTTTTAACCATTCTTGTGCATCCAATAAGTGATTTTGTGTCATTGGTTGAACATTTAGGTCATTTTCGTCCCCCATAGGCTTATTCCAATCCAATTAGGGTTTTTAACCAATCTTGTGAATCCAATAAGTGATTTTGTGTCATTTGTTGAACATTTAGGTCATATTTGTCCTCCTTCAACTTATTCTAATCCAATTAGGGTTTTTAACGAATCTTGTGCATCCAATAAGTGATTTTGTATCATTGGTTGAACATTTAGGTCATTTTCGTCATCCTTGGACTTATTCTAATTCAATTAGGGTTTTTAACCAATCTTGTGCACCCAACAAGTGATTTTGTGTCATTGGTTGAACATTTAGGTCATTTTCGTCCTCCCTAGGCTTATTCTAATCCAATTAGGGTTTTTAACCAACCTTGTGCATCCAATAAGTGATTTTGTGTCATTGCTTGAACATTTAGGTCATTTTCGTCATCCTTTGACTTATTCTAATTCAATTAGGGTTTTTAACCAATCTTGTGCATCCAACAAGTGATTTTCTGTCATTGGTTGAACATTTAGGTCATTTTCATCCTCCCTAGGCTTATTCTAATCCAATTACTGTTTTTAACCAATCTTGTGCATCCAATAAGTGATTTTGTGTCATTGGTTAAACATTTAGGTCATGTTCGTCATCCTTCGACTTATTCTAATTCAATTAGGGTTTTTAACCAATTTTGTGCATCCAACAAATGATTTTGTGTCATCGGTTGAATATTTAGGTCATTTCCGTCCTCCCTAGGCTTATTCTAATCCAATTAGGGATTTTAACCAATCTTGTGCATCCAATAAGTGATTTTGTGTCATTGATTGAACATTTAAGTCATTTTCGTCATCCTTGGACTTATTTTATATCAATTATGGTTTTTAACCAATCTTGTGCATCCAACAAGTGATTTTGTGTCATTTGTTGAACATTTAGGTCATTTTCGTCCTCCCTAGGCGTATTCTAATGCAATTTGGGTTTTTAACCAATCTTGTGCATCTAATAAGTGATTTTGTGTCATTGGTTGAACATTTTTGTCATTTTTGTCCTCCTTCAACTTATTCTAATCCTTTTAGGGTTTTTAACCAATCTTGTGCATCCAATATGTGATTTTGTGTCATTAGTTGAACATTTAGGTCATTTTCGTCCTCCCTAGACTTACTCTAATCCAATTAGGGTTTTTAATCAATCTTGTGGATCCAATAAGTGATTTTATGTCATTGGTTGAACATTTAGGTCATTTTCGTCATCCTTGGACTTATTCTAATTCAATTAGGGTTTTTAACCAATCTTGTGCACCCAACAAGTGATTTTCTGTCATTGGTTGAACATTTAGGTCATTTTCGTCCTCCTTAGGCTTATTCTAATCCGCTTAGGGTTTTTAACCAACCTTGTGCATCCAATAAGTGATTTTGTGTCATTGATTGAACATTTAGGTCATTTTCGTCATCCTGGGACTTATTCTAATTCAATTAGGGTTTTTAACCAATCTTGTGCATCCAACAAGTGATTTTGTGTCATTGGTTGAACATTTAGGTCATTTTCGTCCTCCCTAAGCTTATTCTAATCCAATTAGGGTTTTTAACCATTCTTGTGCATCCAATAAGTGATTTTGTGTCATTGGTTGAACATTTAGGTCATTTTCGTCATCCCTAGGCTTATTCTGATCCAATTAGGGTTTTTAACCAATCTTGTGCATCCAATAAGTGATTTTGTGTCATTGGTTTAACATTTAGGTCATTTCCGTCATCCTTGGACTTATTCTAATTCAATTAGGGTTTTTAATTAATCTTGTGCATCGAACAACTGATTTTGTGCCATTGGTTGAATATTTAGGTCATTTTCGTCCTCCGTAGGCTTATTCAAATCGAATTAGGGTTTTTAACCAATCTTGTGCATCCAATAAATGATTTTGTGTCATTGCTTGAACATTTAGGTCATTTTCGTCATCCTTGGACTTATTCCAATCCAATTAGGGTTTTTAACCAATCTTGTGCATCCAATAAGTGATTTTGTGTCATTGGTTGAACATTTAGGTCATTTTTGTCCTCCTTCAACTTATTCTAATCCATTTAGGGTTTTTAACCAATCTTGTGCATGCAATACGTGATTTTCTATCATTGGTTGAACATTTAGGTCATTTTCATCCTACCTAGGCTTATTCTGATTCAATTACTGTTTTTAACCAATCTTGTGCATCCAATAAGTGATTTTGTGTCATTGGTTGAACATTTAGGTCATTTTCGTCATCCCTAGGCTTATTCTGATCCAATTAGGGTTTTTAACCAATCTTGTGTATCCAATAAGTGATTTTGTGTCATTGGTTAAACATTTAGGTCATTTCCGTCATCCTTGGACTTATTCTAATTCAATTAGGGTTTTTAATTAATCTTGTGCATCCAACAACTGATTTTGTGTCATTGGTTGAATATTTAGGTCATTTTCGTCCTCCCTAGGCTTATTCTAATCGAATTAGGGTTTTTAACCAATCTTGTGCATCCAATAAGTGATTTTGTGTCATTGGTTGAACATTTAGTCATTTTCGTCATCCCAAGGCTTATTCTAATCCAATTAGGAATATTAACCACTCTTGTGCATCCAATAAGTGATTTTGTGTCATTGGTTAAACATTTAGGTCATTTCCGTCATCCTTGGACTTATTGAAATTCAATTAGGGTTTTTAACCAATCTTGTGCATCCAACAACTGATTTTGTGTCATTGGTTGAATATTTAGGTCATTTTCGTCCTCCCTAGTCTTATTCTAATCCAATTAGGGTTCTTAACCATTCTTGTGCATCCAATAAGTGATTTTGTGTCATTGGTTGAACATTTAGGTCATTTTCGTCATCCTTGGACTTATTCTAATTCAATTAGGGTATTTAACCAATCTTGTGCATCAAATACGTTATTTTCTATCATTGGTTGAACATTTAGGTCATTTTTATCCTCCCTAGGCTTGTTCTGATCCAATTACTGTTTTTAACCAATCTTGTTCATCCAATAAGTGATTTTGTGTCATTGGTTGAACATTTAGGTCATTTTCGTCATCCCTAGGCTTATTCTAATCCAATTAGGGTTTTTAACCAATCTTGTGCATCCAATAACTGATTTTGTGTCATTGGTTAAACATTTAGGTCATTTCCGTCATCCTTGGACTTATTCTAATTCAATTAGGGTTTTTAATTAATCTTGTGCATCCAACAACTGATTTTGTGTCATTGGTTGAATATTTAGGTCATTTTCGTCCTCCCTAGGCTTATTCTAATCGAATTAGGGTTTTTAACCAATCTTGTGCATCCAATAAGTGATTTTGTTTCATTTGTTGAACATTTAGGTCATTTTCGTCATCCTTAGGCTTATTCTAATCCAATTAGGGTTTTTAACCAATCTTGTGCATCCAATAAGTGATTTTGTGTCATTGGTTAAACATTTAGGTCATTTCCGTCATCCTTGGACTTATTCAAATTCAATTAGGGTTTTTAACCAATCTTGTGCATCCAAAAACTGATTTTGTGTCATTGGTTGAATATTTAGGTCATTTTCGTCCTCCTTAGACTTATTCTAATCCAATTAGGGTTTTTAACAATTCTTGTGCATCCAATAAGTGATTTTGTGCCATTGGTTAAACATTTAGGTCATTTCCGTCATCCTTGGACTTATTCTAATACAATTAGGGTTTTTAATTAATCTTGTGCATCCAACAACTGATTTTGTGTCATTGGTTGAATATTTAGGTCATTTTCGTCCTCTCTAGGCTTATTCTAATCCAATTAGGGTTTTTAACCAATCTTGTGCATCCAATACGTGATTTTCTATCATTGGTTGAACATTTAGGTCATTTTCATCCTCCCTAGGCTTATTCTGATCCAATTACTGTTATTAACCAATCTTGTGCATCCAATAAGTGATTTTGTGTCATTGGTTGAACATTTAGGTCATTTTCGTCATCCCTAGGCTTATTCTAATCCAATTAGGGTTTTTAACCAATCTTGTGCATCCAATAAGTGATTTTGTGTCATTGGTTGAACATTTAGGTCATTTTCGTCATCCTTGGACTTATTCTAATTCAATTAGGGTTTTTAACCAATCTTGTGCATCCAACAAGTGATTTTGTGTCATTGGTTGAACATTTAGGTCATTTTCGTCCTCCCTAGGCTTATTCTAATCCAATTAGGGTTTTTAACCATTCTTGTGCATCCAATAAGTGATTTTGTGTCATTGGTTGAACATTTAGGTCATTTTCGTCCCCCATAGGCATATTCCAATCCAATTAGGGTTTTTAACCAATCTTGTGCATCCAATAAGTGATTTTGTGTCATTGGTTGAACATTTAGGTCATATTTGTCCTCCTTCAACTTATTCTAATCCATTTAGGGTTTTTAACCAATCTTGTGCATCCAATACGTGATTTTCTATCATTGGTTGAACATTTAGGTCATTTTCATCCTCCCTAGGCTTATTCTGATCCAATTACTGTTTTTTACCAATCTTGTGCATCCAATAAGTGATTTTGTGTCATTGGTTGAACATTTAGGTCATTTTCGTCATCCCTAGGCTTATTCTGATCCAATTAGGGTTTTTAACCAATCTTGTGCATCCAATAAGTGATTTTGTGTCATCGGTTAAACATTTAGGTCATTTCCGTCATCCTTGGACTTATTCTAATTCAATTAGGGTTTTTAATTAATCTTGTGCATCCAACAACTGATTTTGTGTCATTGGTTGAATATTTAGGTCATTTTCGTCCTCCCTAGGCTTATTCTAATCGAATTAGGATTTTTAACCAATCTTGTGCATCCAATAAGTGATTTCGTGTCATTGCTTGAACATTTAGGTCATTTTTGTCCTCCTTCAACTTATTCTAATCCATTTAGGGTTTTTAACCAATCTTGTGCATGCAATACGTGATTTTCTATCATTGGTTGAACATTTAGGTCATTTTCATCCTCCCTAGGCTTATTGTGATCCAATTACTGTTTTTAACCAATCTTGTGCATCCAATAAGTGATTTTGTGTCATTGGTTGAACATTTAGGTCATTTTCGTCATCCCTAGGCTTATTCTGATTCAATTAGGGTTTTTAACCAATCTTGTGTGTCCAATAAGTGATTTTGTGTCATTGGTTAAACATTTAGGTCATTTCCGTCATCCTTGGACTTATTCTAATTCAATTAGGGTTTTTAATTAATCTTGTGCATCCAACAACTGATTTTGTGTCATTGGTTGAATATTTAGGTCATTTTCGTCCTCCCTAGGCTTATTCTAATTGAATTAGGGTTTTTAACCAATCTTGTGCATCCAATAAGTGATTTTGTGTCATTGGTTGAACATTTAGGTCATTTTCGTCATCCTTGGACTTATTCTAATTCAATTACGGTATTTAACCAATCTTGTGCATCCAACAAGTGATTTTGTGTCATTGGTTGAAATTTAGGTCATTTTTGTCCTCCTTCCACTTATTCTAATCCATTTAGGGTTTTTAACCAATTTTGTGCATCCAATAAGTGATTTTGTGTCATTGGTTGAACATTTAGGTCATTTTCGTTATCCTTGGACTTATTCTAATTCAATTAGGGTTTTAAATCAATCTTGTGCACCCAACAAGTGATTTTGTGTCATTGGTTGAACATTTAGGTTATTTCCGTCCTCCCTAGGCTTATTCTAATCCAATTAGGATTTTTAACCAACCTTGTGCATCCAATAAGTGATTTTGTGTCATTGGTTGAACATTTAGGTCATTTTCGTCATCCTT
>JBBPBQ010000002.1:32823093-32850779 GCA_037974755.1 Cicer yamashitae | reverse complement strand
TGATCCAATTAGGGTTTTTAACCAATCTTGTGTATCCAATAAGTGATTTTGTGTCATTGGTTAAACATTTAGGTCATTTCCGTCATCCTTGGACTTATTCTAATTCAATTAGGGTTTTTAATTAATCTTGTGCATCCAACAACTGATTTTGTGTCATTGGTTGAATATTTAGGTCATTTTCGTCCTCCCTAGGCTTATTCTAATCGAATTAGGGTTTTTAACCAATCTTGTGCATCCAATAAGTGATTTTGTGTCATTGGTTGAACATTTAGGTCATTTTCGTCATCCTTGGACTTATTCTAATTCAATTAGGGTATTTAACCAATCTTGTGCATCCAACAAGTGATTTTGTGTCATTGGTTGAAATTCAGGTCATTTTTGTCCTCCTTCCACTTATTCTAATCCATTTAGGGTTTTTAACCAATTTTGTGCATCCAATAAGTGATTTTGTGTCATTGGTTGAACATTTAGGTCATTTTCGTTATCCTTGGACTTATTCTAATTCAATTAGGGTTTTAAATCAATCTTGTGCACCCAACAAGTGATTTTGTGTCATTGGTTGAACATTTAGGTTATTTCCGTCCTCCCTAGGCTTATTCTAATCCAATTAGGATTTTTAACCAACCTTGTGCATCCAATAAGTGATTTTGTGTCATTGGTTGAACATTTAGGTCATTTTCGTCATCCTTCGACTTATTCTAATTCAATTAGGGTTTTTAACCAATCTTGTGCATCGAACAAGTGATTTTGTGTCAGTGGTTGAACATTTAGGTCATTTTCGTCCTCCGTAGGCTTATTCTAATCCAATTAGGGTTTTTAACCAATCTTGTGCATCCAATAAGTGATTTTGTGTCATTGGTTGAACATTTAGGTCATTTTCGTCCCCCATAGGCTTGTTCCAATCCAATTAGGGTTTTTAACCAATCTTGTGCATCCAATAAGTGATTTTATGTCATTGGTTGAACATTTAGGTCGTTTTTGTCCTCCTTCAACTTATTCTAATCCATTTAGGGTTTTTAACCAATCTTGTGCATCCAATACGTGATTTTCTGTCATTGGTTGAACATTTAGGTCATTTTCATCCTCTATAGGCTTATTCCAATCCAATTACTGTTTTTAACCAATCTTGTGCATCCAATAAGTGATTTTGTGTCATTGTTTGAACATTTAGGTCATTTTCGTCATCCTTAGGCTTATTCTAATCCAATTAGGGTTTTCAACCAATCTTGTGCATCCAATAAGTGATTTTGTGTCATTGGTTGAACATTTAGGTCATTTTCGTCATCCTTGGACTTATTCTAATTCAATTAGGGTTTTTAACCAATCTTGTGCATCCAACAAGTGAATTTCTGTCATTGGTTGAACATTTAGGTCATTTTCGTCCTCCCTAGGCTTATTCTAATCCAATTAGGATTTTTAACCAATCTTGTGCATCCAATAAGTGATTTTGTGTAATTGGTTAACCATTTAGGTCATTTCCGTCATCCTTGGAGTTATTCAAATTCAATTAGGGTTTTTAACCAATCTTGTGCATCCAACAACTGATTTTGTGTCATTGGTTGAATATTTAGGTCATTTTCGTCCTCCCTAGGCTTATTCTAATCCAATTAGGGTTCTTAACCAATCTTGTGCATCCAATAAGTGATTTTGTGTCATTGGTTGAACATTTAGGTCATTTTCGTCATCCTTGGACTTATTCTAATTCAATTAGGGTATTTAACCAATCTTGTGCATCCAACACGTGATTTTGTGTCATTGGTTGAACATTTCGGTCATTTTTGTCCTCCTTCCACTTATTCTAATCCATTTAGGGTTTTTAACCAATCTTGTGCATCCAATAAGTGATTTTGTGTCATTGGTTGAACATTTCGGTCATTTTCGTCTTCCCTAGGCTTATTCTAATCCAATTAGGGTTTTTAACCAATCTTGTGCATCCAATAAGTGATTTTGTGTCATTGGTTGAACATTTAGGACATTTTCGTCATCCTTGGAGTTATTCTAATTCAATTAGGGTTTTTAACCAATCTTGTGCATCCAACAAGGGATTTTGTGTCATTGGTTGAACATTTAGGTCATTTTCGTCCTCACTAGGCTTATTCTAGTCCAATTAGCGTTTTTAACCAATCTTGTGCATCCAATAAGTGATTTTGTGTCATTGATTGAGCATGTAGGTCATTTTCGTCATCCTTGGACTTATTCTAATTCAATTAGGGTTTTTAACAAATCTTGTGCATCCAACAAGTGATTTTGTGTCATTGGTTGAACATTTAGGTCATTTTCGTCCTCCCTAGGCTTATTCTAATCCAATTAGGGTTTTTAACCAATCTTGTGCATCCAATAAGTGATTTTGTGTCATTGGTTGAACATTTCGGTCATTTTCGTCTTCCCTAGGCTTATTCTAATCCAATTAGGGTTTTTAACCAATCTTGTGCATCCAATAAGTGATTTTGTGTCATTGGTTGAACATTTAGGTCTTTTTCGTCATCCTTGGACTTATTCTAATTCAATTAGGGTTTTTAACCAATCTTGTGCATCCAACAAGGGATTTTGTGTCATTGGTTGAACATTTAGGTCATTTTCGTCCTCCCTAGGCTTATTCTAGTCCAATTAGCGTTTTTAACCAATCTTGTGCATCCAATAAGTGATTTTGTGTCATTGATTGAACATTTAGGTCATTTTCGTCATCCTTGGACTTATTCTAATTCAATTAGGGTTTTTAACCAATCTTGTGCATCCAACAAGTGATTTTGTGTCATTGGTTGAACATTTAGGTCATTTTCGTCCTCCCTAGGCTTATTCTAATCCAATTAGGGTTTTTAACCATTCTTGTGCATCCAATAAGTGATTTTGTGTCATTGGTAGAACATTTAGGTCATTTCCGTCCCCCATAGGCTTATTCCAATCCAATTAGGGTTTTTAACCAATCTTGTGCATCCAATAAGTGATTTTGTGTCATTGGTTGAACATTTAGGTCATATTTGTCCTCCTTCAACTTATTCTAATCGATTTAGGGTTTTTAACCAATCTTGTGCTTCCAATACGTGATTTTCTATCATTGGTTGAACATTTAGGTCATTTTCATCCTCCCTAGGCTTATTCTGATCCAATTACTGTTTTTAACCAATCTTGTGCATCCAATAAGTGATTTTGTGTCATTGGTTGAACATTTAGGTCATTTTCGTCATCCCTAGGCTTATTGTAATCCAATTAGGGTTTTTAACCAATCTTGTGCATCCAATAAGTGATTTTGTGTCATTGGTTAAACATTTAGGTCATTTCCGTCATCCTTGGACTTATTCTAATTCAATTAGGGTTTTTAATTAATCTTGTGCATCCAACAACTGATTTTGTGTCATTGGTTGAATATTTAGGTCATTTTCGTCCTCCCTAGGCTTATTCTAATCGAATTAGGGTTTTTAACCAATCTTGTGCATCCAATAAGTGATTTTGTGTCATTGGTTGAACATTTAGGTCATTTTCGTCATCCCTAGGCTTATTCTAATCCAATTAGGGTTTTTAACCAATCTTGTGCATCCAATAAGTGATTTTGTGTCATTGGTTGAACATTTAGGTCATTTTTGTCCTCCTTACACTTATTCTAATCCATTTAGGGTTTTTAACCAATCTTGTGCATCCAATAAGTGATTTTGTGTCATTGGTTGAACATTTCGGTCATTTTCGTCTTCCCTAGGCTTATTCTAATCCAATTAGGGTTTTTAACCAATCTTGTGCATCCAATAAGTGATTTTGCGTCATTGGTTGAACATTTAGGTCATTTTCATCCTCCCTAGGCTTATTCTGATCCTATTACTGTTTTTAACCAATCTTGTGCATCCAATAAGTGATTTTGTGTCATTGGTTGAACATTTAGGTCATTTTCGTCATCCCTAGGCTTATTCTAATCCAATTAGGGTTTTTAACCAATCTTGTGCATCCAATAAGTGATTTTGTGTCATTGGTTAAACATTTAGGTCATTTCCGTCATCCTTGGACTTATTCTAATTCAATTAGGGTTTTTAACCAATCTTGTGCATCCAACAACTGATTTTGTGTCATTGGTTGAATATTTAGGTCATTTTCGTCCTCCCTAGGCTTATTCTAATCCAATTAGGGTTCTTAACCAATCTTGTGCATCCAATAAGTGATTTTGTGTCATTGGTTGGACATTTAGGTCATTTTCGTCATCCTTGGACTTATTCTAATTCAATTAGGGTATTTAACCTATCTTGTGCATCCAACAAGTGATTTTGTGTCATTGGTTGAACATTTAGGTCGTTTTTGTCCTCCTTCCACTTATTCTAATCCATTTATGGTTTTTAACCAATCTTGTGCATCCAATAAGTGATTTTGTGTCATTGGTTGAACATTTCGGTCATTTTCGTCTTCCCTAGGCTTATTCTAATCCAATTAGGGTTTTTAACCAATCTTGTGCATCCAATAAGTGATTTTGCGTCATTGGTTGAACATTTTGGTCATTTTCGTCATCCTTGGACATATTCTAATTCGATTAGGGTTTTTAACCAATCTTGTGCATCCAACAAGTGATTTTGTGTCATTGGTTGAACATTTAGGTCATTTTCGTCCTCCCTAGTCTTATTCTAATCCAATTAGGGTTTTTAAATAATCTTGTGCATCCAACAAGTGATTTTGTGTCATTGGTTGAAGATTTAGGTCATTTTCGTCCTCCCTAGGCTTATTCCAATCCAATTAGGGTTTTTAACCAATCTTGTGCATCCAATAAGTGATTTTGTGTCATTGGTTGAACATTTCGGTCATTTTTGTCCTCCTTCAACTTATTCTAATCCATTTAGGGTTTTTAACCAATCTTGTGCATCCAATACGTGATTTTCTATCATTGGTTGAACATTTAGGTCATTTTCATCCTCCCTAGGCTTATTCTGATCCAATTACTGTTTTTAACCAATCTTGTGCATCCAATAAGTGATTTTGTGTCATTGGTTCAACATTTAGGTCATTTCCGTCATCCTTGGACTTATTCTAATTCAATTAGGGTTTTTAATTAATCTTGTGCATCCAACAACTGATTTTGTGTTATTGGTTGAATATTTAGGTCATTTTTGTCCTCCCTAGGCTTATTCTAATCGAATAAGGGTTTTTAACCAATCTTGTGCATCCAATAAGTGATTTTGTGTCATTGGTTGAACATTTAGGTCATTTTCGTCATCCTTGGACTTATTCTAATTCAATTAGGGTTTTTAACCAATCTTGTGCATCCAACAAGTGATTTTGTGTCATTGGTTGAACATTTAGGTCATTTTCGTCCTCCCTAGGCTTATTCTAATCCAATTAGGGTTTTTAACCATTCTTGTGCATCCAATAAGTGATTTTGTGTCATTGGTTGAACATTTAGGTCATTTTCGTCCCCCATAGGCTTATTCCAATCCAATTAGGGTTTTTAACCAATCTTGTGCATCCAATAAGTGATTTTGCGTCATTGGTTGATCATTTAGGTCATATTTGTCCTCCTTCAACTTATTCTAATCCATTTAGGGTTTGTAATCAGTCTTGTGCATCCAAAACGTGATTTTCTGTCATTGGTTGAACATTTAGGTCATTTTCATCCTCTATAGGCTTATTCTAATCCAATTACTGTTTTTAACCAATCTTGTGCATCCAATAAGTGATTTTGTGTCATTGTTTGAACATTTAGGTCATTTTCGTCATCCCTAGGCTTATTCTAATCCAATTAGGGTTTTCAACCAATCTTGTGCATCCAATAAGTGATTTTGTGTCATTGTTTGAACATTTAGGTCATTTTCGTCATCCTTGGACTTATTCTAATTCAATTAGGGTTTTTAACCAATCTTGTGCATCCAACAAGTGAATTTCTGTCATTGGTTGAACATTTAGGTCATTTTCGTCCTCCCTAGGCTTATTCTAATCCAATTAGGATTTTTAACCAATCTTGTGCATCCAATAAGTGATTTTGTGTCATTGGTTAACCATTTAGGTCATTTCCGTCATCCTTGGAGTTATTCAAATTCAATTAGGGTTTTTAACCAATCTTGTGCATCCAACAACTGATTTTGTGTCATTGGTTGAATATTTAGGTCATTTTCGTCCTCCCTAGGCTTATTCTAATCCAATTAGGGTTCTTAACCAATCTTGTGCATCCAATAAGTGATTTTGTGTCATTGGTTGAACATTTAGGTCATTTTCGTCATCCTTGGACTTATTCTAATTCAATTAGGGTATTTAACCAATCTTGTGCATCCAACACGTGATTTTGTGTCATTGGTTGAACATTTCGGTCATTTTTGTCCTCCTTCCACTTATTCTAATCCATTTAGGGTTTTTAACCATTCTTGTGCATCCAATAAGTGATTTTGTGTCATTGGTTGAACATTTAGGTCATTTTCGTCCCCCATAGGCTTATTCCAATCCAATTAGGGTTTTTAACCAATCTTGTGCATCCAATAAGTGATTTTGTGTCATTGGTTGAACATTTAGGTCATATTTGTCCTCCTTCAACTTATTCTAATCCATTTAGGGTTTTTAACCAATCTTGTGCATCCAATACGTGATTTTCTATCATTGGTTGAACATTTAGGTCATTTTCATCCTCCCTAGGCTTATTCTGATCCAATTACTGTTTTTTACCAATCTTGTGCATCCAATAAGTGATTTTGTGTCATTGGTTGAACATTTAGGTCATTTTCGTCCCCCATAGGCTTATTCCAATCCAATTAGGGTTTTTAACCAATCTTGTGCATCCAATAAGTGATTTTGTGTCATCGGTTAAACATTTAGGTCATTTCCGTCATCCTTGGACTTATTCTAATTCAATTAGGGTTTTTAATTAATCTTGTGCATCCAACAACTGATTTTGTGTCATTGGTTGAATATTTAGGTCATTTTCGTCCTCCCTAGGCTTATTCTAATCGAATTAGGATTTTTAACCAATCTTGTGCATCCAATAAGTGATTTCGTGTCATTGCTTGAACATTTAGGTCATTTTTGTCCTCCTTCAACTTATTCTAATCCATTTAGGGTTTTTAACCAATCTTGTTGATGCAATACGTGATTTTCTATCATTGGTTGAACATTTAGGTCATTTTCATGCTCCCTAGGCTTATTGTGATCCAATTACTGTTTTTAACCAATCTTGTGCATCCAATAAGTGATTTTGTGTCATTGGTTGAACATTTAGGTCATTTTCGTCATCCCTAGGCTTATTCTGATTCAATTAGGGTTTTTAACCAATCCTGTGTGTCCAATAAGTGATTTTGTGTCATTGGTTAAACATTTAGGTCATTTCCGTCATCCTTGGACTTATTCTAATTCAATTAGGGTTTTTAATTAATCTTGTGCATCCAACAACTGATTTTGTGTCATTGGTTGAATATTTAGGTCATTTTCGTCCTCCCTAGGCTTATTCTAATCGAATTAGGGTTTTTAACCAATCTTGTGCATCCAATAAGTGATTTTGTGTCATTGGTTGAACATTTAGGTCATTTTCGTCATCCTTTGACTTATTCTAATTCAATTACGGTATTTAACCAATCTTGTGCATCCAACAAGTGATTTTGTGTCATTGGTTGAAATTTAGGTCAATTTTGTCCTCCTTCCACTTATTCTAATCCATTTAGGGTTTTTAACCAATTTTGTGCATCCAATAAGTGATTTTGTGTCATTGGTTGAACATTTAGGTCATTTTCGTTATCCTTGGACTTATTCTAATTCAATTAGGGTTTTAAATCAATCTTTTGCACCCAACAAGTGATTTTGTGTCATTGGTTGAACATTTAGGTCATTTCCGTCCTCCCTAGGCGTATTCTAATCCAATTAGGGTTTTTAACCAACCTTGTGCATCCAATAAGTGATTTTGTGTCATTGGTTGAACATTTAGGTCATTTTCGTCATCCTTCGACGTATTCTAATCCATTTAGAGTTTTTAACCAATCTTGTGCATCCAATACGTGATTTTCTGTCATTGGTTGAACATTTAGATCATTTTCATCCTCTATAGGCTTATTCAAATCCAATTACTGTTTTTAACCAATCTTGTGCATCCAATAAGTGATTTTGTATCATTGTTTGAACATTTAGGTCATTTTCGTCATCCCTAGGCTTATTCTAATCCAATTAGGATTTTTAACCAATCTTGTGCATCCAATAAGTGATTTTGTGTCATTGGTTAACCATTTAGGTCATTTCCGTCATCCTTGGACTTATTCAAATTCAATTGGCTTTTTAACCAATCTTGTGCATCCAACAACTGATTTTGTGTCATTGGTTGAATATTTAGGTCATTTTTGTCCTCCCTAGGCTTATTCTAATCCAATTAGGGTTCTTAACCAATCTTGTGCATCCAATAAGTGATTTTGTGTCATTGGTTGAACATTTAGGTCATTTTCGTCATCCTTGGACTTATTCTAATTCAATTAGGGTATTTAACCAATCTTGTGCATCCAACACGTGATTTTGTGTCATTGGTTGAACATTTAGGTCATTTTTGTCCTCCTTCCACTTATTCTAATCCATTTAGGGTTTTTAACCAATCTTGTGCATCCAATAAGTGATTTTGTGTCATTGGTTGAACATTTCGGTCATTTTCGTCTTCCCTAGGCTTATTCTAATCCAATTAGGGTTTTTAACCAATCTTGTGCATCCAATAAGTGATTTTGTGTCATTGGTTGAACATTTAGGTCATTTTCGTCATCCTTGGACTTATTCTAATTCAATTAGGGTTTTTAACCAATCTTGTGCATCCAACAAGGGATTTTGTGTCATTGGTTGAACATTTAGGTCATTTTCGTCCTCACTAGGCTTATTCTAGTCCAATTAGCGTTTTTAACCAATCTTGTGCATCCAATAAGTGATTTTGTGTCATTGATTGAGCATGTAGGTCATTTTCGTCATCCTTGGACTTATTCTAATTCAATTAGGGTTTTTAACCAATCTTGTGCATCCAACAAGTGATTTTGTGTCATTGGTTGAACATTTAGGTCATTTTCGTCCCCCACAGGCTTATTCCAATCCAATTAGGGTTTTTAACCAATCTAATGCATCCAATAAGTGATTTTGTGTCATTGGTTGAACATTTAGGTCGTTTTTGTCCTCCTTCAACTTATTCTAATCCATTTAGAGTTTTTAACCAATCTTGTGCATCCAATACGTGATTTTCTGTCATTGGTTGAACATTTAAATCATTTTCATCCTCTATAGGCTTATTCTAATCCAATTACTGTTTTTAACCAATCTTGTGCATCCAATAAGTGATTTTGTATCATTGTTTGAACATTTAGGTCATTTTCGTCATCCCTAGGCTTATTCTAATCCAATTAGGATTTTTAACCAATCTTGTGCATCCAATAAGTGATTTTGTGTCATTGGTTAACCATTTAGGTCATTTCCGTCATCCTTGGACTTATTCAAATTCAATTGGCTTTTTAACCAATCTTGTGCATCCAACAACTGATTTTGTGTCATTGGTTGAATATTTAGGTCATTTTTGTCCTCCCTAGGCTTATTCTAATCCAATTAGGGTTCTTAACCAATCTTGTGCATCCAATAAGTGATTTTGTGTCATTGGTTGAACATTTAGGTCATTTTCGTCATCCTTGGACTTATTCTAATTCAATTAGGGTATTTAACCAATCTTGTGCATCCAACATGTGATTTTGTGTCATTGGTTGAACATTTAGGTCATTTTTGTCCTCCTTCCACTTATTCTAATCCATTTAGGGTTTTTAACCAATCTTGTGCATCCAATAAGTGATTTTGTGTCATTGGTTGAACATTTCGGTCATTTTCGTCTTCCCTAGGCTTATTCTAATCCAATTAGGGTTTTTAACCAATCTTGTGCATCCAATAAGTGATTTTGTGTCATTGGTTGAACATGTAGGTCATTTTCGTCATCCTTGGACTTATTCTAATTCAATTAGGGTTTTTAACCAATCTTGTGCATCCAACAAGGGATTTTGTGTCATTGGTTGAACATTTAGGTCATTTTCGTCCTCCCTAGGCTTATTCTAGTCCAATTAGCGTTTTTAACCAATCTTGTGCATCCAATAAGTGATTTTGTGTCATTGATTGAACATTTAGGTCATTTTCGTCATCCTTGGACTTATTCTAATTCAATTAGGGTTTTTAACCAATCTTGTGCATCCAACAAGTGATTTTGTGTCATTGGTTGAACATTTAGGTCATTTTCGTCCTCCCTAGGCTTATTCTAATCCAATTAGGGTTTTTAACCATTCTTGTGCATCCAATAAGTGATTTTGTGTCATTGGTAGAACATTTAGGTCATTTCCGTCCCCCATAGGCTTATTCCAATCCAATTAGGGTTTTTAACCAATCTTGTGCATCCAATAAGTGATTTTGTGTCATTGGTTGAACATTTAGGTCATATTTGTCCTCCTTCAACTTATTCTAATCGATTTAGGGTTTTTAACCAATCTTGTGCTTCCAATACGTGATTTTCTATCATTGGTTGAACATTTAGGTCATTTTCATCCTCCCTAGGCTTATTCTGATCCAATTACTGTTTTTAACCAATCTTGTGCATCCAATAAGTGATTTTGTGTCATTGGTTGAACATTAAGGTCATTTTCGTCATCCCTAGGCTTATTCTGATCCAATTAGGGTTTTTAACCAATCTTGTGCATCCAATAAGTGATTTTGTGTCATTGGTTTAACATTTAGGTCATTTCCGTCATCCTTGGACTTATTCTAATTCAATTAGGGTTTTTAATTAATCTTGTGCATCCAACAACTGATTTTGTGTCATTGGTTGAATATTTAGGTCATTTTCGTCCTCCGTAGGCTTATTCTAATCGAATTAGGGTTTTTAACCAATCTTGTGCATCCAATAAATGATTTTGTGTCATTGCTTGAACATTTAGGTCATTTTCGTCATCCTTGGACTTATTCCAATCCAATTAGGGTTTTTAACCCATCTTGTGCATCCAATAAGTGATTTTGTGTCATTGGTTGAACATTTAGGTCATTTTTGTCCTCCTTCAACTTATTCTAATCCATTTAGGGTTTTTAACCAATCTTGTGCATGCAATACGTGATTTTCTATCATTGGTTGAACATTTAGGTCATTTTCATCCTACCTAGGCTTATTCTGATCCAATTACTGTTTTTAACCAATCTTGTGCATCCAATAAGTGATTTTGTGTCATTGGTTGAACATTTAGGTCATTTTCGTCTAGGCTTATTTTGATCCAATTAGGGTTTTTAACCAATCTTGTGTATCCAATAAGTGATTTTGTGTCATTGGTTAAACATTTAGGTCATTTCCGTCATCCTTGGACTTATTCTAATTCAATTAGGGTTTTTAATTAATCTTGTGCATCCAACAACTGATTTTGTGTCATTGGTTGAATATTTAGGTCATTTTCGTCCTCCCTAGGCTTATTCTAATCGAATTAGGGTTTTTAACCAATCTTGTGCATCCAATAAGTGATTTTGTGTGATTGGTTGAACATTTAGGTCATTTTCGTCATCCCAAGGCTTATTCTAATCCAATTAGGATTTTTAACCACTCTTGTGCATCCAATAAGTGATTTTGTGTCATTGGTTAAACATTAAGGTCATTTCCGTCATCCTTGGACTTATTCTAATTCAATTAGGGTATTTAACCAATCTTGTGCATCCAATACGTGATTTTCTATCATTGGTTGAACATTTAGGTCATTTTCATCCTCCCTAGGCTTATTCTGATCCAATTACTGTTTTTAACCAATCTTGTGCATCCAATAAGTGATTTTGTGTCATTGGTTGAACATTTAGGTCATTTTCGTCATCCCTAGGCTTATTTTGATCCAATTAGGGTTTTTAACCAATCTTGTGTATCCAATAAGTGATTTTGTGTCATTGGTTAAACATTTAGGTCATTTCAGTCATCCTTGGACTTATTCTAATTCAATTAGGGTTTTTAATTAATCTTGTGCATCCAACAACTGATTTTGTGTCATTGGTTGAATATTTAGGTCATTTTCGTCCTCCCTAGGCTTATTCTAATCGAATTAGGGTTTTTAACCAATCTTGTGCATCCAATAAGTGATTTTGTGTCATTGGTTGAACATTTAGGTCATTTTCGTCATCCTTGGACTTATTCTAATTCAATTAGGGTATTAACCAATCTTGTGCATCCAACAAGTGATTTTGTGTCATTGGTTGAAATTTAGGTAATTTTTGTCCTCCTTCCACTTATTCTAATCCATTTAGGGTTTTTAACCAATTTTGTGCATCCAATAAGTGATTTTGTGTCATTGGTTGAACATTTAGGTCATTTCCGTCCTCCCTAGGCTTATTCTAATCGAATTAGGGTTTTTAACCAACCTTGTGCATCCAATAAGTTATTTTGTGTCATTGGTTGAACATTTAGGTCATTTTCGTCATCCTTCGACTTATTCTAATTCAATTAGGGTTTTTAACCAATCTTGTGCATCCAACAAGTGATTTTGTGTCATTGGTTGAACATTTATGTCATTTTCGTCCTCCGTAGGCTTATTCTAATCCAATTAGGGTTTTTAACCAATCTTGTGCATCCAATAAGTGATTTTGTGTCATTGGTTGAACATTTAGGTCATTTTCGTCCCCCATAGGCTTATACCAATCCAATTAAGGTTTTTAACCAATCTTGTGCATCCAATAAGTGATTTTGTCTCATTGGTTGAACATTTAGGTCATTTTTGTCCTCCTTCAACTTATTCTAATCCATTTAGGGTTTTTAACCAATATTGTGCATCCAATACGTGATTTTCTGTCATTGGTTGAACATTTAGGTCATTTTCATCCTCTATAGGCTTATTCTAATCCAATTACTGTTTTTAACCAATCTTGTGCATCCAATAAGTGATTTTGTGTCATTGTTTGAATATTTAGGTCATTATCGTGATCCCTAGGCTTATTCTAATCCAATTAGGGTTTTTAACCAATCTTGTGCATCCAATAAGTGATTTTGTGTCATTGTTTGAATATTTAGGTCATTATCGTGATCCCTAGGCTTATTCTAATCCAATTAGGATTTTTAACCAATCTTGTGCATCCAATAAGTGATTTTGTGTCATTGGTTAAACATTTAGGTCATTTCCGTCATCCTTGGACTTATTCAAATTCAATTAGGGTTTTTGACCAATCTTGTGCATCCAACAACTGATTTTTTGTCATTGGTTGAATATTTAGGTCATTTTCGTCCTCCCTAGGCTTATTCTAATCGAATTAGGGTTTTTAACCAATCTTTTGCATCCAATAAGTGATTTTGTGTCATTGGTTGAACATTTAGGTCATTTTCGTCATCCCAAGGCTTATTCTAATCCAATTAGGATTTTTAACCACTCTTGTGCATCCAATAAGTGATTTTGTGTCATTGGTTGAGCATTTAGGTCATTTTTGTCCTCCTTCAACTTAATCTAATCCATTTAGGGTTTTTAACCAATCTTGTGCATCCAATACGTGATTTTCTATCATTGGTTGAACATTTAGGTCATTTTCATCCTCCCTAGGCTTATTCTGATCCAATTACTGTTTTTAACCAATCTTGTGCATCCAATAAGTGATTTTGTGTCATTGGTTGAACATTTAGGTCATTTTCGTCATCCCTAGGCTTATTTTGATCCAATTAGGGTTTTTAACCAATCTTTTGTATCCAATAAGTGATTTTGTGTCATTGGTTAAACATTTAGGTCATTTCCGTCATCCTTGGACTTATTCTAATTCAATTAGGGTTTTTAATTAATCTTGTGCATCCAACAACTGATTTTGTGTCATTGGTTGAATATTTAGGTCATTTTCGTCCTCCCTAGGCTTATTCTAATCGAATTAGGGTTTTTAACCAATCTTGTGCATCCAATAAGTGATTTTGTGTCATTGGTTGAACATTTAGGTCATTTTCGTCATCCTTGGACTTATTCTAATTCAATTAGGGTATTAACCAATCTTGTGCATCCAACAAGTGATTTTGTGTCATTGGTTGAAATTTAGGTAATTTTTGTCCTCCTTCCACTTATTCTAATCCATTTAGGGTTTTTAACCAATTTTGTGCATCCAATAAGTGATTTTGTGTCATTGGTTGAACATTTAGGTCATTTCCGTCCTCCCTAGGCTTATTCTAATCCAATTAGGGTTTTTAACCAACCTTGTGCATCCAATAAGTTATTTTGTGTCATTGGTTGAACATTTAGGTCATTTTCGTCATCCTTCGACTTATTCTAATTCAATTAGGGTTTTTAACCAATCTTGTGCATCCAACAAGTGATTTTGTGTCATTGGTTGAACATTTATGTCATTTTCGTCCTCCGTAGGCTTATTCTAATCCAATTAGGGTTTTTAACCAATCTTGTGCATCCAATAAGTGATTTTGTGTCATTGGTTGAACATTTAGGTCATTTTTGTCCTCCTTCAACTTATTCTAATCCATTTAGGGTTTTTAACCAATATTGTGCATCCAATACGTGATTTTCTGTCATTGGTTGAACATTTAGGTCATTTTCATCCTCTATAGGCTTATTCTAATCCAATTACTGTTTTTAACCAATCTTGTGCATCCAATAAGTGATTTTGTGTCATTGTTTGAATATTTAGGTCATTATCGTGATCCCTAGGCTTATTCTAATCCAATTAGGATTTTTAACCAATCTTGTGCATCCAATAAGTGATTTTGTGTCATTGGTTAAACATTTAGGTCATTTCCGTCATCCTTGGACTTATTCAAATTCAATTAGGGTTTTTGACCAATCTTGTGCATCCAACAACTGATTTTGTGTCATTGGTTGAATATTTAGGTCATTTTCGTCCTCCCTAGGCTTATTCTAATCGAATTAGGGTTTTTAACCAATCTTTTGCATCCAATAAGTGATTTTGTGTCATTGGTTGAACATTTAGGTCATTTTCGTCATCCCAAGGCTTATTCTAATCCAATTAGGATTTTTAACCACTCTTGTGCATCCAATAAGTGATTTTGTGTCATTGGTTGAGCATTTAGGTCATTTTTGTCCTCCTTCAACTTAATCTAATCCATTTAGGGTTTTTAACCAATCTTGTGCATCCAATACGTGATTTTCTATCATTGGTTGAACATTTAGGTCATTTTCATCCTCCCTAGGCTTATTCTGATCCAATTACTGTTTTTAACCAATCTTGTGCATCCAATAAGTGATTTTGTGTCATTGGTTGAACATTTAGGTCATTTTCGTCATCCCTAGGCTTATTTTGATCCAATTAGGGTTTTTAACCAATCTTGTGTATCCAATAAGTGATTTTGTGTCATCGGTTAAACATTTAGGTCATTTCCGTCATCCTTGGACTTATTCTAATTCAATTAGGGTTTTTAATTAATCTTGTGCATCCAACAACTGATTTTGTGTCATTGGTTGAATATTTAGGTCATTTTCGTCCTCCCTAGGCTTATTCTAATCGAATTAGGGTTTTTAACCAATCTTGTGCATCCAACAACTGATTTTGTGTCATTGGTTGAATATTTAGGTCATTTTCGTCCTCCCTAGGCTTATTCTAATCGAATTAGGGTTTTTAACCAATCTTGTGCATCCAATAAGTGATTTTGTGTCATTGGTTGAACATTTAGGTCATTTTCGTCATCCTTGGACTTATTCTAATTCAATTAGGGTATTAACCAATCTTGTGCATCCAACAAGTGATTTTGTGTCATTGGTTGAAATTTAGGTAATTTTTGTCCTCCTTCCACTTATTCTAATCCATTTAGGGTTTTTAACCAATTTTGTGCATCCAATAAGTGATTTTGTGTCATTGGTTGAACATTTACGTCATTTCCGTCCTCCCTAGGCTTATTCTAATCCAATTAGGTTTTTTAACCAACCTTGTGCATCCAATAAGTTATTTTGTGTCATTGGTTGAACATTTAGGTCATTTTCGTCATCCTTCGACTTATTCTAATTCAATTAGGGTTTTTAACCAATCTTGTGCATCCAACAAGTGATTTTGTGTCATTGGTTGAACATTTATGTCATTTTCGTCCTGCGTTGGCTTATTCTAATCCAATTAGGGTTTTTAACCAATCTTGTGCATCCAATAAGTGATTTTGTGTCATTGGTTGAACATTTAGGTCATTTTCGTCCCCCATAGGCTTATACCAATCCAATTAGGGTTTTTAACCAATCTTGTGCATCCAATAAGTGATTTTGTGTCATTGGTTGAACATTTAGGTCATTTTTGTCCTCCTTCAACTTATTCTAATCCATTTAGGGTTTTTAACCAATATTGTGCATCCAATACACAATTTTCTATCATTGGTTGAACATTTAGGTCATTTTCATCCTCTATAGGCTTATTCTAATCCAATTACTGTTTTTAACCAATCTTGTGCATCCAATAAATGATTTTGTGTCATTGTTTGAATATTTAGGTCATTATCGTGATCCCTAGGCTTATTCTAATCCAATTAGGATTTTTAACCAATCTTGTGCATCCAATAAGTGATTTTGTGTCATTGGTTAAACATTTAGGTCATTTCCGTCATCCTTGGACTTATTCAAATTCAATTAGGGTTTTTAACCAATCTTGTGCATCCAACAACTGATTTTGTGTCATTGGTTGAATATTTAGGTCATTTTCGTCCTCCCTAGGCTTATTCTAATCCAATTAGGGTTCTTAACCAATCTTGTGCATCCAATAAGTGATTTTGTGTCATTGGTTGGACATTTAGGTCATTTTCGTCATCCTTGGACTTATTCTAATTCAATTAGGGTATTTAACCTATCTTGTGCGTCCAACAAGTGATTTTGTGTCATTGGTTGAACATTTAGGTCATTTTTGTCCTCCTTCCACTTATTCTAATCCATTTATGGTTTTTAACCAATCTTGTGCACCCAATAAGTGATTTTGTGTCATTGGTTGAACATTTCGGTCATTTTCGTCTTCCCTAGGCTTATTCTAATCCAATTAGGGTTTTTAACCAATCTTGTGCATCCAATAAGTGATTTTGCGTCATTGGTTGAACATTTAGGTCATTTTCGTCATCCTTGGACATATTCTAATTCGATTAGGGTTTTTAACCAATCTTGTGCATCCAACAAGTGATTTTGTGTCATTGGTTGAACATTTAGGTCATTTTCGTCCTCCCTAGGCTTATTCTAATCCAATTAGGGTTTTTAAATAATCTTGTGCATCCAACAAGTGATTTTGTGTCATTGGTTGAACATTTAGGTCATTTTCGTCCTCCCTAGGCTTATTCCAATCCAATTAGGGTTTTTAACCAATCTTGTGCATCCAATAAGTGATTTTGTGTCATTGGTTGAACATTTCGGTCATTTTCGTCTTCCCTAGGCTTATTCTAATCCAATTAGGGTTTTTAACCAATCTTGTGCATCCAATAAGTGATTTTGTGTCATTGGTTGAACATTTAGGACATTTTCGTCATCCTTGGAGTTATTCTAATTCAATTAGGGTTTTTAACCAATCTTGTGCATCCAACAAGGGATTTTGTGTCATTGGTTGAACATTTAGGTCATTTTCGTCCTCACTAGGCTTATTCTAGTCCAATTAGCGTTTTTAACCAATCTTGTGCATCCAATAAGTGATTTTGTGTCATTGATTGAGCATGTAGGTCATTTTCGTCATCCTTGGACTTATTCTAATTCAATTAGGGTTTTTAACCAATCTTGTGCATCCAACAAGTGAATTTCTGTCATTGGTTGAACATTTAGGTCATTTTCGTCCTCCCTAGGCTTATTCTAATCCAATTAGGATTTTTAACCAATCTTGTGCATCCAATAAGTGATTTTGTGTAATTGGTTAACCATTTAGGTCATTTCCGTCATCCTTGGAGTTATTCAAATTCAATTAGGGTTTTTAACCAATCTTGTGCATCCAACAACTGATTTTGTGTCATTGGTTGAATATTTAGGTCATTTTCGTCCTCCCTAGGCTTATTCTAATCCAATTAGGGTTCTTAACCAATCTTGTGCATCCAATAAGTGATTTTGTGTCATTGGTTGAACATTTAGGTCATTTTCGTCATCCTTGGACTTATTCTAATTCAATTAGGGTATTTAACCAATCTTGTGCATCCAACAAGTGATTTTGTGTCATTGGTTGAACATTTAGGTCATTTTTGTCCTCCTTCCACTTATTCTAATCCATTTAGGGTTTTTAACCAATCTTGTGCATCCAATACGTGATTTTCTATCATTGGTTGAACATTTAGGTCATTTTCATCCTCCCTAGGCTTATTCTGATCCAATTACTGTTTTTAACCAATCTTGTGCATCCAATAAGTGATTTTGTGTCATTGGTTGAACATTTAGGTCATTTTCGTCATCCCTAGGCTTATTTTGATCCAATTAGGGTTTTTAACCAATCTTGTGTATCCAATAAGTGATTTTGTGTCATTGGTTAAACATTTAGGTCATTTCAGTCATCCTTGGACTTATTCTAATTCAATTAGGGTTTTTAATTAATCTTGTGCATCCAACAACTGATTTTGTGTCATTGGTTGAATATTTAGGTCATTTTCGTCCTCCCTAGGCTTATTCTAATCGAATTAGGGTTTTTAACCAATCTTGTGCATCCAATAAGTGATTTTGTGTCATTGGTTGAACATTTAGGTCATTTTCGTCATCCTTGGACTTATTCTAATTCAATTAGGGTTTTTAACCAATCTTAAGCATCCAATAAGTGATTTTATGTCATTGGTTGAACATTTAGGTCATTTTCGTCATCCTTTGACTTATTCTAATCCAATTAGGGTTTTTAACCAATCTTGTGCATCCAATAAGTGATTTTGTGTCATTGGTTGAACATTTAGGTCATTTTCGTCCTCCCTAGGCTTATTCTAATCCAATTAGAGTTTTTAACCAATCTTGTGCATCCAATAAGTGATTTTGTGTCATTGGTTGAACATTTAGGTCATTTTCGTCCTCCCTAGGCTTATTCTAATCCAATTAGGGTTTTTAACCAGTCTTGTGCATCCAATAAGTGATTTTGTGTCATTGGTTGAACATTTAGGTTATTTTCGTTCCCTTAGGCTTATTCTAATCCAATTGGGGTTTTTAACCAATCTTGTGCATCCAATATGTTATTTTGTGTCATTGGTTGCACATTTAGGTCATTTTCATCCTCCCTAGGCTTATTCTAATCCAAATAGGGTGTTTTAACAATCTTGTGCATCCAATAAGTGATTTTGTGTCATTGGTTGAACATTTAGGTCATTTTCGTCCTCCCAAGGCTTATTTTAATTAAATTAGGGTTTTTAACCAATCTTGTGCATCCAATAAGTGATTTTGTGTCAGTGGTTGAACATTTAGGTCATTTTCGTCCTCCCAAGGTTTATTTTAATCAAATTAGGGTTTTTAAGCAATCTTGTGCATCCAATAAGTGCGTTTGTGTCATTGATTGAACATTTAGGTCATTTTCGTCCTCCCTAGGCTTATTCTAATCCAATTAGGGTTTTTAACCAATCTTGAGCATCCAATAAGTGATTTTGTGTCATTGGTTGAATATTTAGGTCATTTTCGTCCTCCCTAGGCTTATTCTAATCCAATTAGGGTTTTTAACCAATCTTGTGCATCCAATAAGTGATTTTGTGTCATTGGTTGAACATTTAGGTCATTTTTGTCCTCCTTCAACTTATTCTAATCCATTTAGGGTTTTTAACCAATATTGTGCATCCAATACACAATTTTCTATCATTGGTTGAACATTTAGGTCATTTTCATCCTCTATAGGCTTATTCTAATCCAATTACTGTTTTTAACCAATCTTGTGCATCCAATAAGTGATTTTGTGTCATTGTTTGAATATTTAGGTCATTATCGTGATCCCTAGGCTTATTCTAATCCAATTAGGATTTTTAACCAATCTTGTGCATCCAATAAGTGATTTTGTGTCATTGGTTAAACATTTAGGTCATTTCCGTCATCCTTGGACTTATTCAAATTCAATTAGGGTTTTTAACCAATCTTGTGCATCCAACAACTGATTTTGTGTCATTGGTTGAATATTTAGGTCATTTTCCTCCTCCCTAGGCTTATTCTAATCCAATTAGGGTTCTTAACCAATCTTGTGCATCCAATAAGTGATTTTGTGTCATTGGTTGAACATTTAGGTCATTTTCGTCATCCTTGGACTTATTCTAATTCAATTAGGGTATTTAACCAATCTTGTGCATCCAACACGTGATTTTGTGTCATTGGTTGAACATTTAGGTCATTTTTGTCCTCCTTCCACTTATTCTAATCCATTTAGCGTTTTTAACCAATCTTGTGCATCCAATAAGTGATTTTGTGTCATTGGTTGAACATTTAGGTCATTTTCGTTATCCTTGGACTAATTCTAATTCAATTAGGGTTTTCAATCAATCTTGTGCACCCAACAAGTGATTTTCTGTCATTGGTTGAACATTTAGGTCATTTCCGTCCTCCCTAGGCTAATTCTAATCCAATTAGGGTTTTTAACCAACCTTGTGCATCCAATAAGTGATTTTGTGTCATTGGTTGAACATTTAGGTCATTTTCGTCATCCTTGGACTTATTCTAATTCAATTAGGGTTTTTAACCAATCTTGTGCACCCAACAAGTGATTTTGTGTCATTAGTTGAACATATAGGTCATTTCCGTCCTCCCTAGGCTTATTCTAATCCGCTTAAGGTTTTTAACCCACCTTGTGCATCCAATAAGTGATTTTGTGTTATTGATTGAACGTTTAGGTCATTTTCGTCATCCTTGGACTTATTCTAATTCAATTAGGGTTTTTAACCAATCTTGTCATCCAACAAGTGATTTTGTGTCATTGGTTGAACATTTTGGTCATTTTCGTCTTCCCTAGGCTTATTCTAATCCAATTAGGGTTTTTAACCAATCTTGTGCATCCAATAAGTTATTTTGTGTCATTGGTTGAACATTTAGGTCATTTTCGTCATCCTTGGACTTGTTCTAATTCAATTAGGGTTTTTAACCAATCTTGTGCATCCAACAAGTGATTTTGTGTTATTGGTTGAACATTTAGTTCATTTTCGTCATCCCTAGGCTTATTCTAATCCAATTAGGATTTTTAACCAATCTTGTGCATCCAATAAGTGATTTTGTGTCATTGGTTAAACATTTAGGTCATTTCCGTCATCCTTGGACTTATTCAAATTCAATTAGGGTTTTTAACCAATCTTGTGCATCCAACAATTGATTTTGTGTCATTGGTTGAATATTTAGGTCATTTTCGTCCTCCCTAGGCTTATTCTAATCCAATTAGGGTTCTTAACCAATCTTGTGCATCCAATAAGTGATTTTGTGTCATTGGTTGAACATTTAGGTCATTTTCGTCATCCTTGGACTTATTCTAATTCAATTAGGGTATTTAACCAATCTTGTGCATCCAACAAGTGATTTTGTGTCATTGGTTGAACATTTAGGTCATTTTTGTCCTCCTTCCACTTATTCTAATCCATTTAGGGTTTTTAACCAATCTTGTGCATCCAATAAGTGATTTTGTGTCATTGGTTGAACATTTCGGTCATTTTCGTCTTCCCTAGGCTTATTCTAATCCAATTAGGGTTTTTAACCAATCTTGTGCATCCAATAAGTGATTTTGTGTCATTGGTTGAACATTTAGGACATTTTCGTCATCCTTGGAGTTATTCTAATTCAATTAGGGTTTTTAACCAATCTTGTGCATCCAACAAGGGATTTTGTGTCATTGGTTGAACATTTAGGTCATTTTCGTCCTCACTAGGCTTATTCTAGTCCAATTAGCGTTTTTAACCAATCTTGTGCATCCAATAAGTGATTTTGTGTCATTGATTGAGCATGTAGGTCATTTTCGTCATCCTTGGACTTATTCTAATTCAATTAGGGTTTTTAACAAATCTTGTGCATCCAACAAGTGATTTTGTGTCATTGGTTGAACATTTAGGTCATTTTCGTCCTCCCTAGGCTTATTCTAATCCAATTAGGGTTTTTAACCAATCTTGTGCATCCAATAAGTGATTTTGTGTCATTGGTTGAACATTTCGGTCATTTTCGTCTTCCCTAGGCTTATTCTAATCCAATTAGGGTTTTTAACCAATCTTGTGCATCCAATAAGTGATTTTGTGTCATTGGTTGAACATTTAGGTCTTTTTCGTCATCCTTGGACTTATTCTAATTCAATTAGGGTTTTTAACCAATCTTGTGCATCCAACAAGGGATTTTGTGTCATTGGTTGAACATTTAGGTCATTTTCGTCCTCCCTAGGCTTATTCTAGTCCAATTAGCGTTTTTAACCAATCTTGTGCATCCAATAAGTGATTTTGTGTCATTGATTGAACATTTAGGTCATTTTCGTCATCCTTGGACTTATTCTAATTCAATTAGGGTTTTTAACCAATCTTGTGCATCCAACAAGTGATTTTGTGTCATTGGTTGAACATTTAGGTCATTTTCGTCCTCCCTAGGCTTATTCTAATCCAATTAGGGTTTTTAACCATTCTTGTGCATCCAATAAGTGATTTTGTGTCATTGGTAGAACATTTAGGTCATTTCCGTCCCCCATAGGCTTATTCCAATCCAATTAGGGTTTTTAACCAATCTTGTGCATCCAATAAGTGATTTTGTGTCATTGGTTGAACATTTAGGTCATATTTGTCCTCCTTCAACTTATTCTAATCGATTTAGGGTTTTTAACCAATCTTGTGCTTCCAATACGTGATTTTCTATCATTGGTTGAACATTTAGGTCATTTTCATCCTCCCTAGGCTTATTCTGATCCAATTACTGTTTTTAACCAATCTTGTGCATCCAATAAGTGATTTTGTGTCATTGGTTGAACATTTAGGTCATTTTCGTCATCCCTAGGCTTATTGTAATCCAATTAGGGTTTTTAACCAATCTTGTGCATCCAATAAGTGATTTTGTGTCATTGGTTAAACATTTAGGTCATTTCCGTCATCCTTGGACTTATTCTAATTCAATTAGGGTTTTTAATTAATCTTGTGCATCCAACAACTGATTTTGTGTCATTGGTTGAATATTTAGGTCATTTTCGTCCTCCCTAGGCTTATTCTAATCGAATTAGGGTTTTTAAATAATCTTGTGCATCCAATAAGTGATTTTGTGTCATTGGTTAAACATTTAGGTCATTTCCGTCATCCTTGGACTTATTCAAATTCAATTAGGGTTTTTAACCAATCTTGTGCATCCAACAACTGATTTTGTGTCATTGGTTGAATATTTAGGTCATTTTCGTCCTCCCTAGGCTTATTCTAATCGAATTAGGGTTTTTAACCAATCTTGTGCATCCAATAAGTGATTTTGTGTCATTGGTTGAACATTTAGGTCATTTTCGTCATCCCTAGGCTTATTCTAATCCAATTAGGGTTTTTAACCAATCTTGTGCATCCAATAAGTGATTTTGTGTCATTGGTTGAACATTTAGGTCATTTTCGTCCTCCCTAGGCTTATTCTAATCCAATTAGGGTTTTTATCCAATCTTGTGCATCCAATATGTGATTTTGTGTCATTGGTTGAACATTTAGGTCATTTTCGTTCACCCTAGGCTTATTCTATCCCAATTAGGGTTTTTAACCAATCTTGTGCATCCAATATGTGATTTTGTGTCATTGGTTGAACATTTTGGTCATTTTCGTCCTCCCTAGGTTTATTCTAATCCAATTATGGTTTTTAACCAATATTGTGCATCCAAAATGTGATTTTGTGTCATTTTGTGTCATTGGTTGAACATTTAGGTCATTTTCGTCCTCCCTAGGCTTATTCTAATCCAATTAGGGTTTTTAACCAATCTTGTGCATCCAATATGTGATTTTGTGTCATTTTGTGTCATTGGTTGAACATTTAGGTCATTTTCGTCCTCTCTAGGCTTATTCTATTCCAATTAGGGTTTTTAACCAATCTTGTGCATCCAATATGTGATTTTGTGTCATTGGTTGAACATTTAGGTCATTTTCGTCCTCCCTAGGCTTATTCTAATCCAACTAGGGTTTTTAACCAATCTTGTACATCCAATATGTGGTTTTGTGTCATTGGTTGAACATTTAGATCATTTTCGTCCTCCCTAGGCTTATTCTAATCCAATTAGGGTTTTCAACCAATCTTGTGCATCAAATATGTGATTTTGTGTCATTTTGTGTCATTGGTTGAACATTTCGGTCATTTTCGTCCTCCCTAGGCTTATTCTAATCCAATTAGGGTTTTTAACCAATCTTGTGCATCCAATAAGTGATTTTGTGTCATTGGTTGAACATTTAGGTCATTTTCGTCCTCCCTAGGCTTATTCCAATCCAATTAGGGTTTTTAACCAATCTTGTGCATCCAATAAGTGATTTTGTGTCATTGGTTGAACATTTCGGTCATTTTTGTCCTCCTTCAACTTATTCTAATCCATTTAGGGTTTTTAACCAATCTTGTGCATCCAATACGTGATTTTCTATCATTGGTTGAACATTTAGGTCATTTTCATCCTCCCTAGGCTTATTCTGATCCAATTACTGTTTTTAACCAATCTTGTGCATCCAATAAGTGATTTTGTGTCATTGTTTGAATATTTAGGTCATTATCGTGATCCCTAGGCTTATTCTAATCCAATTAGGATTTTTAACCAATCTTGTGCATCCAATAAGTGATTTTGTGTCATTGGTTAAACATTTAGGTCATTTCCGTCATCCTTGGACTTATTCAAATTCAATTAGGGTTTTTAACCAATCTTGTGCATCCAACAACTGATTTTGTGTCATTGGTTGAATATTTAGGTCATTTTCGTCCTCCCTAGGCTTATTCTAATCCAATTAGGGTTCTTAACCAATCTTGTGCATCCAATAAGTGATTTTGTGTCATTGGTTGGACATTTAGGTCATTTTCGTCATCCTTGGACTTATTCTAATTCAATTAGGGTATTTAACCTATCTTGTGCGTCCAACAAGTGATTTTGTGTCATTGGTTGAACATTTAGGTCATTTTTGTCCTCCTTCCACTTATTCTAATCCATTTATGGTTTTTAACCAATCTTGTGCACCCAATAAGTGATTTTGTGTCATTGGTTGAACATTTCGGTCATTTTCGTCTTCCCTAGGCTTATTCTAATCCAATTAGGGTTTTTAACCAATCTTGTGCATCCAATAAGTGATTTTGCGTCATTGGTTGAACATTTAGGTCATTTTCGTCATCCTTGGACATATTCTAATTCGATTAGGGGTTTTAACCAATCTTGTGCATCCAACAAGTGATTTTGTGTCATTGGTTGGACATTTAGGTCATTTTCGTCATCCTTGGACTTATTTTATATCAACTATGGTTTGTAACCAATCTTGTGCATCCAACAAGTGATTTTGTGTCATTGGTTGAACATTTAGGTCATTTTCGTCCTCCCTAGGCTTATTCTAACCCAATTAGGAATATTAACCACTCTTGTGCATCCAATAAGTGATTTTGTGTCATTGGTTAAACATTTAGGTCATTTCCGTCATCCTTGGACTTATTCAAATTCAATTAGGGTTTTTAACCAATCTTGTGCATCCAAAAACTGATTTTGTGTCATTGGTTTAATATTTAGGTCATTTTCGTCCTCCCTAGGCTTATTCTAATCCAATTAGGGTTCTTAACCAATCTTGTGCATCCAATAAGTGATTTTGTGTCATTGGTTGAACTTTTAGGTCATTTTCGTCATCCTTGGACTTATTCTAATTCAATTAGGGTATTTAACCAATCTTGTGCATCCAACAAGTGATTTTGTGTCATTGGTTGAACATTTAGGTCATTTTCGTCCTCCATAAGCTTATTCTAGTCCAATTAGCGTTTTTAACCAATCTTGTGCATCCAATAAGTGATTTTGTGTCATTGGTTGAACATTTAGGTCATTTTCGTCCTCCCTAAGCTTATTCTAGTCCAATTAGCGTTTTTAACCAACCTTGTGCATCCAATAAGTGATTTTGTGTCATTGATTAAACATTTAGGTCATTTCCTTCATCCTTGGACTTATTCTAATTCAATTAGGGTTTTTAACCAATCTTGTGCATCCAACAAGTGATTTTGTGTCATTGGTTGAACATTTAGGTCATTTTCGTCCTCCCTAGGCTTATTCTAATCCAATTAGGGTTTTAACCCATCTTGTGCATCCAATAAGTGATTTTGTGTCATTGGTTGAAACATTTAGGTCATTTTCGTCCCCCATAGGCTTTTTCAAATCCAATTAGGGTTTTTAACCAATCTTGTGCATCCAATAAGTGATTTTGTGTCATTGGTTGAACATTTCGGTCATTTTTGTCCTCCTTCAACTTATTCTAATCCATTTAGGATTTTTAACCAATCTTGTGCATCCAATACGTGATTTTCTATCATTGGTTGAACATTTAGGTCATTTTCATCCTCCCTAGGCTTATTCTGATCCAATTACTGTTTTTAACCAATCTTGTGCATCCAATAAGTGATTTTGTGTCATTGGTTGAACATTTAGGTCATTTTCGTCATCCCTAGGCTTATTCTAATCCAATTAGGGTTTTTAACCAATCTTGTGCATCCAATAAGTGATTTTGTGTCATTGGTTAAACATTTAGGTCATTTCCGTCATCCTTGGACTTATTCTAATTCAATTAGGGTTTTTAATTATTCTTGTGCATCCAACAACTGATTTTGTGTCATTGGTTGAATATTTAGGTAATTTTCGTCCTCCCTAGGCTTATTCTAATCCAATTAGGGTTTTTAACCAATCTTGTGCATCCAATACGTGATTTTCTACAATTGGTTGAACATTTAGGTCATTTTCATCCTCCCTAGGCTTATTCTGATCCAATTACTTTTATTAACCAATCTTGTGCATCCAATAAGTGATTTTGTGTCATTGGTTGAAGATTTAGGTCATTATCGTCATCCCTAGGCTTATTCTAATCCAATTAGGGTTTTTAACCAATCTTGTGCATCCAATAAGTGATTTTGTGTCATTGGTTAAACATTTAGGTCATTTCCGTCATTCTTGGACTTATTCTAATTCAATTAGGGTTTTTAATTAATCTTGTGCATCCAACAACTGATTTTGTGTCATTGGTTGAATATTTAGGTCATTTTCGTCCTCCCTAGGCTTATTCTAATCGAATTAGGGTTTTTAACAAATCTTGTGCATCCAATAAGTGATTTTGTGTCATTGGTTGAACATTTAGGTCATCTTCGTCATCCCAAGGATTATTCTATCCAATTAGGAATATTAACCAATCTTGTGCATCCAATAAGTGATTTTGTGTCATTGGTTGAACATTTAGGTCATTTTCGTCATCCCTAGGCTTATTCTAATCCAATTAGGGTTTTTAACCAATCTTGTGCATCCAATAAGTGATTTTGTGTCATTGGTTAAACATTTAGGTCATTTCCGTCATCCTTGGACTTATTTTAATTCAATTAGGGTTTTTAATTATTCTTGTGCATCCAACAACTGATTTTGTGTCATTGGTTGAATATTTAGGTCATTTTCGTCCTCCCTAGGCTTATTCTAATCCAGTTAGGGTTTTTAACCAATCTTGTGCATCCAATACGTGATTTTCTATCATTGGTTGAACATTTAGGTCATTTTCATCCTCCCTAGGCTTATTCTGATCCAATTACTTTTATTAACCAATCTTGTGCATCCAATAAGTGATTTTGTGTCATTGGTTGAAGATTTAGGTCATTATCGTCATCCCTAGGCTTATTCTAATCCAATTAGGGTTTTTAACCAATCTTGTGCATCCAATAAGTGATTTTGTGTCATTGGTTAAACATTTAGGT
>JBBPBQ010000002.1:32772344-32823083 GCA_037974755.1 Cicer yamashitae | reverse complement strand
ATAAGTGATTTTGTGTCATTAATTGAACATTTAGGTCATTTTCGTCATCCTTGGACTTATTTTATATCAATTATGGTTTTTAACCAATCTTGTGCATCCAACAAGTGATTTTGTGTCATTGGTTGAACATTTAGGTCATTTTCGTCCTCCCTAGGCTTATTCTAATGCAATTTGGGTTTTTAACCAATCTTGTGCATCCAATAAGTGATTTTGTGTCATTGGTTGAACAATTTTGTTATTTTTGTCTTCCTTCAACTTATTCTAATCCTTTTAGGTTTTTTAACCAATCTTGTGCATCCAATATGTGATTTTGTGTCATTAGTTGAACATTTAGGTCATTTTCGTCCTCCCTAGACTTACTCTAATCCAATTAGGGCTTTAAATCAATCTTGTGGATCCAATAAGTGATTTTGTGTCATTGGTTGAACAATTAGGTCATTTTCGTCATCCTTGGACTTATTCTAATTCAATTAGGGTTTTTAACCAATCTTGTGCATCCAACAAGTGATTTTGTGTCATTGGTTGAACATTTAGGTCATTTTCATCCTCCCTAGGCTTATTCTAGTCCAATTAGCGTTTTTAACCAATCTTGTGCATCCAATAAGTGATTTTGTGTCATTGGTTGAACATTTAGGTCATTTTCGTCATCCTTGGACTTATTCTAATTCAATTAGGGTTTTTAACCAATCTTGTGCACCCAACAAGTGATTTGGTGTCATTGGTTGAACATTTAGGTCATTTCCGTCCTCCCTAGGCTTATTCTAATCCGCTTAGGGTTTTTAACCAACCTTATGCATCCAATAAATGATTTTGTGTCATTGATTGAACATTTAGGTCATTTTCGTCATCCTTGGACTTATTCTAATTCAATTAGGGTTTTTAACCAATCTTGTGCATCCAACAAGTGATTTTGTGTCATTGGTTAAACATTTAGGTCATTTTCGTCCTCCCTAGGCTTATTCTAATCCAATTAGGGTTTTTAACCATTCTTGTGCATCCAATAAATGATTTTGTGTCATTGGTTGAACATTTAGGTCATTTTAGTCCCCCATAGGCTTATTCCAATCCAATTAGGGTTTTTAACCAATCTTGTGCATCCAATAAGTGATGTTGTGTCATTGGTTGAACATTTAGGTCATTTTTGTCCTCCTTCAACTTATTCTAATCCATTTAGGGTTTTTAACCAAAATCTTGTGCATCCAATACGTAATTTTCTATCATTGGTTGAACATTTAGGTCATTTTCATCCTCCCTAGGCTTATTCTGATCCAATTACTGTTTTTAACCAATCTTGTGCATCCAATAAGTGATTTTGTGTCGTTGGTTGAACATTTAGGTCATTTTTGTCATCCCTAGGCTTATTCTGATCCAATTAGGGTTTTTAACCAATCTTGTGCATCCAATAAGTGATTTTGTGTCATTGGTTAAACATTTAGGTCATTTCCGTCATCCTTGGACTTATTCTAATTCAATTAGGGTTTTTAATTTATCTTGTGCATCCAACAAGTGATTTTGTGTCATTGGTTGAACATTTAGGTCATTTTCGTCCTCCCTAGGCTTATTCTAATCCAATTAGGGTTTTAACCAATCTTGTGCATCCAATAAGTGATTTTGTGTCATTGGTTGAAACATTTAGGTCATTTTCGTCCCCCATAGGCTTTTTCAAATCCAATTAGGGTTTTTAACCAATCTTGTGCATCCAATAAGTGATTTTGTGTCATTGGTTGAGCATTTAGGTCATTTTTGTCCTCCTTCAACTTATTCTAATCCATTTAGGGTTTTTAACCAATCTTGTGCATCCAATACGTGATTTTCTATCATTGGTTGAACATTTAGGTCATTTTCATCCTCCCTAGGCTTATTCTGATCCAATTACTGTTTTTAACCAATCTTGTGCATCCAATAAGTGATTTTGTGTCATTGGTTGAACATTTAGGTCATTTTCGTCATCCCTAGGCTTATTTTGATCCAATTAGGGTTTTTAACCAATCTTGTGTATCCAATAAGTGATTTTGTGTCATTGGTTAAACATTTAGGTCATTTCCGTCATCCTTGGACTTATTCTAATTCAATTAGGGTTTTTAATTAATCTTGTGCATCCAACAACTGATTTTGTGTCATTGGTTGAATATTTAGGTCATTTTCGTCCTCTCTAGGCTTATTCTAATCCAATTAGGGTTTTTAACCAATCTTGTGCATCCAATACGTGATTTTCTATCATTGGTTGAACATTTAGGTCATTTTCATCCTCCCTAGGCTTATTCTGATCCAATTACTGTTATTAACCAATCTTGTGCATCCAATAAATGATTTTGTTTCATTGGTTGAACATTTAGGTCATTTTCGTCATCCCTTGGCTTATTCTAATCCAATTAGGGTTTTTAACCAATCTTGTGCATCCAATAAGTGATTTTGTGTCATTGGTTAAACATTTAGGTCATTTCCGTCATCCTTGGACTTATTCTAATTCAATTAGGGTTTTTAATTAATCTTGTGCATCCAACAACTGATTTTGTGTCATTGGTTGAATATTTAGGTCATTTTCGTCCTCCCTAGGCTTATTCTAATCGAATTAGGGTTTTTAACCAATCTTGTGCATCCAATAAGTGATTTTGTGTCATTGGTTAAACATTTAGGTCATTTCCGTTATCCTTGGACTTATTCTAATTCAATTAGGGTTTTTAATTAATCTTGTGCATCCAACAACTGATTTTGTGTCATTGGTTGAATATTTAGGTCATTTTCGTCCTCGCTAGGCTTATTCTAATCCAATTAGGGTTTTTAACCAATCTTGTGCATCCAATACGTGATTTTCTATCATTGGTTGAACATTTAGGTCATTTTCATCCTCCCTAGGCTTATTCTGATCCAATTACTGTTATTAACCAATCTTGTGCATCCAATAAGTGATTTTGTGTCATTGGTTGAACATTTAGGTCATTTTCGTCATCCCTAGGCTTATTCTAATCCAATTAGGGTTTTTAACCAATCTTGTGCATCCAATAAGTGATTTTGTGTCATTGGTTAAACATTTAGGTCATTTCCGTCATCCTTGGACTTATTCTAATTCAATTAGGGTTTTTAATTAATCTTGTGCATGCAACAACTGATTTTGTGTCATTGGTTGAATATTTAGGTCATTTTCGTCCTCCCTAGGCTTATTCTAATCGAATTAGGGTTTTTAACCAATCTTGTGCATCCAATAAGTGATTTTGTGTCATTGGTTGAACATTTAGGTCATTTTCGTCATCCTTGGACTTATTCTAATTCAATTAGGGTATTTAACCAATCTTGTGCATCCAACAAGTGATTTTGTGTCATTGGTTGAACATTTAGGTCATTTTTGTCCTCCTTCCACTTATTCTAATCCATTTAGGGTTTTTAACCAATCTTGTGCATCCAATAAGTGATTTTGTGTCATTGGTTGAACATTTCGGTCATTTTCGTCTTCCCTAGGCTTATTCTAATCCAATTAGGGTTTTTAACCAATCTTGTGCATCCAATAAGTGATTTTGTGTCATTGGTTAAACATTTAGGTCATTTCCGTCATCCTTGGACTTATTCTAATTCAATTAGGGTTTTTAATTAATCTTGTGCATCCAACAACTGATTTTGTGTCATTGGTTGAACATTTAGGTCATTTTCGTCCTCCCTAGGCTTATTCTAATCCAATTAGGGTTTTTAAATAATCTTGTGCATCCAACAAGTGATTTTGTGTCATTGGTTGAACATTTAGGTCATTTTTGTCCTCCCTAGACTTATTCCAATCCAATTAGGGTTTTTAACCAATCTTGTGCATCCAATAAGTGATTTTGTGTCATTGGTTGAACATTTCGGTCATTTTTGTCCTCCTTCAACTTATTCTAATCCATTTAGAGTTTTTAACCAATCTTGTGCATCCGATACGTGATTTTCTATCATTGGTTGAACATTTAGGTCATTTTCATCCTCCCTAGGCTTATTCTGATCCAATTATTGTTTTTAACCAATCTTGTGCATCCAATAAGTGATTTTGTGTCATTGGTTAAACAATTAGTTCATTTCCGTCATCCTTGGACTTATTCTAATTCAATTAGGGTTTTTAATTAATCTTGTGCATCCAACAACTGATTTTGTGTCATTGGTTGAATATTTAGGTCATTTTCGTCCTCCCTAGGCTTATTCTAATCCAATTAGGGTTTTTAACCAATCTTGTGCATCCAATAAGTGATTTTGTGTCATTGGTTGAACATTTAGGTCATTTTCGTCATCCCAAGGCTTATTCTAATCCAATTAGGATTTTTAACCACTCTTGTGCATCCAATAAGTGATTTTGTGTCATTGGTTGAGCATTTAGGTCATTTTTGTCCTCCTTCAACTTAATCTAATCCATTTAGGGTTTTTAACCAATCTTGTGCATCCAATACGTGATTTTCTATCATTGGTTGAACATTTAGGTCATTTTCATCCTCCCTAGGCTTATTCTGATCCAATTACTGTTTTTAACCAATCTTGTGCATCCAATAAGTGATTTTGTGTCATTGGTTGAACATTTAGGTCATTTTCGTCATCCCTAGGCTTATTGTAATCCAATTAGGGTTTTTAACCAATCTTGTGCATCCAATAAGTGATTTTGTGTCATTGGTTAAACATTTAGGTCATTTCCGTCATCCTTGGACTTATTCTAATTCAATTAGGGTTTTTAATTAATCTTGTGCATCCAACAACTGATTTTGTGTCATTGGTTGAATATTTAGGTCATTTTCGTCCTCCCTAGGCTTATTCTAATCGAATTAGGGTTTTTAACCAATCTTGTGCATCCAATAAGTGATTTTGTGTCATTGGTTAAACATTTAGGTCATTTCCGTCATCCTTGGACTTATTCTAATTCAATTAGGGTTTTTAATTAATCTTGTGCATCCAACAACTGATTTTGTGTCATTGGTTGAATATTTAGGTCATTTTCGTCCTCCCTAGGCTTATTCTAATCCAATTAGGGTTTTTAACCAATCTTGTGCATCCAATACGTGATTTTCTATCATTGGTTGAACATTTAGGTCATTTTCATCCTCCCTAGGCTTATTCTGATCCAATTACTGTTTTTAACCAATCTTGTGCATCCAATAAGTGATTTTGTGTCATTGGTTGAACATTTAGGTCATTTTCGTCATCCCTAGGCTTATTTTGATCCAATTAGGGTTTTTAACCAATCTTGTGTATCCAATAAGTGATTTTGTGTCATTGGTTAAACATTTAGGTCATTTCCGTCATCCTTGGACTTATTCTAATTCAATTAGGGTTTTTAATTAATCTTGTGCATCCAACAACTGATTTTGTGTCATTGGTTGAATATTTAGGTCATTTTCATCCTCCCTAGGCTTATTCTAATCGAATTAGGGTTTTTAACCAATCTTGTGCATCCAATAAGTGATTTTGTGTCATTGGTTGAACATTTAGGTCATTTTCGTCATCCTTGGACTTATTCTAATTCAATTAGGGTTTTTAACCAATCTTGTGCATCCAACAAGTGATTTTGTGTCATTGGTTGAACATTTAGGTCATTTTCGTCCTCCCTAGGCTTATTCTAATCCAATTAGGGTTTTTAACCAATCTTGTGCATCCAATAAGTGATTTTGTGTCATTGGTTGAACATTTCGGTCATTTTCGTCTTCCCTAGGCTTATTCTAATCCAATTAGGGTTTTTAACCAATCTTGTGCATCCAATAAGTGATTTTGTGTCATTGGTTAAACATTTAGGTCATTTCCGTCATCCTTGGACTTATTCTAATTCAATTAGGGTTTTTAATTAATCTTGTGCATCCAACAACTGATTTTGTGTCATTGGTTGAATATTTAGGTCATTTTCATCCTCCCTAGGCTTATTCTAATCGAATTAGGGTTTTTAACCAATCTTGTGCATCCAATAAGTGATTTTGTGTCATTGGTTGAACATTTAGGTCATTTTCGTCATCCTTGGACTTATTCTAATTCAATTAGGGTATTTAACCTATCTTGTGCATCCAATAAGTGATTTTGTGTCATTGGTTGAACATTTAGGTCATTCTCGTCATCCTTGGACTTATTCTAATTCAATTAGGGTATTTAACCAATCTTGTGCATCCAATACGTGATTTTCTATCATTGGTTGAACATTTAGGTCATTTTCATCCTCCCTAGGCTTATTCTGATCCAATTATTGTTTTTAACCAATCTTGTGCATCCAATAAGTGATTTTGTGTCATTGGTTGAACATTTAGGTCATTTTCGTCATCCCTAGGCTTATTCTAATCCAATTAGGGTTTTTAACCAATCTTGTGCATCCAATAAGTGATTTTGTGTCATTGGTTAAACATTTAGGTCATTTCCGTCATCCTTGGACTTATTCTAATTCAATTAGGGTTTTTAATTAATCTTGTGCATCCAACAACTGATTTTGTGTCATTGGTTAAATATTTAGGTCATTTTCGTCCTCCCTAGGCTTATTCTAATCGAATTAGGGTTTTTAACCAATCTTGTGCATCCAATAAGTGATTTTGTGTCATTGGTTAAACATTTAGGTCATTTTCGTCATCCCTAGGCTTATTCTAATCCAATTAGGATTTTTAACCACTCTTGTGCATCCAATAAGTGATTTTGTGTCATTGGTTAAACATTTAGGTCATTTCCGTCATCCTTGGACTTATTCTAATTCAATTAGGGTTTTTAACCAATCTTGTGCATCCAACAACTGATTTTGTGTCATTGGTTGAATATTTAGGTCATTTTCGTCCTCCCTAGGCTTATTCTAATCGAATTAGGGTTTTTAACCAATCTTGTGCATCCAATAAGTGATTTTGTGTCATTGGTTGAACATTTAGGTCATTTTCGTCATCCTTGGACTTATTCTAATTCAATTAGGGTATTAACCAATCTTGTGCATCCAACAAGTGATTTTGTGTCATTGGTTGAAATTTAGGTAATTTTTGTCCTCCTTCCACTTATTCTAATCCATTTAGGGTTTTTAACCAATTTTGTGCATCCAATAAGTGATTTTGTGTCATTGGTTGAACATTTAGGTCATTTCCGTCCTCCCTAGGCTTGTTCTAATCCAATTAGGGTTTTTAACCAACCTTGTGCATCCAATAAGTTATTTTGTGTCATTGGTTGAACATTTAGGTCATTTTCGTCATCCTTCGACTTTTTCTAATTCAATTAGGGTTTTTAACCAATCTTGTGCATCCAACAAGTGATTTTGTGTCATTGGTTGAACATTTATGTCATTTTCGTCCTCCGTAGGCTTATTCTAATCCAATTAGGGTTTTTAACCAATCTTGTGCATCCAATAAGTGATTTTGTGTCATTGGTTGAACATTTAGGTCATTTTCGTCCCCCATAGGCTTATACCAATCCAATTAAGGTTTTTAACCAATCTTGTGCATCCAATAAGTGATTTTGTGTCATTGGTTGAACATTTAGGTCATTTTTGTCCTCCTTCAACTTATTCTAATCCATTTAGGGTTTTTAACCAATATTGTGCATCCAATACGTGATTTTCTGTCATTGGTTGAACATTTAGGTCATTTTCATCCTCTATAGGCTTATTCTAATCCAATTACTGTTTTTAACCAATCTTGTGCATCCAATAAGTGATTTTGTGTCATTGTTTGAATATTTAGGTCATTATCGTGATCCCTAGGCTTATTCTAATCCAATTAGGGTTTTTAACCAATCTTGTGCATCCAATAAGTGATTTTGTGTCATTGTTTGAATATTTAGGTCATTATCGTGATCCCTAGGCTTATTCTAATCCAATTAGGATTTTTAACCAATCTTGTGCATCCAATAAGTGATTTTGTGTCATTGGTTAAACATTTAGGTCATTTCCGTCATCCTTGGACTTATTCAAATTCAATTAGGGTTTTTGACCAATCTTGTGCATCCAACAACTGATTTTGTGTCATTGGTTGAATATTTAGGTCATTTTCGTCCTCCCTAGGCTTATTCTAATCGAATTAGGGTTTTTAACCAATCTTTTGCATCCAATAAGTGATTTTGTGTCATTGGTTGAACATTTAGGTCATTTTCGTCATCCCAAGGCTTATTCTAATCCAATTAGGATTTTTAACCACTCTTGTGCATCCAATAAGTGATTTTGTGTCATTGGTTGAGCATTTAGGTCATTTTTGTCCTCCTTCAACTTAATCTAATCCATTTAGGGTTTTTAACCAATCTTGTGCATCCAATACGTGATTTTCTATCATTGGTTGAACATTTAGGTCATTTTCATCCTCCCTAGGCTTATTCTGATCCAATTACTGTTTTTAACCAATCTTGTGCATCCAATAAGTGATTTTGTGTCATTGGTTGAACATTTAGGTCATTTTCGTCATCCCTAGGCTTATTTTGATCCAATTAGGGTTTTTAACCAATCTTGTGTATCCAATAAGTGATTTTGTGTCATCGGTTAAACATTTAGGTCATTTCCGTCATCCTTGGACTTATTCTAATTCAATTAGGGTTTTTAATTAATCTTGTGCATCCAACAACTGATTTTGTGTCATTGGTTGAATATTTAGGTCATTTTCGTCCTCCCTAGGCTTATTCTAATCGAATTAGGGTTTTTAACCAATCTTGTGCATCCAATAAGTGATTTTGTGTCATTGGTTAAACATTTAGGTCATTTCCGTCATCCTTGGACTTATTCTAATTCAATTAGGGTTTTTAATTAATCTTGTGCATCCAACAACTGATTTTGTGTCATTGGTTGAATATTTAGGTCATTTTCGTCCTCCCTAGGCTTATTCTAATCGAATTAGGGTTTTTAACCAATCTTGTGCATCCAATAAGTGATTTTGTGTCATTGGTTAAACATTTAGGTCATTTCCGTTATCCTTGGACTTATTCTAATTCAATTAGGGTTTTTAATTAATCTTGTGCATCCAACAACTGATTTTGTGTCATTGGTTGAATATTTAGGTCATTTTCGTCCTCGCTAGGCTTATTCTAATCCAATTAGGGTTTTTAACCAATCTTGTGCATCCAATACGTGATTTTCTATCATTGGTTGAACATTTAGGTCATTTTCATCCTCCCTAGGCTTATTCTGATCCAATTACTGTTATTAACCAATCTTGTGCATCCAATAAGTGATTTTGTGTCATTGGTTGAACATTTAGGTCATTTTCGTCATCCCTAGGCTTATTCTAATCCAATTAGGGTTTTTAACCAATCTTGTGCATCCAATAAGTGATTTTGTGTCATTGGTTAAACATTTAGGTCATTTCCGTCATCCTTGGACTTATTCTAATTCAATTAGGGTTTTTAATTAATCTTGTGCATGCAACAACTGATTTTGTGTCATTGGTTGAATATTTAGGTCATTTTCGTCCTCCCTAGGCTTATTCTAATCGAATTAGGGTTTTTAACCAATCTTGTGCATCCAATAAGTGATTTTGTGTCATTGGTTGAACATTTAGGTCATTTTCGTCATCCTTGGACTTATTCTAATTCAATTAGGGTATTTAACCAATCTTGTGCATCCAACAAGTGATTTTGTGTCATTGGTTGAACATTTAGGTCATTTTTGTCCTCCTTCCACTTATTCTAATCCATTTAGGGTTTTTAACCAATCTTGTGCATCCAATAAGTGATTTTGTGTCATTGGTTGAACATTTCGGTCATTTTCGTCTTCCCTAGGCTTATTCTAATCCAATTAGGGTTTTTAACCAATCTTGTGCATCCAATAAGTGATTTTGTGTCATTGGTTAAACATTTAGGTCATTTCCGTCATCCTTGGACTTATTCTAATTCAATTAGGGTTTTTAATTAATCTTGTGCATCCAACAACTGATTTTGTGTCATTGGTTGAATATTTAGGTCATTTTCATCCTCCCTAGGCTTATTCTAATCGAATTAGGGTTTTTAACCAATCTTGTGCATCCAATAAGTGATTTTGTGTCATTGGTTGAACATTTAGGTCATTTTCGTCATCCTTGGACTTATTCTAATTCAATTAGGGTTTTTAACCAATCTTGTGCATCCAACAAGTGATTTTTTGTCATTGGTTGAACATTTAGGTCATTTTCGTCCTCCCTAGGCTTATTCTAATCCAATTAGGGTTTTTAACCAATCTTGTGCATCCAATAAGTGATTTTGTGTCATTGGTTGAACATTTAGGTCATTTTTGTCCTCCTTCAACTTATTCTAATCCATTTAGGGTTTTTAACCAATATTGTGCATCCAATACGTGATTTTCTGTCATTGGTTGAACATTTAGGTCATTTTCATCCTCTATAGGCTTATTCTAATCCAATTACTGTTTTTAACCAATCTTGTGCATCCAATAAGTGATTTTGTGTCATTGTTTGAATATTTAGGTCATTATCGTGATCCCTAGGCTTATTCTAATCCAATTAGGATTTTTAACCAATCTTGTGCATCCAATAAGTGATTTTGTGTCATTGGTTAAACATTTAGGTCATTTCCGTCATCCTTGGACTTATTCAAATTCAATTAGGGTTTTTAACCAATCTTGTGCATCCAACAACTGATTTTGTGTCATTGGTTGAATATTTAGGTCATTTTCGTCCTCCCTAGGCTTATTCTAATCGAATTAGGGTTTTTAACCAATCTTGTGCATCCAATAAGTGATTTTGTTTCATTTGTTGAACATTTAGGTCATTTTCGTCATCCTTAGGCTTATTCTAATCCAATTAGGGTTTTTAACCAATCTTGTGCATCCAATAAGTGATTTTGTGTCATTGGTTAAACATTTAGGTCATTTCCGTCATCCTTGGACTTATTCAAATTCAATTAGGGTTTTTAACCAATCTTGTGCATCCAAAAACTGATTTTGTGTCATTGGTTGAATATTTAGGTCATTTTCGTCCTCCTTAGACTTATTCTAATCCAATTAGGGTTTTTAACAATTCTTGTGCATCCAATAAGTGATTTTGTGCCATTGGTTAAACATTTAGGTCATTTCCGTCATCCTTGGACTTATTCTAATACAATTAGGGTTTTTAATTAATCTTGTGCATCCAACAACTGATTTTGTGTCATTGGTTGAATATTTAGGTCATTTTCGTCCTCTCTAGGCTTATTCTAATCCAATTAGGGTTTTTAACCAATCTTGTGCATCCAATACGTGATTTTCTATCATTGGTTGAACATTTAGGTCATTTTCATCCTCCCTAGGCTTATTCTGATCCAATTACTGTTATTAACCAATCTTGTGCATCCAATAAGTGATTTTGTTTCATTGGTTGAACATTTAGGTCATTTTCGTCATCCCTAGGCTTATTCTAATCCAATTAGGGTTTTTAACCAATCTTGTGCATCCAATAAGTGATTTTGTGTCATTGGTTAAACATTTAGGTCATTTCCGTCATCCTTGGACTTATTCTAATTCAATTAGGGTTTTTAATTAATCTTGTGCATCCAACAACTGATTTTGTGTCATTGGTACAATATTTAGGTCATTTTCGTCCTCCCTAGGCTTATTCTAATCGAATTAGGGTTTTTAACCAATCTTGTGCATCCAATAAGTGATTTTGTGTCATTGGTTGAACATTTAGGTCATTTTCGTCATCCCAAGGCTTATTCTAATCCAATTAGGATTTTTAACCACTCTTGTGCATCCAATAAGTGATTTTGTGTCATTGGTTAAACATTTAGGTCATTTCCGTCATCCTTGGACTTATTCTAATTCAATTAGGGTTTTTAACCAATCTTGTGCATCCAACAACTGATTTTGTGTCATTGGTTGAATATTTAGGTCATTTTCGTCCTCCCTAGGCTTATTCTAATCGAATTAGGGTTTTTAACCAATCTTGTGCATCCAATAAGTGATTTTGTGTCATTGGTTGAACATTTAGGTCATTTTCGTCATCCTTGGACTTATTCTAATTCAATTAGGGTATTAACCAATCTTGTGCATCCAACAAGTGATTTTGTGTCATTGGTTGAAATTTAGGTAATTTTTGTCCTCCTTCCACTTATTCTAATCCATTTAGGGTTTTTAACCAATTTTGTGCATCCAATAAGTGATTTTGTGTCATTGGTTGAACATTTAGGTCATTTCCGTCCTCCCTAGGCTTATTCTAATCCAATTAGGGTTTTTAACCAACCTTGTGCATCCAATAAGTTATTTTGTGTCATTGGTTGAACATTTAGGTCATTTTCGTCATCCTTCGACTTATTCTAATTCAATTAGGGTTTTTAACCAATCTTGTGCATCCAACAAGTGATTTTGTGTCATTGGTTGAACATTTATGTCATTTTCGTCCTCCGTAGGCTTATTCTAATCCAATTAGGGTTTTTAACCAATCTTGTGCATCCAATAAGTGATTTTGTGTCATTGGTTGAACATTTAGGTCATTTTCGTCCCCCATAGGCTTATACCAATCCAATTAAGGTTTTTAACCAATCTTGTGCATCCAATAAGTGATTTTGTGTCATTGGTTGAACATTTAGGTCATTTTTGTCCTCCTTCAACTTATTCTAATCCATTTAGGGTTTTTAACCAATATTGTGCATCCAATACGTGATTTTCTGTCATTGGTTGAACATTTAGGTCATTTTCATCCTCTATAGGCTTATTCTAATCCAATTACTGTTTTTAACCAATCTTGTGCATCCAATAAGTGGTTTTGTGTCATTGTTTGAATATTTAGGTCATTATCGTGATACCTAGGCTTATTCTAATCCAATTAGGGTTTTTAACCAATCTTGTGCATCCAATAAGTGATTTTGTGTCATTGTTTGAATATTTAGGTCATTATCGTGATCCCTAGGCTTATTCTAATCCAATTAGGATTTTTAACCAATCTTGTGCATCCAATAAGTGATTTTGTGTCATTGGTTAAACATTTAGGTCATTTCCGTCATCCTTGGACTTATTCAAATTCAATTAGGGTTTTTGACCAATCTTGTGCATCCAACAACTGATTTTGTGTCATTGGTTGAATATTTAGGTCGTTTTCGTCCTCCCTAGGCTTATTCTAATCGAATTAGGGTTTTTAACCAATCTTTTGCATCCAATAAGTGATTTTGTGTCATTGGTTGAACATTTAGGTCATTTTCGTCATCCCAAGGCTTATTCTAATCCAATTAGGATTTTTAACCACTCTTGTGCATCCAATAAGTGATTTTGTGTCATTGGTTGAGCATTTAGGTCATTTTTGTCCTCCTTCAACTTAATCTAATCCATTTAGGGTTTTTAACCAATCTTGTGCATCCAATACGTGATTTTCTATCATTGGTTGAACATTTAGGTCATTTTCATCCTCCCTAGGCTTATTCTGATCCAATTACTGTTTTTAACCAATCTTGTGCATCCAATAAGTGATTTTGTGTCATTGGTTGAACATTTAGGTCATTTTCGTCATCCCTAGGCTTATTTTGATCCAATTAGGGTTTTTAACCAATCTTTTGTATCCAATAAGTGATTTTGTGTCATTGGTTAAACATTTAGGTCATTTCCGTCATCCTTGGACTTATTCTAATTCAATTAGGGTTTTTAATTAATCTTGTGCATCCAACAACTGATTTTGTGTCATTGGTTGAATATTTAGGTCATTTTCGTCCTCCCTAGGCTTATTCTAATCGAATTAGGGTTTTTAACCAATCTTGTGCATCCAATAAGTGATTTTGTGTCATTGGTTGAACATTTAGGTCATTTTCGTCATCCTTGGACTTATTCTAATTCAATTAGGGTATTAACCAATCTTGTGCATCCAACAAGTGATTTTGTGTCATTGGTTGAAATTTAGGTAATTTTTGTCCTCCTTCCACTTATTCTAATCCATTTAGGGTTTTTAACCAATTTTGTGCATCCAATAAGTGATTTTGTGTCATTGGTTGAACATTTAGGTCATTTCCGTCCTCCCTAGGCTTATTCTAATCCAATTAGGGTTTTTAACCAACCTTGTGCATCCAATAAGTTATTTTGTGTCATTGGTTGAACATTTAGGTCATTTTCGTCATCCTTCGACTTATTCTAATTCAATTAGGGTTTTTAACCAATCTTGTGCATCCAACAAGTGATTTTGTGTCATTGGTTGAACATTTATGTCATTTTCGTCCTCCGTAGGCTTATTCTAATCCAATTAGGGTTTTTAACCAATCTTGTGCATCGAATAAGTGATTTTGTGTCATTGGTTGAACATTTAGGTCATTTTCGTCCCCCATAGGCTTATACCAATCCAATTAAGGTTTTTAACCAATCTTGTGCATCCAATAAGTGATTTTGTGTCATTGGTTGAACATTTAGGTCATTTTTGTCCTCCTTCAACTTATTCTAATCCATTTAGGGTTTTTAACCAATATTGTGCATCCAATACGTGATTTTCTGTCATTGGTTGAACATTTAGGTCATTTTCATCCTCTATAGGCTTATTCTAATCCAATTACTGTTTTTAACCAATCTTGTGCATCCAATAAGTGGTTTTGTGTCATTGTTTGAATATTTAGGTCATTATCGTGATCCCTAGGCTTATTCTAATCCAATTAGGGTTTTTAACCAATCTTGTGCATCCAATAAGTGATTTTGTGTCATTGTTTGAATATTTAGGTCATTATCGTGATCCCTAGGCTTATTCTAATCCAATTAGGATTTTTAACCAATCTTGTGCATCCAATAAGTGATTTTGTGTCATTGGTTAAACATTTAGGTCATTTCCGTCATCCTTGGACTTATTCAAATTCAATTAGGGTTTTTGACCAATCTTGTGCATCCAACAACTGATTTTGTGTCATTGGTTGAATATTTAGGTCATTTTCGTCCTCCCTAGGCTTATTCTAATCGAATTAGGGTTTTTAACCAATCTTTTGCATCCAATAAGTGATTTTGTGTCATTGGTTGAACATTTAGGTCATTTTCGTCATCCCAAGGCTTATTCTAATCCAATTAGGATTTTTAACCACTCTTGTGCATCCAATAAGTGATTTTGTGTCATTGGTTGAGCATTTAGGTCATTTTTGTCCTCCTTCAACTTAATCTAATCCATTTAGGGTTTTTAACCAATCTTGTGCATCCAATACGTGATTTTCTATCATTGGTTGAACATTTAGGTCATTTTCATCCTCCCTAGGCTTATTCTGATCCAATTACTGTTTTTAACCAATCTTGTGCATCCAATAAGTGATTTTGTGTCATTGGTTGAACATTTAGGTCATTTTCGTCATCCCTAGGCTTATTTTGATCCAATTAGGGTTTTTAACCAATCTTGTGTATCCAATAAGTGATTTTGTGTCATCGGTTAAACATTTAGGTCATTTCCGTCATCCTTGGACTTATTCTAATTCAATTAGGGTTTTTAATTAATCTTGTGCATCCAACAACTGATTTTGTGTCATTGGTTGAATATTTAGGTCATTTTCGTCCTCCCTAGGCTTATTCTAATCGAATTAGGGTTTTTAACCAATCTTGTGCATCCAATAAGTGATTTTGTGTCATTGGTTAAACATTTAGGTCATTTCCGTCATCCTTGGACTTATTCTAATTCAATTAGGGTTTTTAATTAATCTTGTGCATCCAACAACTGATTTTGTGTCATTGGTTGAATATTTAGGTCATTTTCGTCCTCCCTAGGCTTATTCTAATCGAATTAGGGTTTTTAACCAATCTTGTGCATCCAATAAGTGATTTTGTGTCATTGGTTAAACATTTAGGTCATTTCCGTTATCCTTGGACTTATTCTAATTCAATTAGGGTTTTTAATTAATCTTGTGCATCCAACAACTGATTTTGTGTCATTGGTTGAATATTTAGGTCATTTTCGTCCTCCCTAGGCTTATTCTAATCCAATTAGGGTTTTTAACCAATCTTGTGCATCCAATACGTGATTTTCTATCATTGGTTGAACATTTAGGTCATTTTCATCCTCCCTAGGCTTATTCTGATCCAATTACTGTTATTAACCAATCTTGTGCATCCAATAAGTGATTTTGTTTCATTGGTTGAACATTTAGGTCATTTTCGTCATCCCTAGGCTTATTCTAATCCAATTAGGGTTTTTAACCAATCTTGTGCATCCAATAAGTGATTTTGTGTCATTGGTTAAACATTTAGGTCATTTCCGTCATCCTTGGACTTATTCTAATTCAATTAGGGTTTTTAATTAATCTTGTGCATCCAACAACTGATTTTGTGTCATTGGTACAATATTTAGGTCATTTTCGTCCTCCCTAGGCTTATTCTAATCGAATTAGGGTTTTTAACCAATCTTGTGCATCCAATAAGTGATTTTGTGTCATTGGTTGAACATTTAGGTCATTTTCGTCATCCCAAGGCTTATTCTAATCCAATTAGGATTTTTAACCACTCTTGTGCATCCAATAAGTGATTTTGTGTCATTGGTTAAACATTTAGGTCATTTCCGTCATCCTTGGACTTATTCTAATTCAATTAGGGTTTTTAACCAATCTTGTGCATCCAACAACTGATTTTGTGTCATTGGTTGAATATTTAGGTCATTTTCGTCCTCCCTAGGCTTATTCTAATCGAATTAGGGTTTTTAACCAATCTTGTGCATCCAATAAGTGATTTTGTGTCATTGGTTGAACATTTAGGTCATTTTCGTCATCCTTGGACTTATTCTAATTCAATTAGGGTATTAACCAATCTTGTGCATCCAACAAGTGATTTTGTGTCATTGGTTGAAATTTAGGTAATTTTTGTCCTCCTTCCACTTATTCTAATCCATTTAGGGTTTTTAACCAATCTTGTGTTTCCAATAAGTGATTTTGTGTCATTGGTTAAACATTTAGGTCATTTCCGTCATCCTTGGACTTATTCTAGTTCAATTAGGGTTTTTAATTAATCTTGTGCATCCAACAACTGATTTTGTGTCATTGGTTGAACATTTAGGTCATTTCCGTCCTCCCTAGGCTTATTCTAATCCAATTAGGGTTTTTAACCAACCTTGTGCATCCAATAAGTTATTTTGTGTCATTGGTTGAACATTTAGGTCATTTTCGTCATCCTTCGACTTATTCTAATTCAATTAGGGTTTTTAACCAATCTTGTGCATTCAACAAGTGATTTTGTGTCATTGGTTGAACATTTATGTCATTTTCGTCCTGCGTAGGCTTATTCTAATCCAATTAGGGTTTTTAACCAATCTTGTGCATCCAATAAGTGATTTTGTGTCATTCGTTGAACATTTAGGTCATTTTCGTCCCCCATAGGCTTATACCAATCCAATTAGGGTTTTTAACCAATCTTGTGCATCCAATAAGTGATTTTGTGTCATTGGTTGAACATTTAGGTCATTTTTGTCCTCCTTCAACTTATTCTAATCCATTTAGGGTTTTTAACCAATATTGTGCATCCAATACGTGATTTTCTATCATTCGTTGAACATTTAGGTCATTTTCATCCTCTATAGGCTTATTCTAATCCAATTACTGTTTTTAACCAATCTTGTGCATCCAATAAGTGATTTTGTGTCATTGTTTGAATATTTAGGTCATTATCGTGATCCCTAGGCTTATTCTAATCCAATTAGGGTTTTTAACCAATCTTGTGCATCCAATAAGTGATTTTGTGTCATTGTTTGAATATTTAGGTCATTTTCGTGATCCCTAAGCTTATTCTAATCCAATTAGGATTTTTAACCAATCTTGTGCATCCAATAAGTGATTTTGTGTCATTGGTTAAACATTTAGGTCATTTCCGTCATCCTTGGACTTATTCAAATTCAATTAGGGTTTTTGACCAATCTTGTGCATCCAACAACTGATTTTGTGTCATTGGTTGAATATTTAGGTCATTTTCGTCCTCCCTAGGCTTATTCTAATCGAATTAGGGTTTTTAACCAATCTTTTGCATCCAATAAGTGATTTTGTGTCATTGGTTGAACATTTAGGTCATTTTCGTCATCCCAAGGCTTATTCTAATCCAATTAGGATTTTTAACCACTCTTGTGCATCCAATAAGTGATTTTGTGTCATTGGTTGAGCATTTAGGTCATTTTTGTCCTCCTTCAACTTAATCTAATCCATTTAGGGTTTTTAACCAATATTGTGCATCCAATACGTGATTTTCTATCATTGGTTGAACATTTAGGTCATTTTCATCCTCCCTAGGCTTATTCTGATCCAATTACTGTTTTTAACCAATCTTGTGCATCCAATAAGTGATTTTGTGTCATTGGTTGAACATTTAGGTCATTTTCGTCATCCCTAGGCTTATTTTGATCCAATTAGGGTTTTTAACCAATCTTGTGTATCCAATAAGTGATTTTGTGTCATTGGTTAAACATTTAGGTCATTTCAGTCATCCTTGGACTTATTCTAATTCAATTAGGGTTTTTAATTAATCTTGTGCATCCAACAACTGATTTTGTGTCATTGGTTGAATATTTAGGTCATTTTCGTCCTCCCTAGGCTTATTCTAATCGAATTAGGGTTTTTAACCAATCTTGTGCATCCAATAAGTGATTTTGTGTCATTGGTTGAACATTTCGGTCATTTTCGTCATCCTTGGACTTATTCTAATTCAATTAGGGTATTAACCAATCTTGTGCATCCAACAAGTGATTTTGTGTCATTGGTTGAAATTTAGGTAATTTTTGTCCTCCTTCCACTTATTCTAATCCATTTAGGGTTTTTAACCAATTTTGTGCATCCAATAAGTGATTTTGTGTCATTGGTTGAACATTTAGGTCATTTCCGTCCTCCCTAGGCTTGTTCTAATCCAATTAGGGTTTTTAACCAACCTTGTGCATCCAATAAGTTATTTTGTGTCATTGGTTGAACATTTAGGTCATTTTCGTCATCCTTCGACTTTTTCTAATTCAATTAGGGTTTTTAACCAATCTTGTGCATCCAACAAGTGATTTTGTGTCATTGGTTGAACATTTATGTCATTTTCGTCCTCCGTAGGCTTATTCTAATCCAATTAGGGTTTTTAACCAATCTTGTGCATCCAATAAGTGATTTTGTGTCATTGGTTGAACATTTAGGTCATTTTCGTCCCCCATAGGCTTATACCAATCCAATTAAGGTTTTTAACCAATCTTGTGCATCCAATAAGTGATTTTGTGTCATTGGTTGAACATTTAGGTCATTTTTGTCCTCCTTCAACTTATTCTAATCCATTTAGGGTTTTTAACCAATATTGTGCATCCAATACGTGATTTTCTGTCATTGGTTGAACATTTAGGTCATTTTCATCCTCTATAGGCTTATTCTAATCCAATTACTGTTTTTAACCAATCTTGTGCATCCAATAAGTGATTTTGTGTCATTGTTTGAATATTTAGGTCATTATCGTGATCCCTAGGCTTATTCTAATCCAATTAGGGTTTTTAACCAATCTTGTGCATCCAATAAGTGATTTTGTGTCATTGTTTGAATATTTAGGTCATTATCGTGATCCCTAGGCTTATTCTAATCCAATTAGGATTTTTAACCAATCTTGTGCATCCAATAAGTGATTTTGTGTCATTGGTTAAACATTTAGGTCATTTCCGTCATCCTTGGACTTATTCAAATTCAATTAGGGTTTTTGACCAATCTTGTGCATCCAACAACTGATTTTTTGTCATTGGTTGAATATTTAGGTCATTTTCGTCCTCCCTAGGCTTATTCTAATCGAATTAGGGTTTTTAACCAATCTTTTGCATCCAATAAGTGATTTTGTGTCATTGGTTGAACATTTAGGTCATTTTCGTCATCCCAAGGCTTATTCTAATCCAATTAGGATTTTTAACCACTCTTGTGCATCCAATAAGTGATTTTGTGTCATTGGTTGAGCATTTAGGTCATTTTTGTCCTCCTTCAACTTAATCTAATCCATTTAGGGTTTTTAACCAATCTTGTGCATCCAATACGTGATTTTCTATCATTGGTTGAACATTTAGGTCATTTTCATCCTCCCTAGGCTTATTCTGATCCAATTACTGTTTTTAACCAATCTTGTGCATCCAATAAGTGATTTTGTGTCATTGGTTGAACATTTAGGTCATTTTCGTCATCCCTAGGCTTATTTTGATCCAATTAGGGTTTTTAACCAATCTTGTGTATCCAATAAGTGATTTTGTGTCATTGGTTAAACATTTAGGTCATTTCCGTCATCCTTGGACTTATTCTAATTCAATTAGGGTTTTTAATTAATCTTGTGCATCCAACAACTGATTTTGTGTCGTTGGTTGAATATTTAGGTCATTTTCGTCCTCCCTAGGCTTATTCTAATCGAATTAGGGTTTTTAACCAATCTTGTGCATCCAATAAGTGATTTTGTGTCATTGGTTGAACATTTAGGTCATTTTCGTCATCCTTGGACTTATTCTAATTCAATTAGGGTATTAACCAATCTTGTGCATCCAACAAGTGATTTTGTGTCATTGGTTGAAATTTAGGTAATTTTTGTCCTCCTTCCACTTATTCTAATCCATTTAGGGTTTTTAACCAATTTTGTGCATCCAATAAGTGATTTTGTGTCATTGGTTGAACATTTAGGTCATTTTCGTCATCCCTAGGCTTATTTTGATCCAATTAGGGTTTTTAACCAATCTTGTGTATCCAATAAGTGATTTTGTGTCATTGGTTAAACATTTAGGTCATTTCCGTCATCCTTGGACTTATTCTAATTCAATTAGGGTTTTTAATTAATCTTGTGCATCCAACAACTGATTTTGTGTCATTGGTTGAATATTTAGGTCATTTTCATCCTCCCTAGGCTTATTCTAATCGAATTAGGGTTTTTAACCAATCTTGTGCATCCAATAAGTGATTTTGTGTCATTGGTTGAACATTTAGGTCATTTTCGTCATCCTTGGACTTATTCTAATTCAATTAGGGTTTTTAACCAATCTTGTGCATCCAACAAGTGATTTTTTGTCATTGGTTGAACATTTAGGTCATTTTCGTCCTCCCTAGGCTTATTCTAATCCAATTAGGGTTTTTAACCAATCTTGTGCATCCAATAAGTGATTTTGTGTCATTGGTTGAACATTTAGGTCATTTTTGTCCTCCTTCAACTTATTCTAATCCATTTAGGGTTTTTAACCAATATTGTGCATCCAATACGTGATTTTCTGTCATTGGTTGAACATTTAGGTCATTTTCATCCTCTATAGGCTTATTCTAATCCAATTACTGTTTTTAACCAATCTTGTGCATCCAATAAGTGATTTTGTGTCATTGTTTGAATATTTAGGTCATTATCGTGATCCCTAGGCTTATTCTAATCCAATTAGGATTTTTAACCAATCTTGTGCATCCAATAAGTGATTTTGTGTCATTGGTTAAACATTTAGGTCATTTCCGTCATCCTTGGACTTATTCAAATTCAATTAGGGTTTTTGACCAATCTTGTGCATCCAACAACTGATTTTGTGTCATTGGTTGAATATTTAGGTCATTTTCGTCCTCCCTAGGCTTATTCTAATCGAATTAGGGTTTTTAACCAATCTTTTGCATCCAATAAGTGATTTTGTGTCATTGGTTGAACATTTAGGTCATTTTCGTCATCCCAAGGCTTATTCTAATCCAATTAGGATTTTTAACCACTCTTGTGCATCCAATAAGTGATTTTGTGTCATTGGTTGAGCATTTAGGTCATTTTTGTCCTCCTTCAACTTAATCTAATCCATTTAGGGTTTTTAACCAATCTTGTGCATCCAATACGTGATTTTCTATCATTGGTTGAACATTTAGGTCATTTTCATCCTCCCTAGGCTTATTCTGATCCAATTACTGTTTTTAACCAATCTTGTGCATCCAATAAGTGATTTTGTGTCATTGGTTGAACATTTAGGTCATTTTCGTCATCCCTAGGCTTATTTTGATCCAATTAGGGTTTTTAACCAATCTTGTGTATCCAATAAGTGATTTTGTGTCATTGGTTAAACATTTAGGTCATTTCAGTCATCCTTGGACTTATTCTAATTCAATTAGGGTTTTTAATTAATCTTGTGCATCCAACAACTGATTTTGTGTCATTGGTTGAATATTTAGGTCATTTTCGTCCTCCCTAGGCTTATTCTAATCGAATTAGGGTTTTTAACCAATCTTGTGCATCCAATAAGTGATTTTGTGTCATTGGTTGAACATTTAGGTCATTTTCGTCATCCTTGGACTTATTCTAATTCAATTAGGGTATTAACCAATCTTGTGCATCCAACAAGTGATTTTGTGTCATTGGTTGAAATTTAGGTAATTTTTGTCCTCCTTCCACTTATTCTAATCCATTTAGGGTTTTTAACCAATCTTGTGTTTCCAATAAGTGATTTTGTGTCATTGGTTAAACATTTAGGTCATTTCCGTCATCCTTGGACTTATTCTAGTTCAATTAGGGTTTTTAATTAATCTTGTGCATCCAACAACTGATTTTGTGTCATTGGTTGAACATTTAGGTCATTTCCGTCCTCCCTAGGCTTATTCTAATCCAATTAGGGTTTTTAACCAACCTTGTGCATCCAATAAGTTATTTTGTGTCATTGGTTGAACATTTAGGTCATTTTCGTCATCCTTCGACTTATTCTAATTCAATTAGGGTTTTTAACCAATCTTGTGCATTCAACAAGTGATTTTGTGTCATTGGTTGAACATTTATGTCATTTTCGTCCTGCGTAGGCTTATTCTAATCCAATTAGGGTTTTTAACCAATCTTGTGCATCCAATAAGTGATTTTGTGTCATTCGTTGAACATTTAGGTCATTTTCGTCCCCCATAGGCTTATACCAATCCAATTAGGGTTTTTAACCAATCTTGTGCATCCAATAAGTGATTTTGTGTCATTGGTTGAACATTTAGGTCATTTTTGTCCTCCTTCAACTTATTCTAATCCATTTAGGGTTTTTAACCAATATTGTGCATCCAATACGTGATTTTCTATCATTCGTTGAACATTTAGGTCATTTTCATCCTCTATAGGCTTATTCTAATCCAATTACTGTTTTTAACCAATCTTGTGCATCCAATAAGTGATTTTGTGTCATTGTTTGAATATTTAGGTCATTATCGTGATCCCTAGGCTTATTCTAATCCAATTAGGGTTTTTAACCAATCTTGTGCATCCAATAAGTGATTTTGTGTCATTGTTTGAATATTTAGGTCATTTTCGTGATCCCTAAGCTTATTCTAATCCAATTAGGATTTTTAACCAATCTTGTGCATCCAATAAGTGATTTTGTGTCATTGGTTAAACATTTAGGTCATTTCCGTCATCCTTGGACTTATTCAAATTCAATTAGGGTTTTTGACCAATCTTGTGCATCCAACAACTGATTTTGTGTCATTGGTTGAATATTTAGGTCATTTTCGTCCTCCCTAGGCTTATTCTAATCGAATTAGGGTTTTTAACCAATCTTTTGCATCCAATAAGTGATTTTGTGTCATTGGTTGAACATTTAGGTCATTTTCGTCATCCCAAGGCTTATTCTAATCCAATTAGGATTTTTAACCTCTCTTGTGCATCCAATAAGTGATTTTGTGTCATTGGTTGAGCATTTAGGTCATTTTTGTCCTCCTTCAACTTAATCTAATCCATTTAGGGTTTTTAACCAATCTTGTGCATCCAATACGTGATTTTCTATCATTGGTTGAACATTTAGGTCATTTTCATCCTCCCTAGGCTTATTCTGATCCAATTACTGTTTTTAACCAATCTTGTGCATCCAATAAGTGATTTTGTGTCATTGGTTGAACATTTAGGTCATTTTCGTCATCCCTAGGCTTATTTTGATCCAATTAGGGTTTTTAACCAATCTTGTGTATCCAATAAGTGATTTTGTGTCATTGGTTAAACATTTAGGTCATTTCAGTCATCCTTGGACTTATTCTAATTCAATTAGGGTTTTTAATTAATCTTGTGCATCCAACAACTGATTTTGTGTCATTGGTTGAATATTTAGGTCATTTTCGTCCTCCCTAGGCTTATTCTAATCGAATTAGGGTTTTTAACCAATCTTGTGCATCCAATAAGTGATTTTGTGTCATTGGTTGAACATTTAGGTCATTTTCGTCATCCTTGGACTTATTCTAATTCAATTAGGGTATTAACCAATCTTGTGCATCCAACAAGTGATTTTGTGTCATTGGTTGAAATTTAGGTAATTTTTGTCCTCCTTCCACTTATTCTAATCCATTTAGGGTTTTTAACCAATTTTGTGCATCCAATAAGTGATTTTGTGTCATTGGTTGAACATTTAGGTCATTTCCGTCCTCCCTAGGCTTGTTCTAATCCAATTAGGGTTTTTAACCAACCTTGTGCATCCAATAAGTTATTTTGTGTCATTGGTTGAACATTTAGGTCATTTTCGTCATCCTTCGACTTATTCTAATTCAATTAGGGTTTTTAACCAATCTTGTGCATCCAACAAGTGATTTTGTGTCATTGGTTGAACATTTATGTCATTTTCGTCCTCCGTAGGCTTATTCTAATCCAATTAGGGTTTTTAACCAATCTTGTGCATCGAATAAGTGATTTTGTGTCATTGGTTGAACATTTAGGTCATTTTCGTCCCCCATAGGCTTATACCAATCCAATTAAGGTTTTTAACCAATCTTGTGCATCCAATAAGTGATTTTGTGTCATTGGTTGAACATTTAGGTCATTTTTGTCCTCCTTCAACTTATTCTAATCCATTTAGGGTTTTTAACCAATATTGTGCATCCAATACGTGATTTTCTGTCATTGGTTGAACATTTAGGTCATTTTCATCCTCTATAGGCTTATTCTAATCCAATTACTGTTTTTAACCAATCTTGTGCATCCAATAAGTGATTTTGTGTCATTGTTTGAATATTTAGGTCATTATCGTGATCCCTAGGCTTATTCTAATCCAATTAGGGTTTTTAACCAATCTTGTGCATCCAATAAGTGATTTTGTGTCATTGTTTGAATATTTAGGTCATTTTCGTGATCCCTAGGCTTATTCTAATCCAATTAGGATTTTTAACCAATCTTGTGCATCCAATAAGTGATTTTGTGTCATTGGTTAAACATTTAGGTCATTTTCGTCATCCTTGGACTTATTCAAATTCAATTAGGGTTTTTGACCAATCTTGTGCATCCAACAACTGATTTTGTGTAATTGGTTGAATATTTAGGTCATTTTCGTCCTCCCTAGGCTTATTCTAATCGAATTAGGGTTTTTAACCAATCTTTTGCATCCAATAAGTGATTTTGTGTCATTGGTTGAACATTTAGGTCATTTTCGTCATCCCAAGGCTTATTCTAATCCAATTAGGATTTTTAACCACTCTTGTGCATCCAATAAGTTATTTTGTGTCATTGGTTGAGCATTTAGGTCATTTTTGTCCTCCTTCAACTTAATCTAATCCATTTAGGGTTTTTAACCAATCTTGTGCATCCAATACGTGATTTTCTATCATTGGTTGAACATTTAGGTCATTTTCATCCTCCCTAGGCTTATTCTGATCCAATTACTGTTTTTAACCAATCTTGTGCATCCAATAAGTGATTTTGTGTCATTGGTTGAACATTTAGGTCATTTTCGTCATCCCTAGGCTTATTTTGATCCAATTAGGGTTTTTAACCAATCTTGTGTATCCAATAAGTGATTTTGTGTCATTGGTTAAACATTTAGGTCATTTCCGTCATCCTTGGACTTATTCTAATTCAATTAGGGTTTTTAATTAATCTTGTGCATCCAACAACTGATTTTGTGTCGTTGGTTGAATATTTAGGTCATTTTCGTCCTCCCTAGGCTTATTCTAATCGAATTAGGGTTTTTAACCAATCTTGTGCATCCAATAAGTGATTTTGTGTCATTGGTTGAACATTTAGGTCATTTTCGTCATCCTTGGACTTATTCTAATTCAATTAGGGTATTAACCAATCTTGTGCATCCAACAAGTGATTTTGTGTCATTGGTTGAAATTTAGGTAATTTTTGTCCTCCTTCCACTTATTCTAATCCATTTAGGGTTTTTAACCAATCTTGTGTTTCCAATAAGTGATTTTGTGTCATTGGTTAAACATTTAGGTCATTTCCGTCATCCTTGGACTTATTCTAATTCAATTAGGGTTTTTAATTAATCTTGTGCATCCAACAACTGATTTTGTGTCATTGGTTGAACATTTAGGTCATTTCCGTCCTCCCTAGGCTTATTCTAATCCAATTAGGGTTTTTAACCAACCTTGTGCATCCAATAAGTTATTTTGTGTCATTGGTTGATCATTTAGGTCATTTTCGTCATCCTTCGACTTATTCTAATTCAATTAGGGTTTTTAACCAATCTTGTGCATTCAACAAGTGATTTTGTGTCATTGGTTGAACATTTATGTCATTTTCGTCCTGCGTAGGCTTATTCTAATCCAATTAGGGTTTTTAACCAATCTTGTGCATCCGATAAGTGATTTTGTGTCATTCGTTGAACATTTAGGTCATTTTCGTCCCCCATAGGCTTATACCAATCCAATTAGGGTTTTTAACCAATCTTGTGCATCCAATAAGTGATTTTGTGTCATTGGTTGAACATTTAGGTCATTTTTGTCCTCCTTCAACTTATTCTAATCCATTTAGGGTTTTTAACCAATATTGTGCATCCAATACGTGATTTTCTATCATTCGTTGAACATTTAGGTCATTTTCATCCTCTATAGGCTTATTCTAATCCAATTACTGTTTTTAACCAATCTTGTGCATCCAATAAGTGATTTTGTGTCATTGTTTGAATATTTAGGTCATTATCGTGATCCCTAGGCTTATTCTAATCCAATTAGGGTTTTTAACCAATCTTGTGCATCCAATAAGTGATTTTGTGTCATTGTTTGAATATTTAGGTCATTTTCGTGATCCCTAGGCTTATTCTAATCCAATTAGGATTTTTAACCAATCTTGTGCATCCAATAAGTGATTTTGTGTCATTGGTTAAACATTTAGGTCATTTCCGTCATCCTTGGACTTATTCAAATTCAATTAGGGTTTTTGACCAATCTTGTGCATCCAACAACTGATTTTGTGTCATTGGTTGAATATTTAGGTCATTTTCGTCCTCCCTAGGCTTATTCTAATCGAATTAGGGTTTTTAACCAATCTTTTGCATCCAATAAGTGATTTTGTGTCATTGGTTGAACATTTAGGTCATTTTCGTCATCCCAAGGCTTATTCTAATCCAATTAGGATTTTTAACCACTCTTGTGCATCCAATAAGTGATTTTGTGTCATTGGTTGAGCATTTAGGTCATTTTTGTCCTCCTTCAACTTAATCTAATCCATTTAGGGTTTTTAACCAATCTTGTGCATCCAATACGTGATTTTCTATCATTGGTTGAACATTTAGGTCATTTTCATCCTCCCTAGGCTTATTCTGATCCAATTACTGTTTTTAACCAATCTTGTGCATCCAATAAGTGATTTTGTGTCATTGGTTGAACATTTAGGTCATTTTCGTCATCCCTAGGCTTATTTTGATCCAATTAGGGTTTTTAACCAATCTTGTGTATCCAATAAGTGATTTTGTGTCATCGGTTAAACATTTAGGTCATTTCCGTCATCCTTGGACTTATTCTAATTCAATTAGGGTTTTTAATTAATCTTGTGCATCCAACAACTGATTTTGTGTCATTGGTTGAATATTTAGGTCATTTTCGTCCTCCCTAGGCTTATTCTAATCGAATTAGGGTTTTTAACCAATCTTGTGCATCCAATAAGTGATTTTGTGTCATTGGTTGAACATTTAGTCATTTTCGTCATCCCAAGGCTTATTCTAATCCAATTAGGAATATTAACCACTCTTGTGCATCCAATAAGTGATTTTGTGTCATTGGTTAAACATTTAGGTCATTTCCGTCATCCTTGGACTTATTGAAATTCAATTAGGGTTTTTAACCAATCTTGTGCATCCAACAATTGATTTTGTGTCATTGGTTGAATATTTAGGTCATTTTCGTCCTCCCTTGTCTTATTCTAATCCAATTAGGGTTCTTAACCAATCTTGTGCATCCAATAAGTGATTTTGTGTCATTGGTTGAACATTTAGGTCATTCTCGTCATCCTTGGACTTATTCTAATTCAATTAGGGTATTTAACCAATCTTGTGCATCCAATACGTGATTTTCTATCATTGGTTGAACATTTAGGTCATTTTCATCCTCCCTAGGCTTATTCTGATCCAATTACTGTTTTTAACCAATCTTGTGCATCCAATAAGTGATTTTGTGTCATTGGTTGAACATTTAGGTCATTTTCGTCATCCCTAGGCTTATTGTAATCCAATTAGGGTTTTTAACCAATCTTGTGCATCCAATAAGTGATTTTGTGTCATTGGTTAAACATTTAGGTCATTTCCGTCATCCTTGGACTTATTCTAATTCAATTAGGGTTTTTAATTAATCTTGTGCATCCAACAACTGATTTTGTGTCATTGGTTGAATATTTAGGTCATTTTCGTCCTCCCTAGGCTTATTCTAATCGAATTAGGGTTTTTAACCAATCTTGTGCATCCAATAAGTGATTTTGTGTCATTGGTTAAACATTTAGGTCATTTCCGTTATCCTTGGACTTATTCTAATTCAATTAGGGTTTTTAATTAATCTTGTGCATCCAACAACTGATTTTGTGTCATTGGTTGAATATTTAGGTCATTTTCGTCCTCCCTAGGCTTATTCTAATCCAATTAGGGTTTTTAACCAATCTTGTGCATCCAATACGTGATTTTCTATCATTGGTTGAACATTTAGGTCATTTTCATCCTCCCTAGGCTTATTCTGATCCAATTACTGTTATTAACCAATCTTGTGCATCCAATAAATGATTTTGTTTCATTGGTTGAACATTTAGGTCATTTTCGTCATCCCTTGGCTTATTCTAATCCAATTAGGGTTTTTAACCAATCTTGTGCATCCAATAAGTGATTTTGTGTCATTGGTTAAACATTTAGGTCATTTCCGTCATCCTTGGACTTATTCTAATTCAATTAGGGTTTTTAATTAATCTTGTGCATCCAACAACTGATTTTGTGTCATTGGTTGAATATTTAGGTCATTTTCATCCTCCCTAGGCTTATTCTAATCGAATTAGGGTTTTTAACCAATCTTGTGCATCCAATAAGTGATTTTGTGTCATTGGTTGAACATTTAGGTCATTTTCGTCATCCTTGGACTTATTCTAATTCAATTAGGGTTTTTAACCAATCTTGTGCATCCAACAAGTGATTTTGTGTCATTGGTTGAACATTTAGGTCATTTTCGTCCTCCCTAGGCTTATTCTAATCCAATTAGGGTTTTTAACCAATCTTGTGCATCCAATAAGTGATTTTGTGTCATTGGTTGAACATTTTGGTCATTTTCGTCCTCCCTAGGGTTATTCTTATCCAAGTAGGGTTTTTAACCAATCTTGTGCATCCAATATGTGATTTTGTGTCATTTTGTGTCATTGGTTGAACATTTAGGTCATTTTCGTCCTCCCTAGGCTTATTCTAATCCAATTAGGGTTTTTAACCAATCTTGTGCATCCAATATGTGATTTTGTGTCATTTTGTGTCATTGGTTGAACATTTAGCTCATTTTTGTCCTCCCTAGGCTTATTCTAATCCAATTATGGTTTTTAACCAATCTTGTGCATCCAATATGTGATTTTGTGTCATTTTGTGTCATTGGTTGAACATTTAGGTCATTTTTGTCGTCCCTAGGCTTATTCTAATCCAATTAGGGTTTTTAACCAATCTTGTGCATCCAATATGTGATTTTGTGTCATTGGTTGAACATTTAGGTCATTTTCGTCCTCCCTAGGCTTGTTCTAATCCAATTAGGGTTTTTAACCAATCTTGTGCATCCAATATGTGATTTTGTGTCATTGGTTGAACATTTAGGTCATTTTCGTCCTCCCTAGGCTTATTCTAATCCAATTAGGGTTTTTAACCAATCTTGTGCATCCAATATGTGATTTTGTGTCATTTTGTGTCATTGGTTGAACATTTAGGTCATTTTCGTCCTCCCTAGGCTTATTTTAATCCAATTAGGGTTTTTAACCAATCTTGTGCATCCAATATGTGATTTTGTATCATTTTGTGTCATTGGTTGAACATTTAGGTCATTTTCGTCCTCCCTAGGCTTATTCTAATCCAATTAGGGTTTTTAACCAATCTTGTGCATCCAATATGTGATTTTGTGTAATTTTGTGTCATTGGTTGAACATATAGGTTATTTTCATAGTCCCTATGCTTATTCTAATCCAATTAGGTTTTTTAACCATTCTTGTGCCTCCAATATGTGATTTTGTGTCATTGGTTGAACATTTAGGTCATTTTCGTCCTCCCTAGGCTTATTCTAATCCAATTAGGGTTTTTAACCAATCTTGTGCATCCAATATGTGATTTTGTGTCATTTTGTGTCATTGGTTGAACATTTAGGTCATTTTCGTTCTCCCTAGGCTTATTCTAATCCAATTAGCGTTTTTAACCAATCTTGTGCATCCAATATGTGATTTTGTGTCATTTTCTGTCATTGGTTGAACATTTAGGTCATTTTCGTCCTCCCTAGGCTTATTCTAATCCAATTAGGGTTTTTAACCAATCTTGTGCATCCAATATGTGATTTTGTGTCATTTTGTGTCATTGGTTGAACATTTAGGTCATTTTCGTCCTCCCTAGGCTTATTCTAATCCAATTAGGGTTTTTAACAAATCTTGTGCATCCAATATGTGATTTTGTGTCATTTTGTGTCATTGGTTGAACATTTAGGTCATTTTCGTCCTCCCTAGGCTTATTCTAATCCAATTAGGGTTTTTAACCGATCATGTGCATCCAATATGTGATTTTGTGTCATTTTATGTCATTGGTATAACATTTAGGTCATTTTCGTCCTCCCTAGGCCTATTCTAATCCAATTAGGGTTTTTAACCAATCTTGTGCATGCAATATGTGATTTTGTGTCATTTTGTGTCATTGGTTGAACATTTAGGTCATTTTCGTCCTCCCTAGGCTTATTCTAATCCAATTACGGTTTTTAACCAATCTTGTGCATCCAATATGTGTTTTTGTGTCCTTTTGTGTCATTGTTTGAACATTTAGGTCATTTTCGTCCTCCCTAGGCTTATTCTAATCCAATTAGGGTTTTTAACCAATCTTGTGCATCCAATATGTCATTTTGTGTCATTTTGTGTCATTGGTTGAAAATGTAGGTCATTTTCGTCCTCCCTAGGCTTATTCTAATCCAATTAGGGTGTTTTACCAATCTTGTGCTTCCAATATGTGAATTTGTGTCATTATGTGTCATTGGTTGAACATTTAGGTCATTTTCGTCCTCCCTAGGCTTATTCTAATCCAATTAGGGTTTTTAACCAATCTTGTGCATCCAATATGTGATTTTGTGTCATTTTGTGTCATTGGTTGAACATTTAGGTCATTTTCGTCCTCCCTAGGCTTATTCTAATCCAATTAGGGTGTTTAACCAATCTAGTGCTTCCAATATGTGAATTTGTATCATTATGTGTCATTGGTTGAACATTTAGGTCATTTTCGTCCTCCCTAGGCTTATTCTAATCCAATTAGGGTTTTTAACCAATCTTGTGCATCCAATATGTGATTTTGTGTCATTTTGTGTCATTGGTTGAACATTTAGGTCATTTTCGTCCTCCCTTGGCTTATTCTTATCCAATTAAGGTTCTTAACCAATCTAGTGCATCCAATGTGTGATTTTGTGTCATTTTGGGTCATTGGTTGAACATTTAGGTCATTTTCGTCCTCCCTAGGCTTATTCTAATCCAATTAGGGTTTTTAACCAATCTTGTGCATCCAATATGTGATTTTGTGTCATTTTGTGTCATTGGTTGAACATTTAGGTCATTTTCGTCCTCCCTAGGCGTATTCTAATCCAATTTGGGTTTTTAACCAATCTTGTGCATCCAATATGTGATTTTGTGTCATTGGTTGAACATTTAGGTCATTTTCGTCCTCCCTAGGCTTATTCTAATCCAATTAGGGTTTTTAACCAATCTTGTGCATCCAATAAGTGATTTTGTGTCATTGGTTGAATATTTAGGTCATTTTCGTCCTCCCTAGGCTTATTCTAATCCAATTAGGGTTTTTAACCAATCTTGTGCATCCAATAAGTGATTTTGTGTCATTGGTTGAACATTTAGGTCATTTTTGTCCTCCTTCAACTTATTCTAATCCATTTAGGGTTTTTAACCAATATTGTGCATCCAATACACAATTTTCTATCATTGGTTGAACATTTAGGTCATTTTCATCCTCTATAGGCTTATTCTAATCCAATTACTGTTTTTAACCAATCTTGTGCATCCAATAAGTGATTTTGTGTCATTGTTTGAATATTTAGGTCATTATCGTGATCCCTAGGCTTATTCTAATCCAATTAGGATTTTTAACCAATCTTGTGCATCCAATAAGTGATTTTGTGTCATTGGTTAAACATTTAGGTCATTTCCGTCATCCTTGGACTTATTCAAATTCAATTAGGGTTTTTAACCAATCTTGTGCATCCAACAACTGATTTTGTGTCATTGGTTGAATATTTAGGTCATTTTCCTCCTCCCTAGGCTTATTCTAATCCAATTAGGGTTCTTAACCAATCTTGTGCATCCAATAAGTGATTTTGTGTCATTGGTTGAACATTTAGGTCATTTTCGTCATCCTTGGACTTATTCTAATTCAATTAGGGTATTTAACCAATCTTGTGCATCCAACACGTGATTTTGTGTCATTGGTTGAACATTTAGGTCATTTTTGTCCTCCTTCCACTTATTCTAATCCATTTAGCGTTTTTAACCAATCTTGTGCATCCAATAAGTGATTTTGTGTCATTGGTTGAACATTTAGGTCATTTTCGTTATCCTTGGACTTATTCTAATTCAATTAGGGTTTTCAATCAATCTTGTGCACCCAACAAGTGATTTTCTGTCATTGGTTGAACATTTAGGTCATTTCCGTCCTCCCTAGGCTAATTCTAATCCAATTAGGGTTTTTAACCAACCTTGTGCATCCAATAAGTGATTTTGTGTCATTGGTTGAACATTTAGGTCATTTTCGTCATCCTTCGACTTATTCTAATTCAATTAGGGTTTTTAACCAATCTTGTGCATCCAACAAGTGATTTTGTGTCATTGGTTGAACATTTAGGTCATTTTCGTCCTCCCTAGGCTTATTCTAGTCCAATTAGCGTTTTTAACCAATCTTGTGCATCCAATAAGTGATTTTGTGTCATTGGTTGAACATTTAGGTCATTTTCGTCATCCTTGGACTTATTCTAATTGAATTAGGGTTTTTAACCAATCTTGTGCACCCAACAAGTGATTTTGTGTCATTAGTTGAACATATAGGTCATTTCCGTCCTCCCTAGGCTTATTCTAATTCGCTTAAGGTTTTTAACCCACCTTGTGCATCCAATAAGTGATTTTGTGTTATTGATTGAACGTTTAGGTCATTTTCGTCATCCTTGGACTTATTCTAATTCAATTAGGGTTTTTAACCAATCTTGTCATCCAACAAGTGATTTTGTGTCATTGGTTGAACATTTTGGTCATTTTCGTCTTCCCTAGGCTTATTCTAATCCAATTAGGGTTTTTAACCAATCTTGTGCATCCAATAAGTTATTTTGTGTCATTGGTTGAACATTTTGGTCATTTTCGTCATCCTTGGACTTGTTCTAATTCAATTAGGGTTTTTAACCAATCTTGTGCATCCAACAAGTGATTTTGTGTCATTAGTTGAACATTTAGTTCATTTTCGTCATCCCTAGGCTTATTCTAATCCAATTAGGATTTTTAACCAATCTTGTGCATCCAATAAGTGATTTTGTGTCATTGGTTAAACATTTAGGTCATTTCCGTCATCCTTGGACTTATTCAAATTCAATTAGGGTTTTTAACCAATCTTGTGCATCCAACAATTGATTTTGTGTCATTGGTTGAATATTTAGGTCATTTTCGTCCTCCCTAGGCTTATTCTAATCCAATTAGGGTTCTTAACCAATCTTGTGCATCCAATAAGTGATTTTGTGTCATTGGTTGAACATTTAGGTCATTTTCGTCATCCTTGGACATATTCTAATTCAATTAGGGTATTTAACCAATCTTGTGCATCCAACAAGTGATTTTGTGTCATTGGTTGAACATTTAGGTCATTTTTGTCCTCCTTCCACTTATTCTAATCCATTTAGGGTTTTTAACAAATCTTGTGCATCCAATGAGTGATTTTGTGTCATTGGTTGAACATTTCGGTCATTTTCGTCTTCCCTAGGCTTATTCTAATCCAATTAGGGTTTTTAACCAATCTTGTGCATCCAATAAGTGATTTTGCGTCATTGGTTGAACATTTAGGTCATTTTCGTCATCCTTGGACATATTCTAATTCGATTAGGGGTTTTAACCAATCTTGTGCATCCAACAAGTGATTTTGTGTCATTGGTTGGACATTTAGGTCATTTTCGTCATCCTTGGACTTATTTTATATCAATTATGGTTTGTAACCAATCTTGTGCATCCAACAAGTGATTTTGTGTCATTGGTTGAACATTTAGGTCATTTTCGTCCTCCCTAGGCTTATTCTAACCCAATTAGGAATATTAACCACTCTTGTGCATCCAATAAGTGATTTTGTGTCATTGGTTAAACATTTAGGTCATTTCCGACATCCTTGGACTTATTCAAATTCAATTACGGTTTTTAACCAATCTTGTGCATCCAAAAACTGATTTTGTGTCATTGGTTGAATATTTAGGTCATTTTCGTTCTCCCTAGGCTTATTCTAATCCAATTAGGGTTCTTAACCAATCTTGTGCATCGAATAAGTGATTTTGTGTCATTGGTTGAACTTTTAGGTCATTTTCGTCATCCTTGGACTTATTCTAATTCAATTAGGGTATTTAACCAATCTTGTGCATCCAACAAGTGATTTTGTGTCATTGGTTGAACATTTAGGTCATTTTCGTCCTCCCTAAGCTTATTCTAGTCCAATTAGCGTTTTTAACCAATCTTGTGCATCCAATAAGTGATTTTGTGTCATTGGTTGAACATTTAGGTCATTTTCGTCATCCTTGGACTTATTTTAATTCAATTAGGGTTTTTAACCAATCTTGTGCACCCAACAAGTGATTTTGTGTCATTGGTTGAACATTTAGGTCATTTCCGTCCTCCCTAGGCTTATTCTTATCCGCTTAGGGTTTTTAACCAACCTTGTTCATCCAATAAGTGATTTTGTGTCATTGATTGAACATTTAGGCCATTTCCGTCATCCTTGGACTTATTCTAATTCAATTAGGGTTTTTAACCAATCTTGTGCATCCAACAAGTGATTTTGTGTCATTGGTTGAACATTTAGGTCATTTTCGTCCTCCCTAGGCTTATTCTAATCCAATTAGGGTTTTTAACCAATCTTGTGCATCCAATAAGTGATTTTGTGTCATTGGTTGAACATTTAGGTCATTTTCGTCCCCCATAGGCTTTTTCCAATCCAATTAGGATTTTTAACCAATCTTGTGCATCCAATAAGTGATTTTGTGTCATTGGTTGAACATTTCGGTCATTTTTGTCCTCCTTCGACTTATTCTAATCCATTTAGGATTTTTAACCAATCTTGTGCATCCAATACGTGATTTTCTATCATTGGTTGAACATTTAGGTCATTTTCATCCTCCCTAGGCTTATTCTGATCCAATTACTGTTTTTAACCAATCTTGTGCATCCAATAAGTGATTTTGTGTCATTGGTTGAACATTTAGGTCATTTTCGTCATCCCTAGGCTTATTCTAATCCAATTAGGGTTTTTAACCAATCTTGTGCATCCAACAAGTGATTTTGTGTCATTGGTTTAACATTTAGGTCATTTCCGTCATCCTTGGACTTATTCTAATTCAATTAGGGTTTTTAATTAATCTTGTGCATCCAACAACTGATTTTGTGTCATTGGTTGAATATTTAGGTCATTTTCGTCCTCTCTAGGCTTATTCTAATCCAATTAGGGTTTTTAACCAATCTTGTGCATCCAATACGTGATTTTCTATCATTGGTATAACATTTAGGTCATTTTCATCCTCCCTAGGCTTATTCTGATCCAATTACTGTTATTAACCAATCTTGTGCATCCAATAAGTGATTTTGTTTCATTGGTTGAACATTTAGGTCATTTTCGTCATCCCTAGGCTTATTCTAATCCAATTAGGGTTTTTAACCAATCTTGTGCATCCAATAAGTGATTTTGTGTCATTGGTTAAACATTTAGGTCATTCTCGTCATCCTTGGACTTATTCTAATTCAATTAGGGTATTTAACCAATCTTGTGCATCCAATACGTGATTTTCTATCATTGGTTGAACATTTAGGTCATTTCATCCTCCCTAGGCTTATTCTGATCCAATTACTGTTTTTAACCAATCTTGTGCATCCAATAAGTGATTTTGTGTCATTGGTTGAACATTTAGGTCATTTTCGTTATCCCTAGGCTTATTCTAATCCAATTAGGGTTTTTAACTAATCTTGTGCATCCAATAAGTGATTTTGTGTCATTGGTTAAACATTTAGGTCATTTCCGTCATCCTTGGACTTATTCTAATTCAATTAGGGTTTTTAATTAATCTTGTGCATCCAACAACTGATTTTGTGTCATTGGTTAAATATTTAGGTCATTTTCGTCCTCCCTAGGCTTATTCTAATCGAATTAGGGTTTTTAACCAATCTTGTGCATCCAATAAGTGATTTTGTGTCATTGGTTGAACATTTAGGTCATTTTCGTCATCCTTGGACTTATTCTAATTCAATTAGGGTATTTAACCAATCTTGTGCTTGCAACAAGTGATTTTGTGTCATTGGGTGAACATTTAGGTCATTTTAGTCCGCCATAGGCTTTTTCCAATCCAATTAGGATTTTTAACCAATCTTGTGCATCCAATAAGTGATTTTGTGTCATTGGTTGAACATTTCGGTCATTTTTTTCCTCCTTCAACTTATTCTAATCCATTTAGGATTTTTAACCAATCTTGTGAATCCAATACGTGATTTTCTATCATTGGTTGAACATTTAGGTCATTTTCATCCTCCCTAGGCTTATTCTGATCCAATTACTGTTTTTAACCAATCTTGTGCATCCAATAAGTGATTTTGTGTCATTGGTTGAACATTTAGGTCATTTTCGTCATCCCTATGCTTATTGTAATCCAATTAAGGTTTTTAACCAATCTTGTGCATCCAATAAGTGATTTTGTGTCATTGGTTAAACATTTAGGTCATTTCCGTCATCCTTGGACTTATTCTAATTCAATTAGGGTTTTTAATTAATCTTGTGCATCCAACAACTGATTTTGTGTCATTGGTTGAATATTTAGGTCATTTTCGTCCTCTCTAGGCTTATTCTAATCCAATTAGGGTTTTTAACCAATCTTGTGCATCCAATACGTGATTTTCTATCATTGGTTGAACATTTAGGTCATTTTCATCCTCCCTAGGCTTATTCTGATCCAATTACTATTATTAACCAATCTTGTGCATCCAATAAGTGATTTTGTGTCATTGGTTGAACATTTGGGTCATTTTCGTCATCCCTAGGCTTATTCTAATCCAATTAGGGTTTTTAACCAATCTTGTGCATCCAATAAGTGATTTTGTGTCATTGGTTAAAAATTTAGGTCATTTCCGTCATCCTTGGAGTTATTCTAATTCAATTAGGGTTTTTAATTAATCTTGTGCATCCAACAACTGATTTTGTGTCATTGGTTGAATATTTAGGTCATTTTCGTCCTCCCTAGGCTTATTCTAATCGAATTAGGGTTTTTAACCAATCTTGTGCATCCAATAAGTGATTTTGTGTCATTGGTTGAACATTTAGTCATTTTCGTCATCCCAAGGCTTATTCTAATCCAATTAGGAATATTAACCACTCTTGTGCATCCAATAAGTGATTTTGTGTCATTGGTTAAACATTTAGGTCATTTCCGTCATCCTTGGACTTATTGAAATTCAATTAGGGTTTTTAACCAATCTTGTGCATCCAACAATTGATTTTGTGTCATTGGTTGAATATTTAGGTCATTTTCGTCCTCCCTTGTCTTATTCTAATCCAATTAGGGTTCTTAACCAATCTTGTGCATCCAATAAGTGATTTTGTGTCATTGGTTGAACATTTAGGTCATTCTCGTCATCCTTGGACTTATTCTAATTCAATTAGGGTATTTAACCAATCTTGTGCATCCAATACGTGATTTTCTATCATTGGTTGAACATTTAGGTCATTTTCATCCTCCCTAGGCTTATTCTGATCCAATTACTGTTTTTAACCAATCTTGTGCATCCAATAAGTGATTTTGTGTCATTGGTTGAACATTTAGGTCATTTTCGTCATCCCTAGGCTTATTCTAATCCAATTAGGGTATTTAACCTATCACTTGCATCCAACAAGTGATTTTGTGTCATTGGTTGAACATTTAGGTCATTTTTGTCCTCCTTCCACTTATTCTAATCCATTTATGGTTTTTAACCAATCTTGTGCATCCAATAAGTGATTTTGTGTCATTGGTTGAACATTTCGGTCATTTTCGTCTTCCCTAGGCTTATTCTAATCCAATTAGGGTTTTTAACCAATCTTGTGCATCCAATAAGTGATTTTGCGTCATTGGTTGAACATTTAGGTCATTTTCGTCATCCTTGGACATATTCTAATTCGATTAGGGTTTTTAACCAATCTTGTGCATCCAACAAATGATTTTGTGTCATTGGTTGAACATTTAGGTCATTTTCGTCCTCCCTAGGCTTATTCTAATCCAATTAGGGTTTTTAAATAATCTTGTGCATCCAACAAGTAATTTTGTGTCATTGGTTGAACATTTAGGTCATTTTCGTCCTCCCTAGGCTTATTCCAATCCAATTAGGGTTTTTAACCAATCTTGTGCATCCAATAAGTGATTTTGTGTCATTGGTTGAACATTTCGGTCATTTTCGTCTTCCCTAGGCTTATTCTAATCCAATTAGGGTTTTTAACCAATCTTGTGCATCCAATAAGTGATTTTGCGTCATTGGTTGAACATTTTGGTCATTTTCGTCATCCTTGGACATATTCTAATTCGATTAGGGTTTTTAACCAATCTTGTGCATCCAACAAGTGATTTTGTGTCATTGGTTGAACATTTAGGTCATTTTCGTCCTCCCTAGTCTTATTCTAATCCAATTAGGGTTTTTAAATAATCTTGTGCATCCAACAAGTGATTTTGTGTCATTGGTTGAAGATTTAGGTCATTTTCGTCCTCCCTAGGCTTATTCCAATCCAATTAGGGTTTTTAACCAATCTTGTGCATCCAATAAGTGATTTTGTGTCATTGGTTGAACATTTCGGTCATTTTTGTCCTCCTTCAACTTATTCTAATCCATTTAAGGTTTTTAACCAATCTTGTGCATCCAATACGTGATTTTCTATCATTGGTTGAACATTTAGGTCATTTTCATCCTCCCTAGGCTTATTCTGATCCAATTATTGTTTTTAACCAATCTTGTGCATCCAATAAGTGATTTTGTGTCATTGGTTGAACATTTAGGTCATTTTCGTCATCCCTAGGCTTATTCTAATCCAATTAGGGTTTTTAACCAATCTTGTGCATCCAATAAGTGATTTTGTGTCATTGGTTGAACATTTAGTCATTTTCGTCATCCCAAGGCTTATTCTAATCCAATTAGGAATATTAACCACTCTTGTGCATCCAATAAGTGATTTTGTGTCATTGGTTAAACATTTAGGTCATTTCCGTCATCCTTGGACTTATTGAAATTCAATTAGGGTTTTTAACCAATCATGTGCATCCAACAACTGATTTTGGGTCATTGGTTGAATATTTAGGTCATTTTCGTCCTCCCTAGTCTTATTCTAATCCAATTAGGGTTCTTAACCAATCTTGTGCATCCAATAAGTGATTTGGTGTCATTGGTTGAACATTTAGGTCATTTTCGTCATCCTTGGACTTATTCTAATTCAATTAGGGTATTTAACCAATCTTGTGCATCAAATACGTTATTTTCTATCATTGGTTGAACATTTAAGTCATTTTTATCCTCCCTAGGCTTGTTCTGATCCAATTACTGTTTTTAACCAATCTTGTTCATCCAATAAGTGATTTTGTGTCATTGGTTGAACATTTAGGTCATTTTCGTCATCCCTAGGCTTATTCTAATCCAATTAGGGTTTTTAACCAATCTTGTGCATCCAATAACTGATTTTGTGTCATTGGTTAAACATTTAGGTCATTTCCGTCATCCTTGGACTTATTCTAATTCAATTAGGGTTTTTAATTAATCTTGTGCATCCAACAACTGATTTTGTGTCATTGGTTGAATATTTAGGTCATTTTCGTCCTCCCTAGGCTTATTCTAATCCAATTAGGGTTTTTAACCAATCTTGTGCATCCAATACGTGATTTTCTATCATTGGTTGAACATTTAGGTCATTTTCATCCTCCCTAGGCTTATTCTGATTCAATTACTGTTATTAACCAATCTTGTGCATCCAATAAGTGATTTTGTGTCATTGGTTGAACATTTAGGTCATTTTCGTCCTCCCTAGGCTTATTCAAATCGAATTAGGGTTTTTAACCAATCTTGTGCATCCAATAAGTGATTTTGTGTCATTGGTTGAACATTTTGGTCATTTTCGTCATCCCAAGGCTTATTTTAATCCAATTAGGATTTTTAACCACTCTTGTGCATCCAATAAGTGATTTTGTGTCATTGGTTAAACATTTAGGTCATTTCCGTCATCCTTGGACTTATTCAAATTCAATTAGGGTTTTTAACCAATCTTGTGCATCCAACAACTGAGTTTGTGTCATTGGTTGAATATTTAGGTCATTTTCGTCCTCCCTAGGCTTATTCTAATCCAATTAGGGTTCTTAACCAATCTTGTGCATCCAATAAGTGATTTTGTGTCATTGGTTGGACATTTAGGTCATTTTCGTCATCCTTGGACTTATTCTAATTCAATTAGGGTATTTAACCTATCTTGTGCGTCCAACAAGTGATTTTGTGTCATTGGTTGAACATTTAGGTCATTTTTGTCCTCCTTCCACTTATTCTAATCCATTTATGGTTTTTAACCAATCTTGTGCACCCAATAAGTGATTTTGTGTCATTGGTTGAACATTTCGGTCATTTTCGTCTTCCCTAGGCTTATTCTAATCCAATTAGGGTTTTTAACCAATCTTGTGCATCCAATAAGTGATTTTGCGTCATTGGTTGAACATTTAGGTCATTTTCGTCATCCTTGGACATATTCTAATTCGATTAGGGTTTTTAACCAATCTTGTGCATCCAACAAATGATTTTGTGTCATTGGTTGAACATTTAGGTCATTTTCGTCCTCCCTAGGCTTATTCTAATCCAATTAGGGTTTTTAAATAATCTTGTGCATCCAACAAGTAATTTTGTGTCATTGGTTGAACATTTAGGTCATTTTCGTCCTCCCTAGGCTTATTCCAATCCAATTAGGGTTTTTAACCAATCTTGTGCATCCAATAAGTGATTTTGTGTCATTGGTTGAACATTTCGGTCATTTTCGTCTTCCCTAGGCTTATTCTAATCCAATTAGGGTTTTTAACCAATCTTGTGCATCCAATAAGTGATTTTGCGTCATTGGTTGAACATTTTGGTCATTTTCGTCATCCTTGGACATATTCTAATTCGATTAGGGTTTTTAACCAATCTTGTGCATCCAACAAGTGATTTTGTGTCATTGGTTGAACATTTAGGTCATTTTCGTCCTCCCTAGTCTTATTCTAATCCAATTAGGGTTTTTAAATAATCTTGTGCATCCAACAAGTGATTTTGTGTCATTGGTTGAAGATTTAGGTCATTTTCGTCCTCCCTAGGCTTATTCCAATCCAATTAGGGTTTTTAACCAATCTTGTGCATCCAATAAGTGATTTTGTGTCATTGGTTGAACATTTCGGTCATTTTTGTCCTCCTTCAACTTATTCTAATCCATTTAAGGTTTTTAACCAATCTTGTGCATCCAATACGTGATTTTCTATCATTGGTTGAACATTTAGGTCATTTTCATCCTCCCTAGGCTTATTCTGATCCAATTATTGTTTTTAACCAATCTTGTGCATCCAATAAGTGATTTTGTGTCATTGGTTGAACATTTAGGTCATTTTCGTCATCCCTAGGCTTATTCTAATCCAATTAGGGTTTTTAACCAATCTTGTGCATCCAATAAGTGATTTTGTGTCATTGGTTGAACATTTAGTCATTTTCGTCATCCCAAGGCTTATTCTAATCCAATTAGGAATATTAACCACTCTTGTGCATCCAATAAGTGATTTTGTGTCATTGGTTAAACATTTAGGTCATTTCCGTCATCCTTGGACTTATTGAAATTCAATTAGGGTTTTTAACCAATCTTGTGCATCCAACAACTGATTTTGTGTCATTGGTTGAATATTTAGGTCATTTTCGTCCTCCCTAGTCTTATTCTAATCCAATTAGGGTTCTTAACCATTCTTGTGCATCCAATAAGTGATTTTGTGTCATTGGTTGAACATTTAGGTCATTTTCGTCATCCTTGGACTTATTCTAATTCAATTAGGGTATTTAACCAATCTTGTGCATCAAATACGTTATTTTCTATCATTGGTTGAACATTTAGGTCATTTTTATCCTCCCTAGGCTTGTTCTGATCCAATTACTGTTTTTAACCAATCTTGTTCATCCAATAAGTGATTTTGTGTCATTGGTTGAACATTTAGGTCATTTTCGTCATCCCTAGGCTTATTCTAATCCAATTAGGGTTTTTAACCAATCTTGTGCATCCAATAACTGATTTTGTGTCATTGGTTAAACATTTAGGTCATTTCCGTCATCCTTGGACTTATTCTAATTCAATTAGGGTATTTAACCAATCTTGTGCATCAAATACGTTATTTTCTATCATTGGTTGAACATTTAAGTCATTTTTATCCTCCCTAGGCTTGTTCTGATCCAATTACTGTTTTTAACCAATCTTGTGCATCCCACAACTGATTTTGTGTCATTGGTTGAATATTTAGGTCATTTTCTTCCTCCCTAGGCTTATTCTAATCCAATTAGGGTTCTTAACCAATCTTGTGCATCCAATAAGTGATTTTGGGTCATTGGTTGAACATTTAGGTCATTTTCGTCATCCTTGGACTTATTCTAATTCAATTAGGGTATTTAACCAATCTTGTGCATCCAACAAGTGATTTTGTGTCATTGGTTGAACATTTAGGTCATTTTTGTCCTCCTTCCACTTATTCTAATCCATATAGGGTTTTTAACCAATCTTGTGCATCCTATAAGTGATTTTGTGTCATTGGTTGAACATTTCGGTTATTTTCGTCTTCCCTAGGCTTATTCTAATCCAATTAGGGTTTTTAACCAATCTTGTGCATCCAATAACTGATTTTGTGTCATTGGTTAAACATTTAGGTCATTTCCGTCATCCTTGGACTTATTCTAATTCAATTAGGGTTTTTAATTAATCTTGTGCATCCAACAACTGATTTTGTGTCATTGGTTGAATATTTAGGTCATTTTCGTCCTCCCTAGGCTTATTCTAATCCAATTAGGGTTTTTAACCAATCTTGTGCATCCAATACGTGATTTTCTATCATTGGTTGAACATTTAGGTCATTTTCATCCTCCCTAGGCTTATTTTGATCCAATTACTGTTATTAACCAATCTTGTGCATCCAATAAGTGATTTTGTTTCATTGGTTGAACATTTAGGTCATTTTCGTCATCCCTAGGCTTATTCTAATCCAATTAGGGTTTTTAACCAATCTTGTGCATCCAATAAGTGATTTTGTGTCATTGGTTAAACATTTAGGTCATTTCCGTCATCCTTGGACTTATTCTAATTCAATTAGGGTTTTTAATTAATCTTGTGCATCCAACAACTGATTTTGTGTCATTGGTTAAATATTTAGGTCATTTTCGTCCTCCCTAGGCTTATTCTAATCGAATTAGGGTTTTTAACCAATTTTGTGCATCCAATAAGTGATTTTGTGTCATTGGTTGAACATTTAGGTCATTTTCGTCATCCCAAGGCTTATTCTAACCCAATTAGGAAGATTAACCACTCCTATGCATCCAATAAGTAATTTTGTGTCATTGGTTAAACATTTAGGTCATTTCCGTCATCCTTGGACTTATTCAAATTCAATTAGGGTTTTTAACCAATCTTGTGCATCCCACAACTGATTTTGTGTCATTGGTTGAATATTTAGGTCATTTTCTTCCTCCCTAGGCTTATTCTAATCCAATTAGGGTTCTTAACCAATCTTGTGCATCCAATAAGTGATTTTGTGTCATTGGTTGAACATTTAGGTCATTTTCGTCATCCTTGGACTTATTCTAATTAAATTAGGGTATTTAACCAATCTTGTGCATCCAACAAGTGATTTTGTGTCATTGGTTGAACATTTAGGTCATTTTTGTCCTCCTTCCACTTATTCTAATCCATATAGGGTTTTTAACCAATCTTGTGCATCCTATAAGTGATTTTGTGTCATTGGTTGAACATTTCGGTTATTTTCGTCTTCCCTAGGCTTATTCTAATCCAATTAGGGTTTTTAACCAATCTTGTGCATCCAATAAGTGATTTTGTGTCATTGGTTAAACATTTAGGTCATTTCCGTCATCCTTGGACTTATTCTAATTTAATTAGGGTTTTTAATTAATCTTGTGCATCCAACAACTGATTTTGTGTCATTGGTTGAATATTTAGGTCATTTTCGTCCTCCCTAGGCTTATTCTAATTCAATTAGGGTTTTTAACCAATCTTGTGCATCCAATACGTGATTTTCTATCATTGGTTGAACATTTAGGTCATTTTCATCCTCCCTAGGCTTATTCTGATCCAATTACTCTTATTAACCAATCTTGTGCATCCAATAAGTGATTTTGTGTCATTGGTTGAACATTTAGGTCATTTTCGTCATCCCTAGGCTTATTCTAATCCAATTAGGGTTTTTAACAAATCTTGTGCATCCAATAAGTGATTTTGTGTCATTGGTTAAACATTTAGGTCATTTCCGTCATCCTTGGACTTATTCTAATTCAATTAGGGTTTTTAATTAATCTTGTGCATCCAACAACTGATTTTGTGTCATTGGCTGAATATTTAGGTCATTTTCATCCTCCCTAGGCTAATTCTAATCGAATTAGGGTTTTTAACCAATCTTGTGCATCCAATAAGTGATTTTGTGTCATTGGTTGAACATTTAGGTCATTTTCGTCATCCCAAGGCTTATTCTAATCCAATTAGGATTTTTAACCACTCTTGTGCATCCAATAAGTGATTTTGTGTCATTGGTTAAACATTTAGGTCATTTCCGTCATCCTTGGACTTATTCAAATTCAATTAGGGTTTTTAACCAATCTTGTGCATCCAACAACTGATTTTGTGTCATTGGTTGGATATTTAGGTTATTTTCGTCCTCCCTAGGCTTATTCTAATCCAATTAGGGTTCTTAACAAATCTTGTGCATCCAATAAGTGATTTTGTGTCATTGGTTGAACATTTAGGTCATTTTCGTCATCTTTGGACTTATTCTAATTCAATTAGGGTATTTAACCAATCTTGTGCATCTAACAAGTGATTTTGTGTCATTGGTTGAACATTTAGGTCATTTTTGTCCTCCTTCCACTTATTCTAATCCATTTAGGGTTTTTAACCAATCTTGTGCATCCAATAAGTGATTTTGTGTCATTGGTTGAACATTTCGGTCATTTTCGTCTTCCCTAGGCTTATTCTAATCCAATTAGGGTTTTTAACCAATCTTGTGCATCCAATAAGTGATTTTGCGTCATTGGTTGAACATTTAGGTCATTTTCGTCATCCTTGGACTTATTCTAATTCAATTAGGGTTTTTAACCAATCTTGTGCATCCAACAAGTGATTTTGTGTCATTGGTTGAACATTTAGGTCATCTTCATCCTCCCTAGGCTTATTCTGATCCAATTACTGTTTTTAACCAATCTTGTGCATCCAATAATTGATTTTGTGTCATTGGTTGAACATTTAGGTCATTTTCGTCATCCCTAGGCTTATTCTAATCCAATTAGGGTTTTTAACCAATCTTGTGCATCCAATAAGTGATTTTGTGTCATTGGTTAAATATTTAGGTCATTTCCGTCATCCTTGGACTTATTCTAATTTAATTAGGGTTTTTAATTAATCTTGTGCATCCAACAACTGATTTTGTGTCATTGGTTGAATATTTAGGTCATTTTCGTCCTCCCTAGGCTTATTCTAATCGAATTAGGGTTTTTAACCAATCTTGTGCATCCAATAAGTGATTTTGTGTGATTGGTTGAACATTTAGGTCATTTTCGTCATCCCAAGGCTTATTCTAATCCAATTAGGATTTTTAACCACTCTTGTGCATCCAATAAGTGATTTTGTGTCATTGGTTAAACATTAAGGTCATTTCCGTCATCCTTGGACTTATTCTAATTCAATTAGGGTATTTAACCAATCTTGTGCATCCAATACGTGATTTTCTATCATTGGTTGAACATTTAGGTCATTTTCATCCTCCCTAGGCTTATTCTGATCCAATTACTGTTTTTAACCAATCTTGTGCATCCAATAAGTGATTTTGTGTCATTGGTTGAACATTTAGGTCATTTTCGTCATCCCTAGGCTTATTCTAATCCAATTAGGGTATTTAACCTATCACTTGCATCCAACAAGTGATTTTGTGTCATTGGTTGAACATTTAGGTCATTTTTGTCCTCCTTCCACTTATTCTAATCCATTTATGGTTTTTAACCAATCTTGTGCATCCAATAAGTGATTTTGTGTCATTGGTTGAACATTTCGGTCATTTTCGTCTTCCCTAGGCTTATTCTAATCCAATTAGGGTTTTTAACCAATCTTGTGCATCCAATAAGTGATTTTGCGTCATTGGTTGAACATTTAGGTCATTTTCGTCATCCTTGGACATATTCTAATTCGATTAGGGTTTTTAACCAATCTTGTGCATCCAACAAGTGATTTTGTGTCATTGGTTGAACATTTAGGTCATTTTCGTCCTCCCTAGGCTTATTCCAATCCAATTAGGGTTTTTAACCAATCTTGTGCATCCAATAAGTGATTTTGTGTCATTGGTTGAACATTTCGGTCATTTTCGTCTTCCCTAGGCTTATTCTAATCCAATTAGGGTTTTTAACCAATCTTGTGCATCCAATAAGTGATTTTGCGTCATTCGTTGAACATTTAGGTCATTTTCGTCATCCTTGGACATATTCTAATTCGATTAGGGTTTTTAACCAATCTTGTGCATCCAACAAGTGATTTTGTGTCATTGGTTGAACATTTAGGTCATTTTCGTCCTCCCTAGGCTTATTCTAATCCAATTAGGGTTTTTAAATAATCTTGTGCATCCAACAAGTGATTTTGTGTCATTGGTTGAACATTTAGGTCATTTTCGTCCTCCCTAGGCTTATTCTAATCCAATTAGGGTTTTTAACCAATCTTGTGCATCCAATAAGTGATTTTGTGTCATTGGTTGAACATTTAGGTCATTTTCGTCATCCCTAGGCTTATTCTAATCCAATTAGGGTTTTTAACCAATCTTGTGCATCCAATAAGTGATTTTGTGTCATTGGTTAAACATTTAGGTCATTTCCGTCATCCTTGGACTTATTCTAATTTAATTAGGGTTTTTAATTAATCTTGTGCATCCAACAACTGATTTTGTGTCATTGGTTGAATATTTAGGTCATTTACGTCCTCCCTAGGCTTATTCTAATCGAATTAGGGTTTTTAACCAATCTTGTGCATCCAATAAGTGATTTTGTGTCATTGGTTGAACATTTAGGTCATTTCGTCATCCCAAGGCTTATTCTAATCCAATTAGGATTTTTAACCACTCTTGTGCATCCAATAAGTGATTTTGTGTCATTGGTTAAACATTTAGGTCATTTCCGTCATCCTTGGACTTATTCAAATTCAATTAGGGTTTTTAACCAATCTTGTGCATCCAACAACTGATTTTGTGTCATTGGTTGAATATTTAGGTCATTTTCGTCCTCCCTAGGCTTATTCTAATCCAATTAGGGTTCTTAACCAATCTTGTGCATCCAATAAGTGATTTTGTGTCATTGGTTGGACATTTAGGTCATTTTCGTCATCCTTGGACTTATTCTAATTCAATTAGGGTATTTAACCTATCTTGTGCATCCAACAAGTGATTTTGTGTCATTGGTTAAACATTTAGGTCATTTTTGTCCTCCTTCCACTTATTCTAATCCATTTATGGTTTTTAACCAATCTTGTGCATCCAATAAGTGATTTTGTGTCATTGGTTGAACATTTCGGTCATTTTCGTCTTCCCTAGGCTTATTCTAATCCAATTAGGGTTTTTAACCAATCTTGTGCATCCAATAAGTGATTTTGCGTCATTGGTTGAACATTTTGGTCATTTTCGTCATCCTTGGACATATTCTAATTCGATTAGGGTTTTTAACCAATCTTGTGCATCCAACAAGTGATTTTGTGTCATTGGTTGAACATTTAGGTCATTTTCGTCCTCCCTAGTCTTATTCTAATCCAATTAGGGTTTTTAAATAATCTTGTGCATCCAACAAGTGATTTTGTGTCATTGGTTGAAGATTTAGGTCATTTTCGTCCTCCCTAGGCTTATTCCAATCCAATTAGGGTTTTTAACCAATCTTGTGCATCCAATAAGTGATTTTGTGTCATTGGTTGAACATTTCGGTCATTTTCGTCTTCCCTAGGCTTATTCTAATCCAATTAGGGTTTTTAACCAATCTTGTGCATCCAATAAGTGATTTTGTGTCATTGGTTAAACATTTAGGTCATTTTCGTCATCCTTGGACTTATTCTAATTCAATTAGGGCTTTTAATTAATCTTGTGCATCCAACAACTGATTTTGTGTCATTGGTTGAATATTTAGGTCATTTTCGTCCTCCCTAGGCTTATTCTAATCAGATTAGGGTTTTTAACCAATCTTGTGCATCCAATACGTGATTTTCTATCATTGGTTGAACATTTAGGTCATTTTCATCCTCCCTAGGCTTATTCTGATCCAATTACTGTTATTAACCAATCTTGTGCATCCAATAAGTGATTTTGTGTCATTGGTTGAACATTTAGGTCATTTTCGTCATCCCTAGGCTTATTCTAATCCAATTAGGGTTTTTAACCAATCTTGTGCATCCAATAAGTGATTTTGTGTCATTGGTTGAACATTTAGGTCATTTTTGTCCTCCTTACACTTATTCTAATCCATTTAGGGTTTTTAACCAATCTTGTGCATCCAATAAGTGATTTTGTGTCATTGGTTGAACATTTCGGTCATTTTCGTCTTCCCTAGGCTTATTCTAATCCAATTAGGGTTTTTCACCAATCTTGTGCATCCAATAAGTGATTTTGCGTCATTGGTTGAACATTTAGGTCATTTTCATCCTCCCTAGGCTTATTCTGATCCTATTACTGTTTTTAACCAATCTTGTGCATCCAATAAGTGATTTTGTGTCATTGGTTGAACATTTAGGTCATTTTCGTCATCCCTAGGCTTATTCTAATCCAATTAGGGTTTTTAACCAATCTTGTGCATCCAATAAGTGATTTTGTGTCATTGGTTAAACATTTAGGTCATTTCCGTCATCCTTGGACTTATTCTAATTTAATTAGGGTTTTTAATTAATCTTGTGCATCCAACAACTGATTTTGTGTCATTGGTTGAATATTTAGGTCATTTACGTCCTCCCTAGGCTTATTCTAATCGAATTAGGGTTTTTAACCAATCTTGTGCATCCAATAAGTGATTTTGTGTCATTGGTTGAACATTTAGGTCATTTCGTCATCCCAAGGCTTATTCTAATCCAATTAGGATTTTTAACCACTCTTGTGCATCCAATAAGTGATTTTGTGTCATTGGTTAAACATTTAGGTCATTTCCGTCATCCTTGGACTTATTCAAATTCAATTAGGGTTTTTAACCAATCTTGTGCATCCAACAACTGATTTTGTGTCATTGGTTGAATATTTAGGTCATTTTCGTCCTCCCTAGGCTTATTCTAATCCAATTAGGGTTCTTAACCAATCTTGTGCATCCAATAAGTGATTTTGTGTCATTGGTTTAACATTTAGGTCATTTTCGTCATCCTTGGACTTATTCTAATTCAATTAGGGTATTTAACCAATCTTGTGCATCCAACAAGTGTTTTTGTGTCATTGGTTGAACATTTAGGTCATTTTTGTCCTCCTTCCACTTATTCTAATCCATTTAGGGTTTTTAACCAATCTTGTGCATCCAATAAGTGATTTTGTGTCATTGGTTGAACATTTCGGTCATTTTCGTCTTCCCTAGGCTTATTCTAATCCAATTAGGGTTTTTAACCAATCTTGTGCATCCAATAAGTGATTTTGCGTCATTGGTTAAACATTTAGGTCATTTTCGTCATCCTTGGACATATTCTAATTCGATTAGGGTTTTTAACCAATCTTGTGCATCCAACAAGTGATTTTGTGTCATTGGTTGAACATTTAGGTCATTTTCATCCTCCCTAGGCTTATTCTGATCCAATTACTGTTTTTAACCAATCTTGTGCATCCAATAAGTGATTTTGTGTCATTGGTTAAACATTTAGGTCATTTCCGTCATCCTTGGACTTATTCTAATTTAATTAGGGTTTTTAATTAATCTTGTGCATCCAACAACTGATTTTGTGTCATTGGTTGAATATTTAGGTCATTTTCGTCCTCCCTAGGCTTATTCTAATCGAATTAGGGTTTTTAACCAATCTTGTGCATCCAATAAGTGATTTTGTGTCATTGGTTGAACATTTAGGTCATTTTCGTCATCCCAAGGCTTATTCT
>JBBPBQ010000002.1:32741438-32763760 GCA_037974755.1 Cicer yamashitae | reverse complement strand
GTGATTTTGTGTCATTGGTTAAACATTTAGGTCATTTCCGTCATCCTTGGACTTATTCTAATTCAATTAGGGTTTTTAATTAATCTTGTGCATCCAACAACTGATTTTGTGTCATTGGTTGAATATTTAGGTCATTTTCGTCCTCCCTAGGCTTATTCTAATCCAATTAGGGTTTTTAACCAATCTTGTGCATCCAATACGTGATTTTCTATCATTGGTTGAACATTTAGGTCATTTTCATCCTCCCTTAGGCTTATTCTGATCCAATTACTGTTATTAACCAATCTTGTGCATCCAATAAGTGATTTTGTGTCATTGGTTGAACATTTAGGTCATTTTCGTCATCCCTAGGCTTATTCTAATCCAATAAGGGTTTTTAACCAATCTTGTGCATCCAATAAGTGATTTTGTGTCATTGGTTGAACATTTAGGTCATTTTCGTCATCCTTGGACTTATTCTAATTTAATTAGGGTTTTTAATTAATCTTGTGCATCCAACAACTGATTTTGTGTCATTGGTTGAATATTTAGGTCATTTTCGTCCTCCCTAGGCTTATTCTAATCGAATTAGGGTTTTTAGCCAATCTTGTGCATCCAATAATTGATTTTGTGTCATTGGTTGAACATTTAGGTCATTTTCGTCATCCCAAGGCTTATTCTAATCCAATTAGGATTTTTAACCACTCTTGTGCATCCAATAAGTGATTTTGTGTCATTGGTTAAACATTTAGGTCATTTCCGTCATCCTTGGACTTATTCAAATTCAATTAGGGTTTTTAACCAATCTTGTGCATCCAACAACTGATTTTGTGTCATTGGTTGAATATTTAGGTCATTTTCGTCCTCCCTAGGCTTATTCTAATCCAATTAGGGTTCTTAACCAATCTTGTGCATCCAATAAGTGATTTTGTGTCATTGGTTGGACATTTAGGTCATTTTCGTCATCCTTGGACTTATTCTAATTCAATTAGGGTATTTAACCTATCTTGTGCGTCCAACAAGTGATTTTGTGTCATTGGTTGAACATTTAGGTCATTTTTGTCCTCCTTCCACTTATTCTAATCCATTTATGGTTTTTAACCAATCTTGTGCACCCAATAAGTGATTTTGTGTCATTGGTTGAACATTTCGGTCATTTTCGTCTTCCCTAGGCTTATTCTAATCCAATTAGGGTTTTTAACCAATCTTGTGCATCCAATAAGTGATTTTGCGTCATTGGTTGAACATTTAGGTCATTTTCGTCATCCTTGGAAATATTCTAATTCGATTAGGGTTTTTAACCAATCTTGTGCATCCAACAAGTGATTTTGTGTCATTGGTTGAACATTTAGGTCATTTTCGTCCTCCCTAGGCTTATTCTAATCCAATTAGGGTTTTTAAATAATCTTGTGCATCCAACAAGTGATTTTGTGTCATTGGTTGAACATTTAGGTCATTTTCGTCCTCCCTAGGCTTATTCCAATCCAATTAAGGTTTTTAACCAATCTTGTGCATCCAATAAGTGATTTTGTGTCATTGGTTGAACATTTCGGTCATTTTCGTCTTCCCTAGGCTTATTCTAATCCAATTAGGGTTTTTAACCAATCTTGTGCATCCAATAAGTGATTTTGTGTCATTGGTTAAACATTTAGGTCATTTCCGTCATCCTTGGACTTATTCTAATTCAATTAGGGTTTTTAATTAATCTTGTGCATCCAACAACTGATTTTGTGTCATTGGTTGAATATTTAGGTCATTTTCGTCCTCCCTAGGCTTATTCTAATCCAATTAGGGTTTTTAACCAATCCTGTGCATCCAATACGTGATTTTCTATCATTGGTTGAACATTTAGGTCATTTTCATCCTCCCTAGGCTTATTCTGATCCAATTACTGTTATTAACCAATCTTGTGCATCCAATAAGTGATTTTGTGTCATTTGTTGAACATTTAGGTCATTTTCGTCATCCCTAGGCTTATTCTAATCCAATTAGGATTTTTAACCACTCTTGTGCATCCAATAAGTGATTTTGTGTCATTGGTTAAACATTTAGGTCATTTCCATCATCCTTGGACTTATTCAAATTCAAGTAGGGTTTTTAACCAATCTTGTGCATCCAACAACTGCTTTTGTGTCATTGGTTGGATATTTAGGTTATTTTCGTCCTCCCTAGGCTTATTCTAATTCAATTAGGGTTCTTAACCAATATTGTGCATCCAATAAGTGATTTTGTGTCATTGGTTGAACATTTAGGTCATTTTCGTCATCTTTGGACTTATTCTAATTCAATTAGGGTATTTAACCAATCTTGTGCATCCAACAAGTGATTTTGTGTCATTGGTTGAACATTTAGGTCATTTTTGTCCTCCTTCCACTTATTCTAATCCATTTAGGGTTTTTAACCAATCTTGTGCATCCAATAAGTGATTTTGTGTCATTGGTTGAACATTTCGGTCATTTTCGTCATCCCTAGGCTTATTCTAATCCAATTAGGGTTTTTAACCAATCTTGTGCATCCAATAAGTGATTTTGTGTCATTGGTTAAACATTTAGGTCATTTCCGTCATCCTTGGACTTATTCTAATTCAATTAGGGTTTTTAATGAATCTTGTGCATCCAACAACTGATTTTGTGTCATTGGTTGAATATTTAGGTCATTTTCGTCCTCCCTAGGCTTATTCTAATCCAATTAGGGTTTTTAACCAATCTTGTGCATCCAATACGTGATTTTCTATCATTGGTTGAACATTTAGGTCATTTTCATCCTCCCTAGGCTTATTCTGATCCAATTACTGTTATTAACCAATCTTGTGCATCCAATAAGTGATTTTGTGTCATTGGTTGAACATTTAGGTCATTTTCGTCATCCCTAGGCTTATTCTAATCCAAATAGGGTTTTTAACCAATCTTGTGCATCCAATAAGTGATTTTGTGTCATTGGTTAAACATTTTGGTCATTTCCGTCATCCTTGGACTTATTCTAATTCAATTAGGTTTATTAATTAATCTTGTGCATCCAACAACTGATTTTGTGTCATTGGCTGAATATTTAGGTCATTTTCGTCCTCCCTAGGCTAATTCTAATCGAATTAGGGTTTTTAACCAATCTTGTGCATCCAATAAGTGATTTTGTGTCATTGGTTGAACATTTAGGTCATTTTCGTCATCCCAAGGCTTATTCTAATCCAATTAGGATTTTTAACCACTCTTGTGCATCCAATAAGTGATTTTGTGTCATTGGTTAAACATTTAGGTCATTTCCGTCATCCTTGGACTTATTCTAATTCAATTAGGGTTTTTAATTAATCTTGTGCATCCAACAACTGATTTTGTGTCATTGGTTGAATATTTAGGTCATTTTCGTCCTCCCTAGGCTTATTCTAATCGAATTAGGGTTTTTAAATAATCTTGTGCATCCAATAAGTGATTTTGTGTCATTGGTTAAACATTTAGGTCATTTCCGTCATCCTTGGACTTATTCAAATTCAATTAGGGTTTTTAACCAATCTTGTGCATCCAACAACTGATTTTGTGTCATTGGTTGAATATTTAGGTCATTTTCGTCCTCCCTAGGCTTATTCTAATCGAATTAGGGTTTTTAACCAATCTTGTGCATCCAATAAGTGATTTTGTGTCATTGGTTGAACATTTAGGTCATTTTCGTCATCCCTAGGCTTATTGTAATCCAATTAGGGTTTTTAACCAATCTTGTGCATCCAATAAGTGATTTTGTGTCATTGGTTAAACATTTAGGTCATTTCCGTCATCCTTGGACTTATTCTAATTCAATTAGGGTTTTTAATTAATCTTGTGCATCCAACAACTGATTTTGTGTCATTGGTTGAATATTTAGGTCATTTTCGTCCTCCCTAGGCTTATTCTAATCGAATTAGGGTTTTTAACCAATCTTGTGCATCCAATAAGTGATTTTGTGTCATTGGTTAAACATTTAGGTCATTTCCGTTATCCTTGGACTTATTCTAATTCAATTAGGGTTTTTAATTAATCTTGTGCATCCAACAACTGATTTTGTGTCATTGGTTGAATATTTAGGTCATTTTCGTCCTCGCTAGGCTTATTCTAATCCAATTAGGGTTTTTAACCAATCTTGTGCATCCAATACGTGATTTTCTATCATTGGTTGAACATTTAGGTCATTTTCATCCTCCCTAGGCTTATTCTGATCCAATTACTGTTATTAACCAATCTTGTGCATCCAATAAGTGATTTTGTGTCATTGGTTGAACATTTAGGTCATTTTCGTCATCCCTAGGCTTATTCTAATCCAATTAGGGTTTTTAACCAATCTTGTGCATCCAATAAGTGATTTTGTGTCATTGGTTAAACATTTAGGTCATTTCCGTCATCCTTGGACTTATTCTAATTCAATTAGGGTTTTTAATTAATCTTGTGCATGCAACAACTGATTTTGTGTCATTGGTTGAATATTTAGGTCATTTTCGTCCTCCCTAGGCTTATTCTAATCGAATTAGGGTTTTTAACCAATCTTGGGCATCCAATAAGTGATTTTGTGTCATTGGTTGAACATTTAGTCATTTTCGTCATCCGAAGGCTTATTCTAATCCAATTAGGGTTTTTAACCAATCTTGTGCATCCAATAAGTGATTTTGTGTCATTGGTTAAACATTTAGGTCATTTCCGTCATCCTTGGACTTATTCTAATTCAATTAGGGTTTTTAATTAATCTTGTGCATCCAACAACTGATTTTGTGTCATTGGTTGAATATTTAGGTCATTTTCGTCCTCTCTAGGCTTATTCTAATCCAATTAGGGTTTTTAACCAATCTTGTGCATCCAATACGTGATTTTCTATCATTGGTTGAACATTTAGGTCATTTTCATCCTCCCTAGGCTTATTCTGATCCAATTACTGTTATTAACCAATCTTGTGCATCCAATAAATGATTTTGTTTCATTGGTTGAACATTTAGGTCATTTTCGTCATCCCTTGGCTTATTCTAATCCAATTAGGGTTTTTAACCAATCTTGTGCATCCAATAAGTGATTTTGTGTCATTGGTTAAACATTTAGGTCATTTCCGTTATCCTTGGACTTATTCTAATTCAATTAGGGTTTTTAATTAATCTTGTGCATCCAACAACTGATTTTGTGTCATTGGTTGAATATTTAGGTCATTTTCGTTCTCCCTAGGCTTATTCTAATCCAATTAGGGTTTTTAACCAATCTTGTGCATCCAATACGTGATTTTCTATCATTGGTTGAACATTTAGGTCATTTTCATCCTCCCTAGGCTTATTCTGATCCAATTACTGTTATTAACCAATCTTGTGCATCCAATAAGTGATTTTGTGTCATTGGTTGAACATTTAGGTCATTTTCGTCATCCCTAGGCTTATTCTAATCCAATTAGGGTTTTTAACCAATCTTGTGCATCCAATAAGTGATTTTGTGTCATTGGTTAAACATTTAGGTCATTTCCGTCATCCTTGGACTTATTCTAATTTAATTAGGGTTTTTAATTAATCTTGTGCATCCAACAACTGATTTTGTGTCATTGGTTGAATATTTAGGTCATTTACGTCCTCCCTAGGCTTATTCTAATCGAATTAGGGTTTTTAACCAATCTTGTGCATCCAATAAGTGATTTTGTGTCATTGGTTGAACATTTAGGTCATTTCGTCATCCCAAGGCTTATTCTAATCCAATTAGGATTTTTAACCACTCTTGTGCATCCAATAAGTGATTTTGTGTCATTGGTTAAACATTTAGGTCATTTCCGTCATCCTTGGACTTATTCAAATTCAATTAGGGTTTTTAACCAATCTTGTGCATCCAACAACTGATTTTGTGTCATTGGTTGAATATTTAGGTCATTTTCGTCCTCCCTAGGCTTATTCTAATCCAATTAGGGTTCTTAACCAATCTTGTGCATCCAATAAGTGATTTTGTGTCATTGGTTGGACATTTAGGTCATTTTCGTCATCCTTGGACTTATTCTAATTCAATTAGGGTATTTAACCTATCTTGTGCATCCAACAAGTGATTTTGTGTCATTGGTTGAACATTTAGGTCATTTTTGTCCTCCTTCCACTTATTCTAATCCATTTATGGTTTTTAACCAATCTTGTGCATCCAATAAGTGATTTTGTGTCATTGGTTGAACATTTCGGTCATTTTCGTCTTCCCTAGGCATATTCTAATCCAATTAGGGTTTTTAACCAATCTTGTGCATCCAATAAGTGATTTTGCGTCATTGGTTGAACATTTAGGTCATTTTCGTCATCCTTGGACATATTCTAATTCGATTAGGGTTTTTAACCAATCTTGTGCATCCAACAAGTGATTTTGTGTCATTGGTTGAACATTTAGGTCATTTTCGTCCTCCCTAGGCTTATTCCAATCCAATTAGGGTTTTTAACCAATCTTGTGCATCCAATAAGTGATTTTGTGTCATTGGTTGAACATTTCGGTCATTTTCATCTTCCCTAGGCTTATTCTAATCCAATTAGGTTTTTTAACCAATCTTGTGCATCCAATAAGTGATTTTGTGTCATTGGTTAAACATTTAGGTCATTTCCGTCATCCTTGGACTTATTCTAATTCAATTAGGGTTTTTAATTAATCTTGTGCATCCAACAACTAATTTTGTGTCATTGGTTGAATATTTAGGTCATTTTCGTCCTCCCTAGGCTTATTCTAATCCAATGAGGGTTTTTAACCAATCTTGTGCATCCAATACGTGATTTTCTATCATTGGTTGAACATTTAGGTCATTTTCATACTCCCTAGGCTTATTCTGATCCAATTACTGTTATTAACCAATCTTGTGCATCCAATAAGTGATTTTGCGTCATTGGTTGAACATTTAGGTCATTTTCGTCATCCTTGGACATATTCTAATTCGATTAGGGTTTTTAACCAATCTTGTGCATCTAACAAGTGATTTTGTGTCATTGGTTGAACATTTAGGTCATTTTCGTCCTCCCTAGGCTTATTCCAATCCAATTAGGGTTTTTAACCAATCTTGTGCATCCAATAAGTGATTTTGTGTCATTGGTTGAACATTTCGGTCATTTTCATCTTCCCTAGGCTTATTCTAATCCAATTAGGTTTTTTAACCAATCTTGTGCATCCAATAAGTGATTTTGTGTCATTGGTTAAACATTTAGGTCATTTCCGTCATCCTTGGACTTATTCTAATTCAATTAGGGTTTTTAATTAATCTTGTGCATCCAACAACTAATTTTGTGTCATTGGTTGAATATTTAGGTCATTTTCGTCCTCCCTAGGCTTATTCTAATCCAATGAGGGTTTTTAACCAATCTTGTGCATCCAATACGTGATTTTCTATCATTGGTTGAACATTTAGGTCATTTTCATACTCCCTAGGCTTATTCTGATCCAATTACTGTTATTAACCAATCTTGTGCATCCAATACGTGATTTTGTGTCATTGGTTGAACATTTAGGTCATTTTCGTCATCCCTAGGCTTATTCTAATCCAATTAGGGTTTTTAACCAATCTTGTGCATCCAATAAGTGATTTTGTGTCATTGGTTGAACATTTAGTCATTTTCGTCATCCCAAGGCTTATTCTAATCCAATTAGGAATATTAACCACTCTTGTGCATCCAATAAGTGATTTTGTGTCATTGGTTAAACATTTAGGTCATTTCCGTCATCCTTGGACTTATTCTAATTCAATTAGGGTTTTTAATTAATCTTGTGCATCCAACAACTGATTTTGTGTCATTGGTTAAATATTTAGGTCATTTTCGTCCTCCCTAGGCTTATTCTAATCGAATTAGGGTTTTTAACCAATCTTGTGCATCCAATAAGTGATTTTGTGTCATTGGTTAAACATTTAGGTCATTTTCGTCATCCCAAGGCTTATTCTAATCCAATTAGGATTTTTAACCACTCTTGTGCATCCAATAAGTGATTTTGTGTCATTGGTTAAACATTTAGGTCATTTCCGTCATCCTTGGACTTATTCAAATTCAATTAGGGTTTTTAACCAATCTTGTGCATCCAACAACTGAGTTTGTGTCATTGGTTGAATATTTAGGTCATTTTCGTCCTCCCTAGGCTTATTCTAATCCAATTAGGGTTCTTAACCAATCTTGTGCATCCAATAAGTGATTTTGTGTCATTGGTTGGACATTTAGGTCATTTTCGTCATCCTTGGACTTATTCTAATTCAATTAGGGTATTTAACCTATCTTGTGCGTCCAACAAGTGATTTTGTGTCATTGGTTGAACATTTAGGTCATTTTTGTCCTCCTTCCACTTATTCTAATCCATTTATGGTTTTTAACCAATCTTGTGCACCCAATAAGTGATTTTGTGTCATTGGTTGAACATTTCGGTCATTTTCGTCTTCCCTAGGCTTATTCTAATCCAATTAGGGTTTTTAACCAATCTTGTGCATCCAATAAGTGATTTTGCGTCATTGGTTGAACATTTAGGTCATTTTCGTCATCCTTGGACATATTCTAATTCGATTAGGGTTTTTAACCAATCTTGTGCATCCAACAAGTGATTTTGTGTCATTGGTTGAACATTTAGGTCATTTTCGTCCTCCCTAGGCTTATTCCAATCCAATTAGGGTTTTTAACCAATCTTGTGCATCCAATAAGTGATTTTGTGTCATTGGTTGAACATTTCGGTCATTTTCATCTTCCCTAGGCTTATTCTAATCCAATTAGGTTTTTTAACCAATCTTGTGCATCCAATAAGTGATTTTGTGTCATTGGTTAAACATTTAGGTCATTTCCGTCATCCTTGGACTTATTCTAATTCAATTAGGGTTTTTAATTAATCTTGTGCATCCAACAACTAATTTTGTGTCATTGGTTGAATATTTAGGTCATTTTCGTCCTCCCTAGGCTTATTCTAATCCAATGAGGGTTTTTAACCAATCTTGTGCATCCAATACGTGATTTTCTATCATTGGTTGAACATTTAGGTCATTTTCATACTCCCTAGGCTTATTCTGATCCAATTACTGTTATTAACCAATCTTGTGCATCCAATAAGTGATTTTGCGTCATTGGTTGAACATTTAGGTCATTTTCGTCATCCTTGGACATATTCTAATTCGATTAGGGTTTTTAACCAATCTTGTGCATCTAACAAGTGATTTTGTGTCATTGGTTGAACATTTAGGTCATTTTCGTCCTCCCTAGGCTTATTCCAATCCAATTAGGGTTTTTAACCAATCTTGTGCATCCAATAAGTGATTTTGTGTCATTGGTTGAACATTTCGGTCATTTTCATCTTCCCTAGGCTTATTCTAATCCAATTAGGTTTTTTTAACCAATCTTGTGCATCCAATAAGTGATTTTGTGTCATTGGTTAAACATTTAGGTCATTTCCGTCATCCTTGGACTTATTCTAATTCAATTAGGGTTTTTAATTAATCTTGTGCATCCAACAACTAATTTTGTGTCATTGGTTGAATATTTAGGTCATTTTCGTCCTCCCTAGGCTTATTCTAATCCAATGAGGGTTTTTAACCAATCTTGTGCATCCAATACGTGATTTTCTATCATTGGTTGAACATTTAGGTCATTTTCATACTCCCTAGGCTTATTCTGATCCAATTACTGTTATTAACCAATCTTGTGCATCCAATACGTGATTTTGTGTCATTGGTTGAACATTTAGGTCATTTTCGTCATCCCTAGGCTTATTCTAATCCAATTAGGGTTTTTAACCAATCTTGTGCATCCAATAAGTGATTTTGTGTCATTGGTTGAACATTTAGTCATTTTCGTCATCCCAAGGCTTATTCTAATCCAATTAGGAATATTAACCACTCTTGTGCATCCAATAAGTGATTTTGTGTCATTGGTTAAACATTTAGGTCATTTCCGTCATCCTTGGACTTATTGAAATTCAATTAGGGTTTTTAACCAATCTTGTGCATCCAACAACTGATTTTGTGTCATTGGTTGAATATTTAGGTCATTTTCGTCCTCCCTAGTCTTATTCTAATCCAATTAGGGTTCTTAACCAATCTTGTGCATCCAATAAGTGATTTTGTGTCATTGGTTGAACATTTAGGTCATTTTCGTCATCCTTGGACTTATTCTAATTCAATTAGGGTATTTAACCAATCTTGTGCATCAAATACGTTATTTTCTATCATTGGTTGAACATTTAGGTCATTTTTATCCTCCCTAGGCTTGTTCTGATCCAATTACTGTTTTTAACCAATCTTGTTCATCCAATAAGTGATTTTGTGTCATTGGTTGAACATTTAGGTCATTTTCGTCATCCCTAGGCTTATTCTAATCCAATTAGGGTTTTTAACCAATCTTGTGCATCCAATAACTGATTTTGTGTCATTGGTTAAACATTTAGGTCATTTCCGTCATCCTTGGACTTATTCTAATTCAATTAGGGTTTTTAATTAATCTTGTGCATCCAATAAGTGATTTTGTGTCATTGGTTGAATATTTAGGTCATTTTCGTCCTCCCTAGGCTTATTCTAATCCAATTAGGGTTTTTAACCAATCTTGTGCATCCAATACGTGATTTTCTATCATTGGTTGAACATTTAGGTCATTTTCATCCTCCCTAGGCTTATTCTGATTCAATTACTGTTATTAACCAATCTTGTGCATCCAATAAGTGATTTTGTGTCATTGGTTGAACATTTAGGTCATTTTCGTCCTCCCTAGGCTTATTCAAATCGAATTAGGGTTTTTAACCAATCTTGTGCATCCAATAAGTGATTTTGTGTCATTGGTTGAACATTTTGGTCATTTTCGTCATCCCAAGGCTTATTTTAATCCAATTAGGATTTTTAACCACTCTTGTGCATCCAATAAGTGATTTTGTGTCATTGGTTAAACATTTAGGTCATTTCCGTCATCCTTGGACTTATTCAAATTCAATTAGGGTTTTTAACCAATCTTGTGCATCCAACAACTGAGTTTGTGTCATTGGTTGAATATTTAGGTCATTTTCGTCCTCCCTAGGCTTATTCTAATCCAATTAGGGTTCTTAACCAATCTTGTGCATCCAATAAGTGATTTTGTGTCATTGGTTGGACATTTAGGTCATTTTCGTCATCCTTGGACTTATTCTAATTCAATTAGGGTATTTAACCTATCTTGTGCATCCAACAAGTGATTTTGTGTCATTGGTTGAACATTTAGGTCATTTTTGTCCTCCTTCCACTTATTCTAATCCATTTATGGTTTTTAACCAATCTTGTGCATCCAATAAGTGATTTTGTGTCATTGGTTGAACATTTCGGTCATTTTCGTCTTCCCTAGGCATATTCTAATCCAATTAGGGTTTTTAACCAATCTTGTGCATCCAATAAGTGATTTTGCGTCATTGGTTGAACATTTAGGTCATTTTCGTCATCCTTGGACATATTCTAATTCGATTAGGGTTTTTAACCAATCTTGTGCATCCAACAAGTGATTTTGTGTCATTGGTTGAACATTTAGGTCATTTTCGTCCTCCCTAGGCTTATTCCAATCCAATTAGGGTTTTTAACCAATCTTGTGCATCCAATAAGTGATTTTGTGTCATTGGTTGAACATTTCGGTCATTTTCGTCTTCCCTAGGCTTATTCTAATCCAATTAGGGTTTTTAACCAATCTTGTGCATCCAATAAGTGATTTTGTGTCATTGGTTAAACATTTAGGTCATTTTCGTCATCCTTGGACTTATTCTAATTCAATTAGGGCTTTTAATTAATCTTGTGCATCCAACAACTGATTTTGTGTCATTGGTTGAATATTTAGGTCATTTTCGTCCTCCCTAGGCTTATTCTAATCAGATTAGGGTTTTTAACCAATCTTGTGCATCCAATACGTGATTTTCTATCATTGGTTGAACATTTAGGTCATTTTCATCCTCCCTAGGCTTATTCTGATCCAATTACTGTTATTAACCAATCTTGTGCATCCAATAAGTGATTTTGTGTCATTGGTTGAACATTTAGGTCATTTTCGTCATCCCTAGGCTTATTCTAATCCAATTAGGGTTTTTAACCAATCTTGTGCATCCAATAAGTGATTTTGTGTCATTGGTTGAACATTTAGGTCATTTTTGTCCTCCTTACACTTATTCTAATCCATTTAGGGTTTTTAACCAATCTTGTGCATCCAATAAGTGATTTTGTGTCATTGGTTGAACATTTCGGTCATTTTCGTCTTCCCTAGGCTTATTCTAATCCAATTAGGGTTTTTAACCAATCTTGTGCATCCAATAAGTGATTTTGCGTCATTGGTTGAACATTTAGGTCATTTTCATCCTCCCTAGGCTTATTCTGATCCTATTACTGTTTTTAACCAATCTTGTGCATCCAATAAGTGATTTTGTGTCATTGGTTGAACATTTAGGTCATTTTCGTCATCCCTAGGCTTATTCTAATCCAATTAGGGTTTTTAACCAATCTTGTGCATCCAATAAGTGATTTTGTGTCATTGGTTAAACATTTAGGTCATTTCCGTCATCCTTGGACTTATTCTAATTTAATTAGGGTTTTTAATTAATCTTGTGCATCCAACAACTGATTTTGTGTCATTGGTTGAATATTTAGGTCATTTTCGTCCTCCCTAGGCTTATTCTAATCGAATTAGGGTTTTTAACCAATCTTGTGCATCCAATAAGTGATTTTGTGTCATTGGTTGAACATTTAGGTCATTTTCGTCATCCCTAGGCTTATTGTAATCCAATTAGGGTTTTTAACCAATCTTGTGCATCCAATAAGTGATTTTGTGTCATTGGTTAAACATTTAGGTCATTTCCGTCATCCTTGGACTTATTCTAATTCAATTAGGGTTTTTAATTAATCTTGTGCATCCAACAACTAATTTTGTGTCATTGGTTGAATATTTAGGTCATTTTCAACCTCCCTAGGCTTATTCTAATCCAATTAGGGTTTTTAACCAATCTTGTGCATCCAATACGTGATTTTCTATCATTGGTTGAACATTTAGGTCATTTTCATACTCCCTAGGCTTATTCTGATCCAATTACTGTTATTAACCAATCTTGTGCATCCAATACGTGATTTTGTGTCATTGGTTGAACATTTAGGTCATTTTCGTCATCCCTAGGCTTATTCTAATCCAATTAGGGTTTTTAACCAATCTTGTGCATCCAATAAGTGATTTTGTGTCATTGGTTGAACATTTAGTCATTTTCGTCATCCCAAGGCTTATTCTAATCCAATTAGGAATATTAACCACTCTTGTGCATCCAATAAGTGATTTTGTGTCATTGGTTAAACATTTAGGTCATTTCCGTCATCCTTGGACTTATTGAAATTCAATTAGGGTTTTTAACCAATCTTGTGCATCCAACAACTGATTTTGTGTCATTGGTTGAATATTTAGGTCATTTTCGTCCTCCCTAGTCTTATTCTAATCCAATTAGGGTTCTTAACCATACTTGTGCATCCAATAAGTGATTTTGTGTCATTGGTTGAACATTTAGGTCATTTTCGTCATCCTTGGACTTATTCTAATTCAATTAGGGTATTTAACCAATCTTGTGCATCAAATACGTTATTTTCTATCATTGGTTGAACATTTAGGTCATTTTTATCCTCCCTAGGCTTGTTCTGATCCAATTACTGTTTTTAACCAATCTTGTTCATCCAATAAGTGATTTTGTGTCATTGGTTGAACATTTAGGTCATTTTCGTCATCCCTAGGCTTATTCTAATCCAATTAGGGTTTTTAACCAATCTTGTGCATCCAATAACTGATTTTGTGTCATTGGTTAAACATTTAGGTCATTTCCGTCATCCTTGGACTTATTCTAATTCAATTAGGGTTTTTAATTAATCTTGTGCATCCAATAAGTGATTTTGTGTCATTGGTTGAATATTTAGGTCATTTTCGTCCTCCCTAGGCTTATTCTAATCCAATTAGGGTTTTTAACCAATCTTGTGCATCCAATACGTGATTTTCTATCATTGGTTGAACATTTAGGTCATTTTCATCCTCCCTAGGCTTATTCTGATTCAATTACTGTTATTAACCAATCTTGTGCATCCAATAAGTGATTTTGTGTCATTGGTTGAACATTTAGGTCATTTTCGTCCTCCCTAGGCTTATTCAAATCGAATTAGGGTTTTTAACCAATCTTGTGCATCCAATAAGTGATTTTGTGTCATTGGTTGAACATTTTGGTCATTTTCGTCATCCCAAGGCTTATTTTAATCCAATTAGGATTTTTAACCACTCTTGTGCATCCAATAAGTGATTTTGTGTCATTGGTTAAACATTTAGGTCATTTCCGTCATCCTTGGACTTATTCAAATTCAATTAGGGTTTTTAACCAATCTTGTGCATCCAACAACTGAGTTTGTGTCATTGGTTGAATATTTAGGTCATTTTCGTCCTCCCTAGGCTTATTCTAATCCAATTAGGGTTCTTAACCAATCTTGTGCATCCAATAAGTGATTTTGTGTCATTGGTTGGACATTTAGGTCATTTTCGTCATCCTTGGACTTATTCTAATTCAACTAGGGTATTTAACCTATCTTGTGCATCCAACAAGTGATTTTGTGTCATTGGTTGAACATTTAGGTCATTTTTGTCCTCCTTCCACTTATTCTAATCCATTTATGGTTTTTAACCAATCTTGTGCATCCAATAAGTGATTTTGTGTCATTGGTTGAACATTTCGGTCATTTTCGTCTTCCCTAGGCTTATTCTAATCCAACTAGGGTTTTTAACCAATCTTGTGCATCCAATAAGTGATTTTGCGTCATTGGTTGAACATTTAGGTCATTTTCGTCATCCTTGGACATATTCTAATTCGATTAGGGTTTTTAACCAATCTTGTGCATCCAACAAGTGATTTTGTGTCATTGGTTGAACATTTAGGTCATTTTCGTCCTCCCTAGGCTTATTCCAATCCAATTAGGGTTTTTAACCAATCTTGTGCATCCAATAAGTGATTTTGTGTCATTGGTTGAACATTTCGGTCATTTTTGTCCTCCTTCAACTTATTCTAATCCATTTAGGGTTTTTAACCAATCTTGTGCATCCAATACGTGATTTTCTATCATTGGTTGAACATTTAGGTCATTTTCATCCTCCCTAGGCTTATTCTGATCCAATTATTGTTTTTAACCAATCTTGTGCATCCAATAAGTGATTTTGTGTCATTGGTTAAACATTTAGGTCATTTCCGTCATCCTTGGACTTATTCTAATTCAATTAGGGTTTTTAATTAATCTTGTGCATCCAACAACTGATTTTGTGTCATTGGTTGAATATTTAGGTCATTTTCGTCCTCCCTAGGCTTATTCTAATCGAATTAGGGTTTTTAACCAATCTTGTGCATCCAATAAGTGATTTTGTGTCATTGGTTGAACATTTAGTCATTTTCGTCATCCCAAGGCTTATTCTAATCCAATTAGGAATATTAACCACTCTTGTGCATCCAATAAGTGATTTTGTGTCATTGGTTAAACATTTAGGTCATTTCCGTCATCCTTGGACTTATTGAAATTCAATTAGGGTTTTTAACCAATCTTGTGCATCCAACAACTGATTTTGTGTCATTGGTTGAATATTTAGGTCATTTTCGTCCTCCCTAGTCTTATTCTAATCCAATTAGGGTTCTTAACCATTCTTGTGCATCCAATAAGTGATTTTGTGTCATTGGTTGAACATTTAGGTCATTTTCGTCATCCTTGGACTTATTCTAATTCAATTAGGGTATTTAACCAATCTTGTGCATCAAATACGTTATTTTCTATCATTGGTTGAACATTTAGGTCATTTTTATCCTCCCTAGGCTTGTTCTGATCCAATTACTGTTTTTAACCAATCTTGTTCATCCAATAAGTGATTTTGTGTCATTGGTTGAACATTTAGGTCATTTTCGTCATCCCTAGGCTTATTCGAATTCAATTAGGGTTTTTAACCAATCTTGTGCATCCAATAACTGATTTTGTGTCATTGGTTAAACATTTAGGTCATTTCCGTCATCCTTGGACTTATTCTAATTCAATTAGGGTTTTTAATTAATCTTGTGCATCCAATAAGTGATTTTGTGTCATTGGTTGAATATTTAGGTCATTTTCGTCCTCCCTAGGCTTATTCTAATCCAATTAGGGTTTTTAACCAATCTTGTGCATCCAATACGTGATTTTCTATCATTGGTTGAACATTTAGGTCATTTTCATCCTCCCTAGGCTTATTCTGATTCAATTACTGTTATTAACCAATCTTGTGCATCCAATAAGTGATTTTGTGTCATTGGTTGAACATTTAGGTCATTTTCGTCCTCCCTAGGCTTATTCAAATCGAATTAGGGTTTTTAACCAATCTTGTGCATCCAATAAGTGATTTTGTGTCATTGGTTGAACATTTTGGTCATTTTCGTCATCCCAAGGCTTATTTTAATCCAATTAGGATTTTTAACCACTCTTGTGCATCCAATAAGTGATTTTGTGTCATTGGTTAAACATTTAGGTCATTTCCGTCATCCTTGGACTTATTCAAATTCAATTAGGGTTTTTAACCAATCTTGTGCATCCAACAACTGAGTTTGTGTCATTGGTTGAATATTTAGGTCATTTTCGTCCTCCCTAGGCTTATTCTAATCCAATTAGGGTTCTTAACCAATCTTGTGCATCCAATAAGTGATTTTGTGTCATTGGTTGGACATTTAGGTCATTTTCGTCATCCTTGGACTTATTCTAATTCAACTAGGGTATTTAACCTATCTTGTGCATCCAACAAGTGATTTTGTGTCATTGGTTGAACATTTAGGTCATTTTTGTCCTCCTTCCACTTATTCTAATCCATTTATGGTTTTTAACCAATCTTGTGCATCCAATAAGTGATTTTGTGTCATTGGTTGAACATTTCGGTCATTTTCGTCTTCCCTAGGCTTATTCTAATCCAACTAGGGTTTTTAACCAATCTTGTGCATCCAATAAGTGATTTTGCGTCATTGGTTGAACATTTAGGTCATTTTCGTCATCCTTGGACATATTCTAATTCGATTAGGGTTTTTAACCAATCTTGTGCATCCAACAAGTGATTTTGTGTCATTGGTTGAACATTTAGGTCATTTTCGTCCTCCCTAGGCTTATTCCAATCCAATTAGGGTTTTTAACCAATCTTGTGCATCCAATAAGTGATTTTGTGTCATTGGTTGAACATTTCGGTCATTTTTGTCCTCCTTCAACTTATTCTAATCCATTTAAGGTTTTTAACCAATCTTGTGCATCCAATACGTGATTTTCTATCATTGGTTGAACATTTAGGTCATTTTCATCCTCCCTAGGCTTATTCTGATCCAATTATTGTTTTTAACCAATCTTGTGCATCCAATAAGTGATTTTGTGTCATTGGTTGAACATTTAGGTCATTTTCGTCATCCCTAGGCTTATTCTAATCCAATTAGGGTTTTTAACCAATCTTGTGCATCCAATAAGTGATTTTGTGTCATTGGTTGAACATTTAGTCATTTTCGTCATCCCAAGGCTTATTCTAATCCAATTAGGAATATTAACCACTCTTGTGCATCCAATAAGTGATTTTGTGTCATTGGTTAAACATTTAGGTCATTTCCGTCATCCTTGGACTTATTGAAATTCAATTAGGGTTTTTAACCAATCTTGTGCATCCAACAACTGATTTTGTGTCATTGGTTGAATATTTAGGTCATTTTCGTCCTCCCTAGTCTTATTCTAATCCAATTAGGGTTCTTAACCATTCTTGTGCATCCAATAAGTGATTTTGTGTCATTGGTTGAACATTTAGGTCATTTTCGTCATCCTTGGACTTATTCTAATTCAATTAGGGTATTTAACCAATCTTGTGCATCAAATACGTTATTTTCTATCATTGGTTGAACATTTAGGTCATTTTTATCCTCCCTAGGCTTGTTCTGATCCAATTACTGTTTTTAACCAATCTTGTTCATCCAATAAGTGATTTTGTGTCATTGGTTGAACATTTAGGTCATTTTCGTCATCCCTAGGCTTATTCTAATTCAATTAGGGTTTTTAACCAATCTTGTGCATCCAATAACTGATTTTGTGTCATTGGTTAAACATTTAGGTCATTTCCGTCATCCTTGGACTTATTCTAATTCAATTAGGGTTTTTAATTAATCTTGTGCATCCAATAAGTGATTTTGTGTCATTGGTTGAATATTTAGGTCATTTTCGTCCTCCCTAGTCTTATTCTAATCCAATTAGGGTTCTTAACCATACTTGTGCATCCAATAAGTGATTTTGTGTCATTGGTTGAACATTTAGGTCATTTTCGTCATCCTTGGACTTATTCTAATTCAATTAGGGTATTTAACCAATCTTGTGCATCAAATACGTTATTTTCTATCATTGGTTGAACATTTAGGTCATTTTTATCCTCCCTAGGCTTGTTCTGATCCAATTACTGTTTTTAACCAATCTTGTTCATCCAATAAGTGATTTTGTGTCATTGGTTGAACATTTAGGTCATTTTCGTCATCCCTAGGCTAATTCTAATTCAATTAGGGTTTTTAACCAATCTTGTGCATCCAATAACTGATTTTGTGTCATTGGTTAAACATTTAGGTCATTTCCGTCATCCTTGGACTTATTCTAATTCAATTAGGGTTTTTAATTAATCTTGTGCATCCAATAAGTGATTTTGTGTCATTGGTTGAATATTTAGGTCATTTTCGTCCTCCCTAGGCTTATTCTAATCCAATTAGGGTTTTTAACCAATCTTGTGCATCCAATACGTGATTTTCTATCATTGGTTGAACATTTAGGTCATTTTCATCCTCCCTAGGCTTATTCTGATTCAATTACTGTTATTAACCAATCTTGTGCATCCAATAAGTGATTTTGTGTCATTGGTTGAACATTTAGGTCATTTTCGTCCTCCCTAGGCTTATTCAAATCGAATTAGGGTTTTTAACCAATCTTGTGCATCCAATAAGTGATTTTGTGTCATTGGTTGAACATTTTGGTCATTTTCGTCATCCCAAGGCTTATTTTAATCCAATTAGGATTTTTAACCACTCTTGTGCATCCAATAAGTGATTTTGTGTCATTGGTTAAACATTTAGGTCATTTCCGTCATCCTTGGACTTATTCAAATTCAATTAGGGTTTTTAACCAATCTTGTGCATCCAACAACTGAGTTTGTGTCATTGGTTGAATATTTAGGTCATTTTCGTCCTCCCTAGGCTTATTCTAATCCAATTAGGGTTCTTAACCAATCTTGTGCATCCAATAAGTGATTTTGTGTCATTGGTTGGACATTTAGGTCATTTTCGTCATCCTTGGACTTATTCTAATTCAACTAGGGTATTTAACCTATCTTGTGCATCCAACAAGTGATTTTGTGTCATTGGTTGAACATTTAGGTCATTTTTGTCCTCCTTCCACTTATTCTAATCCATTTATGGTTTTTAACCAATCTTGTGCATCCAATAAGTGATTTTGTGTCATTGGTTGAACATTTCGGTCATTTTCGTCTTCCCTAGGCTTATTCTAATCCAACTAGGGTTTTTAACCAATCTTGTGCATCCAATAAGTGATTTTGCGTCATTGGTTGAACATTTAGGTCATTTTCGTCATCCTTGGACATATTCTAATTCGATTAGGGTTTTTAACCAATCTTGTGCATCCAACAAGTGATTTTGTGTCATTGGTTGAACATTTAGGTCATTTTCGTCCTCCCTAGGCTTATTCCAATCCAATTAGGGTTTTTAACCAATCTTGTGCATCCAATAAGTGATTTTGTGTCATTGGTTGAACATTTCGGTCATTTTTGTCCTCCTTCAACTTATTCTAATCCATTTAAGGTTTTTAACCAATCTTGTGCATCCAATACGTGATTTTCTATCATTGGTTGAACATTTAGGTCATTTTCATCCTCCCTAGGCTTATTCTGATCCAATTATTGTTTTTAACCAATCTTGTGCATCCAATAAGTGATTTTGTGTCATTGGTTGAACATTTAGGTCATTTTCGTCATCCCTAGGCTTATTCTAATCCAATTAGGGTTTTTAACCAATCTTGTGCATCCAATAAGTGATTTTGTGTCATTGGTTGAACATTTAGTCATTTTCGTCATCCCAAGGCTTATTCTAATCCAATTAGGAATATTAACCACTCTTGTGCATCCAATAAGTGATTTTGTGTCATTGGTTAAACATTTAGGTCATTTCCGTCATCCTTGGACTTATTGAAATTCAATTAGGGTTTTTAACCAATCTTGTGCATCCAACAACTGATTTTGTGTCATTGGTTGAATATTTAGGTCATTTTCGTCCTCCCTAGTCTTATTCTAATCCAATTAGGGTTCTTAACCATTCTTGTGCATCCAATAAGTGATTTTGTGTCATTGGTTGAACATTTAGGTCATTTTCGTCATCCTTGGACTTATTCTAATTCAATTAGGGTATTTAACCAATCTTGTGCATCAAATACGTTATTTTCTATCATTGGTTGAACATTTAGGTCATTTTTATCCTCCCTAGGCTTGTTCTGATCCAATTACTGTTTTTAACCAATCTTGTTCATCCAATAAGTGATTTTGTGTCATTGGTTGAACATTTAGGTCATTTTCGTCATCCCTAGGCTTATTCTAATCCAATTAGGGTTTTTAACCAATCTTGTGCATCCAATAACTGATTTTGTGTCATTGGTTAAACATTTAGGTCATTTCCGTCATCCTTGGACTTATTCTAATTCAATTAGGGTTTTTAATTAATCTTGTGCATCCAATAAGTGATTTTGTGTCATTGGTTGAATATTTAGGTCATTTTCGTCCTCCCTAGGCTTATTCTAATCCAATTAGGGTTTTTAACCAATCTTGTGCATCCAATACGTGATTTTCTATCATTGGTTGAACATTTAGGTCATTTTCATCCTCCCTAGGCTTATTCTGATTCAATTACTGTTATTAACCAATCTTGTGCATCCAATAAGTGATTTTGTGTCATTGGTTGAACATTTAGGTCATTTTCGTCATCCCTAGGCTTATTCTAATCCAAATAGGGTTTTTAACCAATCTTGTGCATCCAATAAGTGATTTTGTGTCATTGGTTAAACATTTTGGTCATTTCCGTCATCCTTGGACTTATTCTAATTCAATTAGGGTTTTTAATTAATCTTGTGCATCCAACAACTGATTTTGTGTCATTGGCTGAATATTTAGGTCATTTTCGTCCTCCCTAGGCTTATTCTAATCCAATTAGGGTTCTTAACCAATCTTGTGCATCCAATAAGTGATTTTGTGTCATTGGTTGGACATTTAGGTCATTTTCGTCATCCTTGGACTTATTCTAATTCAATTAGGGTATTTAACCTATCTTGTGCGTCCAACAAGTGATTTTGTGTCATTGGTTGAACATTTAGGTCATTTTTGTCCTCCTTCCACTTATTCTAATCCATTTATGGTTTTTAACCAATCTTGTGCACCCAATAAGTGATTTTGTGTCATTGGTTGAACATTTCGGTCATTTTCGTCTTCCCTAGGCTTATTCTAATCCAATTAGGGTTTTTAACCAATCTTGTGCATCCAATAAGTGATTTTGCGTCATTGGTTGAACATTTAGGTCATTTTCGTCATCCTTGGACATATTCTAATTCGATTAGGGTTTTTAACCAATCTTGTGCATCCAACAAGTGATTTTGTGTCATTGGTTGAACATTTAGGTCATTTTCGTCCTCCCTAGGCTTATTCCAATCCAATTAGGGTTTTTAACCAATCTTGTGCATCCAATAAGTGATTTTGTGTCATTGGTTGAACATTTCGGTCATTTTCATCTTCCCTAGGCTTATTCTAATCCAATTAGGGTTTTTAACCAATCTTGTGCATCCAATAAGTGATTTTGTGTCATTGGTTAAACATTTAGGTCATTTCCGTCATCCTTGGACTTATTCTAATCCAATTAGGAATATTAACCACTCTTGTGCATCCAATAAGTGATTTTGTGTCATTGGTTAAACATTTAGGTCATTTCCGTCATCCTTGGACTTATTGAAATTCAATTAGGGTTTTTAACCAATCTTGTGCATCCAACAACTGATTTTGTGTCATTGGTTGAATATTTAGGTCATTTTCGTCCTCCCTAGTCTTATTCTAATCCAATTAGGGTTCTTAACCATTCTTGTGCATCCAATAAGTGATTTTGTGTCATTGGTTGAACATTTAGGTCATTTTCGTCATCCTTGGACTTATTCTAATTCAATTAGGGTATTTAACCAATCTTGTGCATCAAATACGTTATTTTCTATCATTGGTTGAACATTTAGGTCATTTTTATCCTCCCTAGGCTTGTTCTGATCCAATTACTGTTTTTAACCAATCTTGTTCATCCAATAAGTGATTTTGTGTCATTGGTTGAACATTT
>JBBPBQ010000002.1:32731417-32741428 GCA_037974755.1 Cicer yamashitae | reverse complement strand
CAATTACTGTTATTAACCAATCTTGTGCATCCAATAAGTGATTTTGTGTCATTGGTTGAACATTTAGGTCATTTTCGTCATCCCTAGGCTTATTCTAATCCAAATAGGGTTTTTAACCAATCTTGTGCATCCAATAAGTGATTTTGTGTCATTGGTTAAACATTTTGGTCATTTCCGTCATCCTTGGACTTATTCTAATTCAATTAGGGTTTTTAATTAATCTTGTGCATCCAACAACTGATTTTGTGTCATTGGCTGAATATTTAGGTCATTTTCGTCCTCCCTAGGCTTATTCTAATCCAATTAGGGTTCTTAACCAATCTTGTGCATCCAATAAGTGATTTTGTGTCATTGGTTGGACATTTAGGTCATTTTCGTCATCCTTGGACTTATTCTAATTCAATTAGGGTATTTAACCTATCTTGTGCATCCAACAAGTGATTTTGTGTCATTGGTTGAACATTTAGGTCGTTTTTGTCCTCCTTCCACTTATTCTAATCCATTTATGGTTTTTAACCAATCTTGTGCATCCAATAAGTGATTTTGTGTCATTGGTTGAACATTTCGGTCATTTTCGTCTTCCCTAGGCTTATTCTAATCCAATTAGGGTTTTTAACCAATCTTGTGCATCCAATAAGTGATTTTGCGTCATTAGTTAAACATTTAGGCCATTTTCGTCATCCTTGGACATATTCTAATTCGATTAGGGTTTTTAACCAATCTTGTGCATCCAATAAGTGATTTTGTGTCATTGGTTGAACATTTAGGTCATTTTCGTCATCCCAAGGCTTATTCTAATCCAATTAGGATTTTTAACCACTCTTGTGCATCCAATAAGTGATTTTGTGTCACTGGTTAAACATTTAGGTCATTTCCGTCATCCTTGGACTTATTCAAATTCAATTAGGATTTTTAACCAATCTTGTGCATCCAACAACTGATTTTGTGTCATTGGTTGGATATTTAGGTTATTTTCGTCCTCCCTAGGCTTATTCTAATCCAATTAGGGTTCTTAACCAATCTTGTGCATCCAATAAGTGATTTTGTGTCATTGGTTGAACATTTAGGTCATTTTCGTCATCTTTGGACTTATTCTAATTCAATTTGGGTATTTAACCAATCTTCTGCATCCAACAAGTGATTTTGTGTCATTGGTTGAACATTTAGGTCGTTTTTGTCCTCCTTCCACTTATTCTAATCCATTTAGGGTTTTTAACCAATCTTGTGCATCCAATAAGTGATTTTGTGTCATTGGTTGAACATTTCGGTCATTTTCGTCTTCCCTAGGCTTATTCTAATCCAATTAGGGTTTTTAACCAATCTTGTGCATCCAATAAGTGATTTTGCGTCATTAGTTAAACATTTAGGCCATTTTCGTCATCCTTGGACATATTCTAATTCGATTAGGGTTTTTAACCAATCTTGTGCATCCAATAATTGATTTTGTGTCATTGGTTAAACATTTAGGTCATTTCCGTCATCCTTGGACTTATTCAAATTAAATTAGGGTTTTTAACCAATCTTGTGCATCCAACAACTGATTTTGTGTCATTGGTTGAATATTTAGGTCATTTTCGTCCTCCCTAGGCTTATTCTAATCCAATTAGGGTTCTTAACCAATCTTGTGCATCCAATAAGTGATTTTGTGTCATTGGTTGGACATTTAGGTCATTTTCGTCATCCTTGGACTTATTCTAATTCAATTAGGGTATTTAACCTATCTTGTGCATCCAACAAGTGATTTTGTGTCATTGGTTGAACATTTAGGTCATTTTTGTCCTCCTTCCACTTATTCTAATGCATTTATGGTTTTTAACCAATCTTGTGCATCCAATAAGTGATTTTGTGTCATTGGTTGAACATTTCGGTCATTTTCGTCTTCCCTAGGCTTATTCTAATCCAATTAGGGTTTTTAACCAATCTTGTGCATCCAATAAGTGATTTTGCGTCATTGGTTGAACATTTAGGTCATTTTCGTCATCCTTGGACATATTCTAATTCGATTAGGGTTTTTAACCAATCTTGTGCATCCAACAAGTGATTTTGTGTCATTGGTTGAACATTTAGGTCATTTTCGTCCTCCCTAGGCTTATTCTAATCCAATTAGGGTTTTTAAATAATCTTGTGCATCCAACAAGTGATTTTGTGTCATTGGTTGAACATTTAGGTCATTTTCGTCCTCCCTAGGCTTATTCCAATCCAATTAGGGTTTTTAACCAATCTTGTGCATCCAATAAGTGATTTTGTGTCATTGGTTGAACATTTCGGTCATTTTTGTCCTCCTTCAACTTATTCTAATCCATTTAGGGTTTTTAACCAATCTTGTGCATCCAATACGTGATTTTCTATCATTGGTTGAACATTTAGGTCATTTTCATCTTCCCTAGGCTTATTCTGATCCAATTATTGTTTTTAACCAATCTTGTGCATCCAATAAGTGATTTTGTGTCATTGGTTAAACATTTAGGTCAATTCCGTCATCCTTGGACTTATTCTAATTCAATTAGGGTTTTTAATTAATCTTGTGCATCCAATAACTGATTTTGTGTCATTGGTTGAATATTTAGGTCATTTTCGTCCTCCCTAGGCTTATTCTAATCGAATTAGGGTTTTTAACCAATCTTGTGCATCCAATAAGTGATTTTGTGTCATTGGTTGAACATTTAGGTCATTTTCGTCATCCTTGGACTTATTCTAATTCAATTAGGGTATTTAACCAATCTTGTGCATCCAACAAGTGATTTTGTGTCATTGGTTGAACATTTAGGTCATTTTTGTCCTCCTTACACTTATTCTAATCCATTTAGGGTTTTTAACCAATCTTGTGCATCCAATAAGTGATTTTGTGTCATTGGTTGAACATTTCGGTCATTTTCGTCTTCCCTAGGCTTATTCTAATCCAATTAGGGTTTTTAACCAATCTTGTGCATCCAATAAGTGATTTTGTGTCATTGGTTGAACATTTAGGTCGTTTTTGTCCTCCTTACACTTATTCTAATCCATTTAGGGTTTTTAACCAATCTTGTGCATCCAATAAGTGATTTTGTGTCATTGGTTGAACATTTCGGTCATTTTCGTCTTCCCTAGGCTTATTCTAATCCAATTAGGGTTTTTAACCAATCTTGTGCATCCAATAAGTGATTTTGCGTCATTGGTTGAACATTTAGGTCATTTTCATCCTCCCTAGGCTTATTCTGATCCTATTACTGTTTTTAACCAATCTTGTGCATCCAATAAGTGATTTTGTGTCATTGGTTGAACATTTAGGTCATTTTCGTCATCCCTAGGCTTATTCTAATCCAATTAGGGTTTTTAACCAATCTTGTGCATCCAATAAGTGATTTTGTGTCATTGGTTAAACATTTAGGTCATTTCCGTCATCCTTGGACTTATTCTAATTTAATTAGGGTTTTTAATTAATCTTGTGCATCCAACAACTGATTTTGTGTCATTGGTTGAATATTTAGGTCATTTTCGTCCTCCCTAGGCTTATTCTAATCGAATTAGGGTTTTTAACCAATCTTGTGCATCCAATAAGTGATTTTATGTCATTGGTTGAACATTTAGGTCATTTTCGTCATCCCAAGGCTTATTCTAATCCAATTAGGATTTTTAACCACTCTTGTGCATCCAATAAGTGATTTTGTGTCATTGGTTAAACATTTAGGTCATTTCCGTCATCCTTGGACTTATTCAAATTCAATTAGGGTTTTTAACCAATCTTGTGCATCCAACAACTGAGTTTGTGTCATTGGTTGAATATTTAGGTCATTTTCGTCCTCCCTAGGCTTATTCTAATCCAATTAGGGTTCTTAACCAATCTTGTGCATCCAATAAGTGATTTTGTGTCATTGGTTGGACATTTAGGTCATTTTCGTCATCCTTGGACTTATTCTAATTCAACTAGGGTATTTAACCTATCTTGTGCATCCAACAAGTGATTTTGTGTCATTGGTTGAACATTTAGGTCATTTTTGTCCTCCTTCCACTTATTCTAATCCATTTATGGTTTTTAACCAATCTTGTGCATCCAATAAGTGATTTTGTGTCATTGGTTGAACATTTCGGTCATTTTCGTCTTCCCTAGGCTTATTCTAATCCAATTAGGGTTTTTAACCAATCTTGTGCATCCAATAAGTGATTTTGCGTCATTGGTTGAACATTTTGGTCATTTTCGTCATCCTTGGACATATTCTAATTCGATTAGGGTTTTTAACCAATCTTGTGCATCCAACAAGTGATTTTGTGTCATTGGTTGAACATTTAGGTCATTTTCGTCCTCCCTAGTCTTATTCTAATCCAATTAGGGTTTTTAAATAATCTTGTGCATCCAACAAGTGATTTTGTGTCATTGGTTGAAGATTTAGGTCATTTTCGTCCTCCCTAGGCTTATTCCAATCCAATTAGGGTTTTTAACCAATCTTGTGCATCCAATAAGTGATTTTGTGTCATTGGTTGAACATTTCGGTCATTTTTGTCCTCCTTCAACTTATTCTAATCCATTTAAGGTTTTTAACCAATCTTGTGCATCCAATACGTGATTTTCTATCATTGGTTGAACATTTAGGTCATTTTCATCCTCCCTAGGCTTATTCTGATCCAATTATTGTTTTTAACCAATCTTGTGCATCCAATAAGTGATTTTGTGTCATTGGTTGAACATTTAGGTCATTTTCGTCATCCTTGGACTTATTCTAATTCAATTAGGGTATTTAACCAATCTTGTGCATCCAACAAGTGATTTTGTGTCATTGGTTGAACATTTAGGTCATTTTTGTCCTCCTTCCACTTATTCTAATCCATTTAGGGTTTTTAACCAATCTTGTGCATCCAATAAGTGATTTTGTGTCATTGGTTGAACATTTCGGTCATTTTCGTCTTCCCTAAGCTTATTCTAATCCAATTAGGGTTTTTAACCAATCTTGTGCATCCAATAAGTGATTTTGCGTCATTGGTTGAACATTTAGGTCATTTTCGTCATCCTTGGACATATTCTAATTCGATTAGGGTTTTTAACCAATCTTGTGCATCCAACAAGTGATTTTGTGTCATTGGTTGAAGATTTAGGTCATTTTCGTCCTCCCTAGGCTTATTCCAATCCAATTAGGGTTTTTAACCAATCTTGTGCATCCAATAAGTGATTTTGTGTCATTGGTTGAACATTTCGGTCATTTTCGTCTTCCCTAGGCTTATTCTAATCCAATTAGGGTTTTTAACCAATCTTGTGCATCCAATATGTGATTTTGCGTCATTGGTTGAACATTTAGGTCATTTTCGTCATCCTTGGACATATTCTAATTCGATTAGGGTTTTTAACCAATCTTGTGCATCCAACAAGTGATTTTGTGTCATTGGTTGAACATTTAGGTCATTTTCGTCCTCCCTAGGCTTATTCTAATCCAATTAGGGTTTTTAAATAATCTTGTGCATCCAACAAGTGATTTTGTGTCATTGGTTGAACATTTAGGTCATTTTCGTCCTCCCTAGGCTTATTCTAATCCAATTAGGGTTTTTAACCAATCTTGTGCATCCAATAAGTGATTTTGTGTCATTGGTTGAACATTTTGGTCATTTTCGTCCTCCCTAGGGTTATTCTTATCCAAGTAGGGTTTTTAACCAATCTTGTGCATCCAATATGTGATTTTGTGTCATTTTGTGTCATTGGTTGAACATTTAGGTCATTTTCGTCCTCCCTAGGCTTATTCTAATCCAATTAGGGTTTTTAACCAATCTTGTGCATCCAATATGTAACTTTGTGTCATTGGTTGAACATTTAGGTCATTTTCGTCCTCCCTAGGCTTATTCTAATCCAATTAGGGTTTTTAACCAATCTTGTGCATCCAATATGTGATTTTGTGTCATTGGTTGAACATTTAGGTCATTTTCGTCCTCCCTAAGCTTATTCTAATCCAATTAGGTTTTTTAACCAATCTTGTGCATCCAATAAGTGATTTTGTGTCATTGGTTGAACATTTAGGTCATTTTCGTCCTCCCTAGGCTTATTCTAATCCAATTAGGGTTTTTAACCAATCTTGTGCATCCAATAAGTGATTTTGTGTCATTGGTTAAACATTTAGGTCATTTCCGTCATCCTTGGACTTATTCTAATTCAATTAGGGTTTTTAACCAATCTTGTGCATCCAACAACTGATTTTGTGTCATTGGTTGAATATTTAGGTCATTTTCGTCCTCCCTAGGCTTATTCTAATCGAATTAGGGTTTTTAACCAATCTTGTGCATCCAATAAGTGATTTTGTGTCATTGGTTGAACATTTAGGTCATTTTCGTCATCCTTGGACTTATTCTAACTCAATTAGGGTATTTAACCAATCTTGTGCATCCAACAAGTGATTTTGTGTCATTGGTTGAATATTTAGGTCATTTTTGTCCTCCTTCCACTTATTCTAATCCATTTAGGGTTTTTAACCAATCTTGTGCATCCAATAAGTGATTTTGTGTCATTGGTTGAACATTTCGGTCATTTTCGTCTTCCCTAAGCTTATTCTAATCCAATTAGGGTTTTTAACCAATCTTGTGCATCCAATAAGTGATTTTGCGTCATTGGTTGAACATTTAGGTTATTTTCGTCATCCTTGGACATATTCTAATTCGATTAGCGTTTTTAACCAATTTTGTGCATCCAACAAGTGATTTTGTGTCATTGGTTGAAAATTTAGGTCATTTTCATCCTCCCTAGGCTTATTCTGATCCAATTACTGTTTTTAACCAATCTTGTGCATCCAATAAGTGATTTTGTGTCATTGGTTGAACATTTAGGTCATTTTCGTCATCCCTAGGCTTATTGTAATCCAATTAGGGTTTTTAACCAATCTTGTGCATCCAATAAGTGATTTTGTGTCATTGGTTAAACATTTAGGTCATTTCCGTCATCCTTGGACTTATTCTAATTCAATTAGGGTTTTTAATTAATCTTGTGCATCCAACAACTGATTTTGTGTCATTGGTTGAATATTTAGGTCATTTTCGTCCTCCCTAGGCTTATTCTAATCGAATTAGGGTTTTTAAATAATCTTGTGCATCCAATAAGTGATTTTGTGTCATTGGTTAAACATTTAGGTCATTTCCGTCATCCTTGGACTTATTCAAATTCAATTAGGGTTTTTAACCAATCTTGTGCATCCAACAACTGATTTTGTGTCATTGGTTGAATATTTAGGTCATTTTCGTCCTCCCTAGGCTTATTCTAATCGAATTAGGGTTTTTAACCAATCTTGTGCATCCAATAAGTGATTTTGTTTCATTTGTTGAACATTTAGGTCATTTTCGTCATCCTTAGGCTTATTCTAATCCAATTAGGGTTTTTAACCAATCTTGTGCATCCAATAAGTGATTTTGTGTCATTGGTTAAACATTTAGGTCATTTCCGTCATCCTTGGACTTATTCAAATTCAATTAGGGTTTTTAACCAATCTTGTGCATCCAAAAACTGATTTTGTGTCATTGGTTGAATATTTAGGTCATTTTCGTCCTCCTTAGACTTATTCTAATCCAATTAGGGTTTTTAACAATTCTTGTGCATCCAATAAGTGATTTTGTGCCATTGGTTAAACATTTAGGTCATTTCCGTCATCCTTGGACTTATTCTAATACAATTAGGGTTTTTAATTAATCTTGTGCATCCAACAACTGATTTTGTGTCATTGGTTGAATATTTAGGTCATTTTCGTCCTCTCTAGGCTTATTCTAATCCAATTAGGGTTTTTAACCAATCTTGTGCATCCAATACGTGATTTTCTATCATTGGTTGAACATTTAGGTCATTTTCATCCTCCCTAGGCTTATTCTGATCCAATTACTGTTATTAACCAATCTTGTGCATCCAATAAGTGATTTTGTGTCATTGGTTGAACATTTAGGTCATTTTCGTCATCCCTAGGCTTATTCTAATCCAATTAGGGTTTTTAACCAATCTTGTGCATCCAATAAGTGATTTTGTGTCATTGGTTAAACATTTAGGTCATTTTCGTCATCCTTGGACTTATTCTAATTCAATTAGGGCTTTTAATTAATCTTGTGCATCCAACAACTGATTTTGTGTCATTGGTTGAATATTTAGGTCATTTTCGTCCTCCCTAGGCTTATTCTAATCAGATTAGGGTTTTTAACCAATCTTGTGCATCCAATACGTGATTTTCTATCATTGGTTGAACATTTAGGTCATTTTCATCCTCCCTAGGCTTATTCTGATCCAATTACTGTTATTAACCAATCTTGTGCATCCAATAAGTGATTTTGTGTCATTGGTTGAACATTTAGGTCATTTTCGTCATCCCTAGGCTTATTCTAATCCAATTAGGGTTTTTAACCAATCTTGTGCATCCAATAAGTGATTTTGTGTCATTGGTTGAACATTTAGGTCATTTTTGTCCTCCTTACACTTATTCTAATCCATTTAGGGTTTTTAACCAATCTTGTGCATCCAATAAGTGATTTTGTGTCATTGGTTGAACATTTCGGTCATTTTCGTCTTCCCTAGGCTTATTCTAATCCAATTAGGGTTTTTCACCAATCTTGTGCATCCAATAAGTGATTTTGCGTCATTGGTTGAACATTTAGGTCATTTTCATCCTCCCTAGGCTTATTCTGATCCTATTACTGTTTTTAACCAATCTTGTGCATCCAATAAGTGATTTTGTGTCATTGGTTGAACATTTAGGTCATTTTCGTCATCCCTAGGCTTATTCTAATCCAATTAGGGTTTTTAACCAATCTTGTGCATCCAATAAGTGATTTTGTGTCATTGGTTAAACATTTAGGTCATTTCCGTCATCCTTGGACTTATTCTAATTTAATTAGGGTTTTTAATTAATCTTGTGCATCCAACCACTGATTTTGTGTCATTGGTTGAATATTTAGGTCATTTTCGTCCTCCCTAGGCTTATTCTAATCGAATTAGGGTTTTTAACCAATCTTGTGCATCCAATAAGTGATTTTATGTCATTGGTTGAACATTTAGGTCATTTTCGTCATCCCATGGCTTATTCTAATCCAATTAGGATTTTTAACCACTCTTGTGCATCCAATAAGTGATTTTGTGTCATTGGTTAAACATTTAGGTCATTTCCGTCATCCTTGGACTTATTCAAATTCAATTAGGGTTTTTAACCAATCTTGTGCATCCAACAACTGATTTTGTGTCATTGGTTGAATATTTAGGTCATTTTCGTCCTCCCTAGGCTTATTCTAATCCAATTAGGCTTCTTAACCAATCTTGTGCATCCAATAAGTGATTTTGTGTCATTGGTTGGACATTTAGGTCATTTTCGTCATCCTTGGACTTATTCTAATTCAATTAGGGTATTTAACCTATCTTGTGCATCCAACAAGTGATTTTGTGTCATTGGTTGAACATTTAGGTCATTTTTGTCCTCCTTCCACTTATTCTAATCCATTTATGGTTTTTAACCAATCTTGTGCATCCAATAAGTGATTTTGTGTCATTCGTTGAACATTTCGGTCATTTTCGTCTTCCCTAGGCTTATTCTAATCCAATTAGGGTTTTTAACCAATCTTGTGCATCCAATAAGTGATTTTGCGTCATTGGTTGAACATTTAGGTCATTTTCGTCATCCTTGGACATATTCTAATTCGATTAGGGTTTTTAACCAATCTTGTGCATCCAACAAGTGATTTTGTGTCATTGGTTGAACATTTAGGTCATTTTCGTCCTCCCTAGGCTTATTCTAATCCAATTAGGGTTTTTAAATAATCTTGTGCATCCAACAAGTGATTTTGTGTCATTGGTTGAACATTTAGGTCATTTTTGTCCTCCTTACACTTATTCTAATCCATTTAGGGTTTTTAACCAATCTTGTGCATCCAATAAGTGATTTTGTGTCATTGGTTGAACATTTCGGTCATTTTCGTCTTCCCTAGGCTTATTCTAATCCAATTAGGGTTTTTCACCAATCTTGTGCATCCAATAAGTGATTTTGCGTCATTGGTTGAACATTTAGGTCATTTTCATCCTCCCTAGGCTTATTCTGATCC
>JBBPBQ010000002.1:32668106-32705809 GCA_037974755.1 Cicer yamashitae | reverse complement strand
GTCATTGGTTGAACATTTAGGTCGTTTTGGTCCTCCTTCCACTTATTCTAATCCATTTATGGTTTTTAACCACTCTTGTGCATCCAATAAGTGATTTTGTGTCATTGGTTAAACATTTAGGTCATTTCCGTCATCCTTGGACTTATTCTAATTCAATTAGGGTTTTTAATTAATCTTGTGCATCCAACAACTGATTTTGTGTCATTGGTTAAATATTTAGGTCATTTTCGTCCTCCCTAGGCTTATTCTAATCGAATTAGGGTTTTTAACCAATCTTGTGCATCCAATAAGTGATTTTGTGTCATTGGTTAAACATTTAGGTCATTTTCGTCATCCCAAGGCTTATTCTAATCCAATTAGGATTTTTAACCACTCTTGTGCATCCAATAAGTGATTTTGTGTCATTGGTTAAACATTTAGGTCATTTCCGTCATCCTTGGACTTATTCAAATTCAATTAGGGTTTTTAACCAATCTTGTGTCATTGGTTGAATATTTAGGTCATTTTCGTCCTCCCTAGGCTTATTCTAATCCAATTAGGGTTCTTAACCAATCTTGAGCATCCAATAAGTGATTTTGTGTCATTGGTTGGATATTTAGGTCATTTTCGTCATCCTTGGACTTATTCTAATTCAATTAGGGTATTTAACCTATCTTGTGCATCCAACAAGTGATTTTGTGTCATTGGTTGAACATTTAGGTCGTTTTTGTCCTCCTTCCACTTATTCTAATCCATTTATGGTTTTTAACCAATCTTGTGCATCCAATAAGTGATTTTGTGTCATTGGTTGAACATTTCGGTCATTTTCGTCTTCCCTAGGCTTATTCTAATCCAATTAGGGTTTTTAACCAGTCTTGTGCATCCAATAAGTGATTTTGCGTCATTGGTTGAACATTTAGGTCATTTTCGTCATCCTTGGACATATTCTAATTCGATTAGGGTTTTTAACCAATCTTGTGCATCCAACAAGTGATTTTGTGTCATTGGTTGAACATTTAGGTCATTTTCGTCCTCCCTAGGCTTATTCTAATCCAATTAGGGTTTTTAAATAATCTTGTGCATCCAACAAGTGATTTTGTGTCATTGGTTGAAGATTTAGGTCATTTTCGTCCTCCCTAGGCTTATTCCAATCCAATTAGGGTTTTTAACCAATCTTGTGCATCCAATAAGTGATTTTGTGTCATTGGTTGAACATTTCGGTCATTTTTGTCCTCCTTCAACTTATTCTAATCCATTTAAGGTTTTTAACCAATCTTGTGCATCCAATACGTGATTTTCTATCATTGGTTGAACATTTAGGTCATTTTCATCCTCCCTAGGCTTATTCTGATCCAATTATTGTTTTTAACCAATCTTGTGCATCCAATAAGTGATTTTGTGTCATTGGTTGAACATTTAGGTCATTTTCGTCATCCCTAGGCTTATTCTAATCCAATTAGGGTTTTTAACCAATCTTGTGCATCCAATAAGTGATTTTGTGTCATTGGTTAAACATTTAGGTCATTTCCGTCATCCTTGGACTTATTCTAATTTAATTAGGGTTTTTAATTAATCTTGTGCATCCAACAACTGATTTTGTGTCATTGGTTGAATATTTAGGTCATTTTCGTCCTCCCTAGGCTTATTCTAATCCAATTAGGGTTTTTAACCAATCTTGTGCATCCAATAAGTGATTTTGTGTCATTGGTTGAACATTTAGGTCATTTTCGTCCTCCCTAGGCATATTCTAATTTAATTAGGGTTTTTAACCAATCTTGTGCATCCAGTAAGTGATTTTGTGTCATTGGTTGAACATTTAGGTCATTTTCGTCCTCCCTAGGCTTATTCTAATCCAATTAGGGTTTTTAACCAATCTTGTGCATCCAATAAGTGATTTTGTGTCATTGGTTGAACATTTCGGTCATTTTCGTCTTCCCTAGGCTTATTCTAATCCAATTAGGGTTTTTAACCAATCTTGTGCATCCAATAAGTGATTTTGTGTCATTGGTTAAACATTTAGGTCATTTCCGTCATCCTTGGACTTATTCTAATTCAATTAGGGTTTTTAATTAATCTTGTGCATCCAACAACTGATTTTGTGTCATTGGTTGAACATTTAGGTCATTTTCGTCCTCCCTAGGCTTATTCTAATCCAATTAGGGTTTTTAAATAATCTTGTGCATCCAACAAGTGATTTTGTGTCATTGGTTGAACATTTAGGTCATTTTTGTCCTCCCTAGACTTATTCCAATCCAATTAGGGTTTTTAACCAATCTTGTGCATCCAATAAGTGATTTTGTGTCATTGGTTGAACATTTCGGTCATTTTTGTCCTCCTTCAACTTATTCTAATCCATTTAGAGTTTTTAACCAATCTTGTGCATCCGATACGTGATTTTCTATCATTGGTTGAACATTTAGGTCATTTTCATCCTCCCTAGGCTTATTCTGATCCAATTATTGTTTTTAACCAATCTTGTGCATCCAATAAGTGATTTTGTGTCATTGGTTAAACAATTAGTTCATTTCCGTCATCCTTGGACTTATTCTAATTCAATTAGGGTTTTTAATTAATCTTGTGCATCCAACAACTGATTTTGTGTCATTGGTTGAATATTTAGGTCATTTTCGTCCTCCCTAGGCTTATTCTAATCCAATTAGGGTTTTTAACCAATCTTGTGCATCCAATACGTGATTTTCTATCATTGGTTGAACATTTAGGTCATTTTCATCCTCCCTAGGCTTATTCTGATTCAATTACTGTTATTAACCAATCTTGTGCATCCAATAAGTGATTTTGTGTCATTGGTTGAACATTTAGGTCATTTTCGTCCTCCCTAGGCTTATTCAAATCGAATTAGGGTTTTTAACCAATCTTGTGCATCCAATAAGTGATTTTGTGTCATTGGTTGAACATTTTGGTCATTTTCGTCATCCCAAGGCTTATTTTAATCCAATTAGGATTTTTAACCACTCTTGTGCATCCAATAAGTGATTTTGTGTCATTGGTTAAACATTTAGGTCATTTCCGTCATCCTTGGACTTATTCAAATTCAATTAGGGTTTTTAACCAATCTTGTGCATCCAACAACTGAGTTTGTGTCATTGGTTGAATATTTAGGTCATTTTCGTCCTCCCTAGGCTTATTCTAATCCAATTAGGGTTCTTAACCAATCTTGTGCATCCAATAAGTGATTTTGTGTCATTGGTTGGACATTTAGGTCATTTTCGTCATCCTTGGACTTATTCTAATTCAATTAGGGTATTTAACCTATCTTGTGCGTCCAACAAGTGATTTTGTGTCATTGGTTGAACATTTAGGTCATTTTTGTCCTCCTTCCACTTATTCTAATCCATTTATGGTTTTTAACCAATCTTGTGCACCCAATAAGTGATTTTGTGTCATTGGTTGAACATTTCGGTCATTTTCGTCTTCCCTAGGCTTATTCTAATCCAATTAGGGTTTTTAACCAATCTTGTGCATCCAATAAGTGATTTTGCGTCATTGGTTGAACATTTAGGTCATTTTCGTCATCCTTGGACATATTCTAATTCGATTAGGGTTTTTAACCAATCTTGTGCATCCAACAAGTGATTTTGTGTCATTGGTTGAAAATTTAGGTCATTTTCATCCTCCCTAGGCTTATTCTGATCCAATTACTGTTATTAACCAATCTTGTGCATCCAATAAGTGATTTTTTTTCATTTGTTGAACATTTAGGTCATTTTCGTCATCCCTAGGCTTATTCTAATCCAATTAGGGTTTTTAACCAATCTTGTGCATCCAATAAGTGATTTTGTGTCATTGGTTAAACATTTAGGTCATTTCCGTCATCCTTGGACTTATTCTAATTCAATTAGGGTTTTTAATTAATCTTGTGCATCCAACAACTGATTTTGTGTCATTGGTTGAATATTTAGGTCATTTTTGTCCTCCCTAGGCTTATTCTAATCGAATTAGGGTTTTTAACCAATCTTGTGCATCCAATAAGTGATTTTGTGTCATTGGTTGAACATTTAGGTCATTTTCGTCATCCTTGGACTTATTCTAATTCAATTAGGGTATTTAACCAATCTTGTGCATCCAACAAGTGATTTTGTGTCATTGGTTGAACATTTAGGTCATTTTTGTCCTCCTTCCACTTATTCTAATCCATTTAGGGTTTTTAACCAATCTTGTGCATCCAATACGTGATTTTCTATCATTGGTTGAACATTTAGGTCATTTTCATCCTCCCTAGGCTTATTCTGATCCAATTACTGTTTTTAACCAATCTTGTGCATCCAATAAGTGATTTTGTGTCATTGGTTCAACATTTAGGTCATTTCCGTCATCCTTGGACTTATTCTAATTCAATTAGGGTTTTTAATTAATCTTGTGCATCCAACAACTGATTTTGTGTTATTGGTTGAATATTTAGGTCATTTTTGTCCTCCCTAGGCTTATTCTAATCGAATAAGGGTTTTTAACCAATCTTGTGCATCCAATAAGTGATTTTGTGTCATTGGTTGAACATTTAGGTCATTTTCGTCATCCTTGGACTTATTCTAATTCAATTAGGGTATTTAACCAATCTTGTGCATCCAACAAGTGATTTTGTGTCATTGGTTGAACATTTAGGTCATTTCCGTCATCCTTGGACTTATTCTAATTTAATTAGGGTTTTTAATTAATCTTGTGCATCCAACAACTGATTTTGTGTCATTGGTTGAATATTTAGGTCATTTTCGTCCTCCCTAGGCTTATTCTAATCGAATTAGGGTTTTTAACCAATCTTGTGCATCCAATAAGTGATTTTGTGTCATTGGTTGAACATTTAGGTCATTTTCGTCATCCCAAGGCTTATTCTAATCCAATTAGGATTTTTAACCACTCTTGTGCATCCAATAAGTGATTTTGTGTCATTGGTTAAACATTTAGGTCATTTCCGTCATCCTTGGACTTATTCAAATTCAATTAGGGTTTTTAACCAATCTTGTGCATCCAACAACTGATTTTGTGTCATTGGTTGAATATTTAGGTCATTTTCGTCCTCCCTAGGCTTATTCTAATCCAATTAGGGTTTTTAACCAATCTTGTGCATCCAATAAGTGATTTTGTGTCATTGGTTGGACATTTAGGTCATTTTCGTCATCCTTGGACTTATTCTAATTCAATTAGGGTATTTAACCTATCTTGTGCATCCAACAAGTGATTTTGTGTCATTGGTTGAACATTTAGGTCGTTTTTGTCCTCCTTCCACTTATTCTAATCCATTTATGGTTTTTAACCAATCTTGTGCATCCAATAAGTGATTTTGTGTCATTGGTTGAACATTTCGGTCATTTTCGTCTTCCCTAGGCTTATTCTAATCCAATTAGGGTTTTTAACCAATCTTGTGCATCCAATAAGTGATTTTGCGTCATTGGTTGAACATTTTGGTCATTTTCGTCATCCTTGGACATATTCTAATTCGATTAGGGTTTTTAACCAATCTTGTGCATCCAACAAGTGATTTTGTGTCATTGGTTGAACATTTAGGTCATTTTCCTCCTCCCTAGTCTTATTCTAATCCAATTAGGGTTTTTAAATAATCTTGTGCATCCAACAAGTGATTTTGTGTCATTGGTTGAAGATTTAGGTCATTTTCGTCCTCCCTAGGCTTATTCCAATCCAATTAGGGTTTTTAACCAATCTTGTGCATCCAATAAGTGATTTTGTGTCATTGGTTGAACATTTCGGTCATTTTTGTCCTCCTTCAACTTATTCTAATCCATTTAAGGTTTTTAACCAATCTTGTGCATCCAATACGTGATTTTCTATCATTGGTTGAACATTTAGGTCATTTTCATCCTCCCTAGGCTTATTCTGATCCAATTATTGTTTTTAACCAATCTTGTGCATCCAATAAGTGATTTTGTGTCATTGGTTGAACATTTAGGTCATTTTCGTCATCCCTAGGCTTATTCTAATCCAATTAGGGTTTTTAACCAATCTTGTGCATCCAATAAGTGATTTTGTGTCATTGGTTAAACATTTAGGTCATTTCCGTCATCCTTGGACTTATTCTAATTTAATTAGGGTTTTTAATTAATCTTGTGCATCCAACAACTGATTTTGTGTCATTGGTTGAATATTTAGGTCATTTTCGTCCTCCCTAGGCTTATTCTAATCGAATTAGGGTTTTTAACCAATCTTGTGCATCCAATAAGTGATTTTATGTCATTGGTTGAACATTTAGGTCATTTTCGTCATCCCAAGGCTTATTCTAATCCAATTAGGATTTTTAACCACTCTTGTGCATCCAATAAGTGATTTTGTGTCATTGGTTAAACATTTAGGTCATTTCCGTCATCCTTGGACTTATTCAAATTCAATTAGGGTTTTTAACCAATCTTGTGCATCCAACAACTGAGTTTGTGTCATTGGTTGAATATTTAGGTCATTTTCGTCCTCCCTAGGCTTATTCTAATCCAATTAGGGTTCTTAACCAATCTTGTGCATCCAATAAGTGATTTTGTGTCATTGGTTGGACATTTAGGTCATTTTCGTCATCCTTGGACTTATTCTAATTCAATTAGGGTATTTAACCTATCTTGTGCGTCCAACAAGTGATTTTGTGTCATTGGTTGAACATTTAGGTCATTTTTGTCCTCCTTCCACTTATTCTAATCCATTTATGGTTTTTAACCAATCTTGTGCACCCAATAAGTGATTTTGTGTCATTGGTTGAACATTTCGGTCATTTTCGTCTTCCCTAGGCTTATTCTAATCCAATTAGGGTTTTTAACCAATCTTGTGCATCCAATAAGTGATTTTGCGTCATTGGTTGAACATTTAGGTCATTTTCGTCATCCTTGGACATATTCTAATTCGATTAGGGTTTTTAACCAATCTTGTGCATCCAACAAGTGATTTTGTGTCATTGGTTGAACATTTAGGTCATTTTCGTCCTCCCTAGGCTTATTCCAATCCAATTAGGGTTTTTAACCAATCTTGTGCATCCAATAAGTGATTTTGTGTCATTGGTTGAACATTTCGGTCATTTTCGTCTTCCCTAGGCTTATTCTAATCCAATTAGGGTTTTTAACCAATCTTGTGCATCCAATAAGTGATTTTGCGTCATTCGTTGAACATTTAGGTCATTTTCGTCATCCTTGGACATATTCTAATTCGATTAGGGTTTTTAACCAATCTTGTGCATCCAACAAGTGATTTTGTGTCATTGGTTGAACATTTAGGTCATTTTCGTCCTCCCTAGGCTTATTCTAATCCAATTAGGGTTTTTAAATAATCTTGTGCATCCAACAAGTGATTTTGTGTCATTGGTTGAAGATTTAGGTCATTTTCGTCCTCCCTAGGCTTATTCCAATCCAATTAGGGTTTTTAACCAATCTTGTGCATCCAATAAGTGATTTTGTGTCATTGGTTTAACATTTCGGTCATTTTTGTCCTCCTTCAACTTATTCTAATCCATTTAGGGTTTTTAACCAATCTTGTGCATCCAATACGTGATTTTCTATCATTGGTTGAACATTTAGGTCATTTTCATCCTCCCTAGGCTTATTCTGATCCAATTATTGTTTTTAACCAATCTTGTGCATCCAATAAGTGATTTTGTGTCATTGGTTAAACATTTAGGTCATTTCCGTCATCCTTGGACTTATTCTAATTCAATTAGGGTTTTTAATTAATCTTGTGCATCCAACAACTGATTTTGTGTCATTGGTTAAATATTTAGGTCATTTTCGTCCTCCCTAGGCTTATTCTAATCGAATTAGGGTTTTTAACCAATCTTGTGCATCCAATAAGTGATTTTGTGTCATTGGTTAAACATTTAGGTCATTTTCGTCATCCCTAGGCTTATTCTAATCCAATTAGGATTTTTAACCACTCTTGTGCATCCAATAAGTGATTTTGTGTCATTGGTTAAACATTTAGGTCATTTCCGTCATCCTTGGACTTATTCTAATTCAATTAGGGTTTTTAATTAATCTTGTGCATCCAACAACTGATTTTGTGTCATTGGTTGAATATTTAGGTCATTTTCGTCCTCCCTAGGCTTATTCTAATCGAATTAGGGTTTTTAACCAATCTTGTGCATCCAATAAGTGATTTTGTGTCATTGGTTGAACATTTAGTCATTTTCGTCATCCCAAGGCTTATTCTAATCCAATTAGGAATATTAACCACTCTTGTGCATCCAATAAGTGATTTTGTGTCATTGGTTAAACATTTAGGTCATTTCCGTCATCCTTGGACTTATTGAAATTCAATTAGGGTTTTTAACCAATCTTGTGCATCCAACAATTGATTTTGTGTCATTGGTTGAATATTTAGGTCATTTTCGTCCTCCCTTGTCTTATTCTAATCCAATTAGGGTTCTTAACCAATCTTGTGCATCCAATAAGTGATTTTGTGTCATTGGTTGAACATTTAGGTCATTCTCGTCATCCTTGGACTTATTCTAATTCAATTAGGGTATTTAACCAATCTTGTGCATCCAATACGTGATTTTCTATCATTGGTTGAACATTTAGGTCATTTTCATCCTCCCTAGGCTTATTCTGATCCAATTACTGTTTTTAACCAATCTTGTGCATCCAATAAGTGATTTTGTGTCATTGGTTGAACATTTAGGTCATTTTCGTCATCCCTAGGCTTATTCTAATCCAATTAGGGTATTTAACCTATCACTTGCATCCAACAAGTGATTTTGTGTCATTGGTTGAACATTTAGGTCATTTTTGTCCTCCTTCCACTTATTCTAATCCATTTATGGTTTTTAACCAATCTTGTGCATCCAATAAGTGATTTTGTGTCATTGGTTGAACATTTCGGTCATTTTCGTCTTCCCTAGGCTTATTCTAATCCAATTAGGGTTTTTAACCAATCTTGTGCATCCAATAAGTGATTTTGCGTCATTGGTTGAACATTTAGGTCATTTTCGTCATCCTTGGACTTATTCTAATTCAATTAGGGTTTTTAATTAATCTTGTGCATCCAACAACTGATTTTGTGTCATTGGTTGAATATTTAGGTCATTTTCGTCCTCCCTAGGCTTATTCTAATCGAATTAGGGTTTTTAACCAATCTTGTGCATCCAATAAGTGATTTTGTGTCATTGGTTGAACATTTAGGTCATTTTCGTCATCCTTGGACTTATTCTAATTCAATTAGGGTATTTAACCAATCTTGTGCATCCAACAAGTGATTTTGTGTCATTGGTTGAACATTTAGGTCATTTTTGTCCTCCTTCCACTTATTCTAATCCATTTAGGGTTTTTAACCAATCTTGTGCATCCAATAAGTGATTTTGTGTCATTGGTTGAACATTTCGGTCATTTTCGTCTTCCCTAGGCTTATTCTAATCCAATTAGGGTTTTTAACCAATCTTGTGCATCCAATAAGTGATTTTGTGTCATTGGTTGAACATTTAGGTCATTTTCGTCATCCTTGGACATATTCTAATTCGATTAGGGTTTTTAACCAATCTTGTGCATCCAACAAGTGATTTTGTGTCATTGGTTGAATATTTAGGTCATTTTCGTCCTCCCTAGGCTTATTCTAATCCAATTAGGGTTCTTAACCAATCTTGTGCATCCAATAAGTGATTTTGTGTCATTGGTTGGACATTTAGGTCATTTTCGTCATCCTTGGACTTATTCTAATTCAATTAGGGTATTTAACCTATCTTGTGCATCCAACAAGTGATTTTGTGTCATTGGTTGAACATTTAGGTCGTTTTTGTCCTCCTTCCACTTATTCTAATCCATTTATGGTTTTTAACCAATCTTGTGCATCCAATAAGTGATTTTGTGTCATTGGTTGAACATTTCGGTCATTTTCGTCTTCCCTAGGCTTATTCTAATCCAATTAGGGTTTTTAACCAATCTTGTGCATCCAATAAGTGATTTTGCGTCATTGGTTGAACATTTTGGTCATTTTCGTCATCCTTGGACATATTCTAATTCGATTAGGGTTTTTAACCAATCTTGTGCATCCAACAAGTGATTTTGTGTCATTGGTTGAACATTTAGGTCATTTTCGTCCTCCCTAGTCTTATTCTAATCCAATTAGGGTTTTTAAATAATCTTGTGCATCCAACAAGTGATTTTGTGTCATTGGTTGAAGATTTAGGTCATTTTCGTCCTCCCTAGGCTTATTCCAATCCAATTAGGGTTTTTAACCAATCTTGTGCATCCAATAAGTGATTTTGTGTCATTGGTTGAACATTTCGGTCATTTTTGTCCTCCTTCAACTTATTCTAATCCATTTAAGATTTTTAACCAATCTTGTGCATCCAATACGTGATTTTCTATCATTGGTTGAACATTTAGGTCATTTTCATCCTCCCTAGGCTTATTCTGATCCAATTATTGTTTTTAACCAATCTTGTGCATCCAATAAGTGATTTTGTGTCATTGGTTGAACATTTAGGTCATTTTCGTCATCCTTGGACATATTCTAATTCGATTAGGGTTTTTAACCAATCTTGTACATCCAACAAGTGATTTTGTGTCATTGGTTGAACATTTAGGTCATTTTCGTCCTCCCTAGGCTTATTCTAATCCAATTAGGGTTTTTAAATAATCTTGTGCATCCAACAAGTGATTTTGTGTCATTGGTTGAAGATTTAGGTCATTTTCGTCCTCCCTAGGCTTATTCCAATCCAATTAGGGTTTTTAACCAATCTTGTGCATCCAACAACTGATTCTGTGTCATTGGTTGAATATTTAGGTCATTTTCGTCCTCCCTAGGCTTATTCTAATCCAATTAGGGTTCCTAACCAATCTTGTGCATCCAATAAGTGATTTTGTGTCATTGGTTGGACATTTAGGTCATTTTCGTCATCCTTGGACTTATTCTAATTCAATTAGGGTATTTAACCTATCTTGTGCATCCAACAAGTGATTTTGTGTCATTGGTTGAACATTTAGGTCGTTTTTGTCCTCCTTCCACTTATTCTAATCCATTTATGGTTTTTAACCAATCTTGTGCATCCAATAAGTGATTTTGTGTCATTGGTTGAACATTTCGGTCATTTTCGTCTTCCCTAGGCTTATTCTAATCCAATTAGGGTTTTTAACCAATCTTGTGCATCCAATAAGTGATTTTGCGTCATTGGTTGAACATTTTGGTCATTTTCGTCATCCTTGGACATATTCTAATTCGATTAGGGTTTTTAACCAATCTTGTGCATCCAACAAGTGATTTTGTGTCATTGGTTGAACATTTAGGTCATTTTCGTCCTCCCTAGTCTTATTCTAATCCAATTAGGGTTTTTAAATAATCTTGTGCATCCAACAAGTGATTTTGTGTCATTGGTTGAAGATTTAGGTCATTTTCGTCCTCCCTAGGCTTATTCCAATCCAATTAGGGTTTTTAACCAATCTTGTGCATCCAATAAGTGATTTTGTGTCATTGGTTGAACATTTCGGTCATTTTTGTCCTCCTTCAACTTATTCTAATCCATTTAAGGTTTTTAACCAATCTTGTGCATCCAATACGTGATTTTCTATCATTGGTTGAACATTTAGGTCATTTTCATCCTCCCTAGGCTTATTCTGATCCAATTATTGTTTTTAACCAATCTTGTGCATCCAATAAGTGATTTTGTGTCATTGGTTGAACATTTAGGTCATTTTCGTCATCCCTAGGCTTATTCTAATCCAATTAGGGTTTTTAACCAATCTTGTGCATCCAATAAGTGATTTTGTGTCATTGGTTAAACATTTAGGTCATTTCCGTCATCCTTGGACTTATTCTAATTTAATTAGGGTTTTTAATTAATCTTGTGCATCCAACAACTGATTTTGTGTCATTGGTTGAATATTTAGGTCATTTTCGTCCTCCCTAGGCTTATTCTAATCGAATTAGGGTTTTTAACCAATCTTGTGCATCCAATAAGTGATTTTGTGTCATTGGTTAAACATTTAGGTCATTTCCGTCATCCTTGGACTTATTCTAATTCAATTAGGGTTTTTAATTAATCTTGTGCATCCAACAACTGATTTTGTGTCATTGGTTGAATATTTAGGTCATTTTCGTCCTCCCTAGGCTTATTCTAATGGAATTAGGGTTTTTAACCAATCTTGTGCATCCAATAAGTGATTTTGTGTCATTGGTTGAACATTTAGGTCATTTTCGTCATCCCAAGGCTTATTCTAATCCAATTAGGATTTTTAACCACTCTTGTGCATCCAATAAGTGATTTTGTGTCATTGGTTAAACATTTAGGTCATTTCCGTCATCCTTGGACTTATTCAAATTCAATTAGGGTTTTTAACCAATCTTGTGCATCCAACAACTGAGTTTGTGTCATTGGTTGAATATTTAGGTCATTTTCGTCCTCCCTAGGCTTATTCTAATCCAATTAGGGTTCTTAACCAATCTTGTGCATCCAATAAGTGATTTTGTGTCATTGGTTGGACATTTAGGTCATTTTCGTCATCCTTGGACTTATTCTAATTCAATTAGGGTATTTAACCTATCTTGTGCATCCAACAAGTGATTTTGTGTCATTGGTTGAACATTTAGGTCGTTTTTGTCCTCCTTCCACTTATTCTAATCCATTTATGGTTTTTAACCAATCTTGTGCATCCAATAAGTGATTTTGTGTCATTGGTTGAACATTTCGGTCATTTTCGTCTTCCCTAGGCTTATTCTAATCCAATTAGGGTTTTTAACCAATCTTGTGCATCCAATAAGTGATTTTGCGTCATTGGTTGAACATTTTGGTCATTTTCGTCATCCTTGGACATATTCTAATTCGATTAGGGTTTTTAACCAATCTTGTGCATCCAACAAGTGATTTTGTGTCATTGGTTGAACATTTAGGTCATTTTCGTCCTCCCTAGTCTTATTCTAATCCAATTAGGGTTTTTAAATAATCTTGTGCATCCAACAAGTGATTTTGTGTCATTGGTTGAAGATTTAGGTCATTTTCGTCCTCCCTAGGCTTATTCCAATCCAATTAGGGTTTTTAACCAATCTTGTGCATCCAATAAGTGATTTTGTGTCATTGGTTGAACATTTCGGTCATTTTTGTCCTCCTTCAACTTATTCTAATCCATTTAAGATTTTTAACCAATCTTGTGCATCCAATACGTGATTTTCTATCATTGGTTGAACATTTAGGTCATTTTCATCCTCCCTAGGCTTATTCTGATCCAATTATTGTTTTTAACCAATCTTGTGCATCCAATAAGTGATTTTGTGTCATTGGTTGAACATTTAGGTCATTTTCGTCATCCTTGGACATATTCTAATTCGATTAGGGTTTTTAACCAATCTTGTACATCCAACAAGTGATTTTGTGTCATTGGTTGAACATTTAGGTCATTTTCGTCCTCCCTAGGCTTATTCTAATCCAATTAGGGTTTTTAAATAATCTTGTGCATCCAACAAGTGATTTTGTGTCATTGGTTGAAGATTTAGGTCATTTTCGTCCTCCCTAGGCTTATTCCAATCCAATTAGGGTTTTTAACCAATCTTGTGCATCCAACAACTGATTCTGTGTCATTGGTTGAATATTTAGGTCATTTTCGTCCTCCCTAGGCTTATTCTAATCCAATTAGGGTTCCTAACCAATCTTGTGCATCCAATAAGTGATTTTGTGTCATTGGTTGGACATTTAGGTCATTTTCGTCATCCTTGGACTTATTCTAATTCAATTAGGGTATTTAACCTATCTTGTGCATCCAACAAGTGATTTTGTGTCATTGGTTGAACATTTAGGTCGTTTTTGTCCTCCTTCCACTTATTCTAATCCATTTATGGTTTTTAACCAATCTTGTGCATCCAATAAGTGATTTTGTGTCATTGGTTGAACATTTCGGTCATTTTCGTCTTCCCTAGGCTTATTCTAATCCAATTAGGGTTTTTAACCAATCTTGTGCATCCAATAAGTGATTTTGCGTCATTGGTTGAACATTTTGGTCATTTTCGTCATCCTTGGACATATTCTAATTCGATTAGGGTTTTTAACCAATCTTGTGCATCCAACAAGTGATTTTGTGTCATTGGTTGAACATTTAGGTCATTTTCGTCCTCCCTAGTCTTATTCTAATCCAATTAGGGTTTTTAAATAATCTTGTGCATCCAACAAGTGATTTTGTGTCATTGGTTGAAGATTTAGGTCATTTTCGTCCTCCCTAGGCTTATTCCAATCCAATTAGGGTTTTTAACCAATCTTGTGCATCCAATAAGTGATTTTGTGTCATTGGTTGAACATTTCGGTCATTTTTGTCCTCCTTCAACTTATTCTAATCCATTTAAGGTTTTTAACCAATCTTGTGCATCCAATACGTGATTTTCTATCATTGGTTGAACATTTAGGTCATTTTCATCCTCCCTAGGCTTATTCTGATCCAATTATTGTTTTTAACCAATCTTGTGCATCCAATAAGTGATTTTGTGTCATTGGTTGAACATTTAGGTCATTTTCGTCATCCCTAGGCTTATTCTAATCCAATTAGGGTTTTTAACCAATCTTGTGCATCCAATAAGTGATTTTGTGTCATTGGTTAAACATTTAGGTCATTTCCGTCATCCTTGGACTTATTCTAATTTAATTAGGGTTTTTAATTAATCTTGTGCATCCAACAACTGATTTTGTGTCATTGGTTGAATATTTAGGTCATTTTCGTCCTCCCTAGGCTTATTCTAATCGAATTAGGGTTTTTAACCAATCTTGTGCATCCAATAAGTGATTTTGTGTCATTGGTTAAACATTTAGGTCATTTCCGTCATCCTTGGACTTATTCTAATTCAATTAGGGTTTTTAATTAATCTTGTGCATCCAACAACTGATTTTGTGTCATTGGTTGAATATTTAGGTCATTTTCGTCCTCCCTAGGCTTATTCTAATCGAATTAGGGTTTTTAACCAATCTTGTGCATCCAATAAGTGATTTTGTGTCATTGGTTAAACATTTAGGTCATTTCCGTTATCCTTGGACTTATTCTAATTCAATTAGGGTTTTTAATTAATCTTGTGCATCCAACAACTGATTTTGTGTCATTGGTTGAATATTTAGGTCATTTTCGTCCTCCCTAGGCTTATTCTAATCCAATTAGGGTTTTTAACCAATCTTGTGCATCCAATACGTGATTTTCTATCATTGGTTGAACATTTAGGTCATTTTCATCCTCCCTAGGCTTATTCTGATCCAATTACTGTTATTAACCAATCTTGTGCATCCAATAAATGATTTTGTTTCATTGGTTGAACATTTAGGTCATTTTCGTCATCCCTTGGCTTATTCTAATCCAATTAGGGTTTTTAACCAATCTTGTGCATCCAATAAGTGATTTTGTGTCATTGGTTAAACATTTAGGTCATTTCCGTCATCCTTGGACTTATTCTAATTCAATTAGGGTTTTTAATTAATCTTGTGCATCCAACAACTGATTTTGTGTCATTGGTTAAATATTTAGGTCATTTTCGTCCTCCCTAGGCTTATTCTAATCGAATTAGGGTTTTTAACCAATCTTGTGCATCCAATAAGTGATTTTGTGTCATTGGTTAAACATTTAGGTCATTTTCGTCATCCCAAGGCTTATTCTAATCCAATTAGGATTTTTAACCACTCTTGTGCATCCAATAAGTGATTTTGTGTCATTGGTTAAACATTTAGGTCATTTCCGTCATCCTTGGACTTATTCAAATTCAATTAGGGTTTTTAACCAATCTTGTGTCATTGGTTGAATATTTAGGTCATTTTCGTCCTCCCTAGGCTTATTCTAATCCAATTAGGGTTCTTAACCAATCTTGAGCATCCAATAAGTGATTTTGTGTCATTGGTTGGATATTTAGGTCATTTTCGTCATCCTTGGACTTATTCTAATTCAATTAGGGTATTTAACCTATCTTGTGCATCCAACAAGTGATTTTGTGTCATTGGTTGAACATTTAGGTCGTTTTTGTCCTCCTTCCACTTATTCTAATCCATTTATGGTTTTTAACCAATCTTGTGCATCCAATAAGTGATTTTGTGTCATTGGTTGAACATTTCGGTCATTTTCGTCTTCCCTAGGCTTATTCTAATCCAATTAGGGTTTTTAACCAATCTTGTGCATCCAATAAGTGATTTTGCGTCATTGGTTGAACATTTTGGTCATTTTCGTCATCCTTGGACATATTCTAATTCGATTAGGGTTTTTAACCAATCTTGTGCATCCAACAAGTGATTTTGTGTCATTGGTTGAACATTTAGGTCATTTTCGTCCTCCCTAGTCTTATTCTAATCCAATTAGGGTTTTTAAATAATCTTGTGCATCCAACAAGTGATTTTGTGTCATTGGTTGAAGATTTAGGTCATTTTCGTCCTCCCTAGGCTTATTCCAATCCAATTAGGGTTTTTAACCAATCTTGTGCATCCAATAAGTGATTTTGTGTCATTGGTTGAACATTTCGGTCATTTTTGTCCTCCTTCAACTTATTCTAATCCATTTAAGGTTTTTAACCAATCTTGTGCATCCAATACGTGATTTTCTATCATTGGTTGAACATTTAGGTCATTTTCATCCTCCCTAGGCTTATTCTGATCCAATTATTGTTTTTAACCAATCTTGTGCATCCAATAAGTGATTTTGTGTCATTGGTTGAACATTTAGGTCATTTTCGTCATCCCTAGGCTTATTCTAATCCAATTAGGGTTTTTAACCAATCTTGTGCATCCAATAAGTGATTTTGTGTCATTGGTTAAACATTTAGGTCATTTCCGTCATCCTTGGACTTATTCTAATTTAATTAGGGTTTTTAATTAATCTTGTGCATCCAACAACTGATTTTGTGTCATTGGTTGAATATTTAGGTCATTTTCGTCCTCCCTAGGCTTATTCTAATCGAATTAGGGTTTTTAACCAATCTTGTGCATCCAATAAGTGATTTTGTGTCATTGGTTAAACATTTAGGTCATTTCCGTCATCCTTGGACTTATTCTAATTCAATTAGGGTTTTTAATTAATCTTGTGCATCCAACAACTGATTTTGTGTCATTGGTTGAATATTTAGGTCATTTTCGTCCTCCCTAGGCTTATTCTAATCGAATTAGGGTTTTTAACCAATCTTGTGCATCCAATAAGTGATTTTGTGTCATTGGTTAAACATTTAGGTCATTTCCGTTATCCTTGGACTTATTCTAATTCAATTAGGGTTTTTAATTAATCTTGTGCATCCAACAACTGATTTTGTGTCATTGGTTGAATATTTAGGTCATTTTCGTCCTCGCTAGGCTTATTCTAATCCAATTAGGGTTTTTAACCAATCTTGTGCATCCAATACGTGATTTTCTATCATTGGTTGAACATTTAGGTCATTTTCATCCTCCCTAGGCTTATTCTGATCCAATTACTGTTATTAACCAATCTTGTGCATCCAATAAGTGATTTTGTGTCATTGGTTGAACATTTAGGTCATTTTCGTCATCCCTAGGCTTATTCTAATCCAATTAGGGTTTTTAACCAATCTTGTGCATCCAATAAGTGATTTTGTGTCATTGGTTAAACATTTAGGTCATTTCCGTCATCCTTGGACTTATTCTAATTCAATTAGGGTTTTTAATTAATCTTGTGCATGCAACAACTGATTTTGTGTCATTGGTTGAATATTTAGGTCATTTTCGTCCTCCCTAGGCTTATTCTAATCGAATTAGGGTTTTTAACCAATCTTGGGCATCCAATAAGTGATTTTGTGTCATTGGTTGAACATTTAGTCATTTTCGTCATCCGAAGGCTTATTCTAATCCAATTAGGGTTTTTAACCAATCTTGTGCATCCAATAAGTGATTTTGTGTCATTGGTTAAACATTTAGGTCATTTCCGTCATCCTTGGACTTATTCTAATTCAATTAGGGTTTTTAATTAATCTTGTGCATCCAACAACTGATTTTGTGTCATTGGTTAAATATTTAGGTCATTTTCGTCCTCCCTAGGCTTATTCTAATCGAATTAGGGTTTTTAACCAATCTTGTGCATCCAATAAGTGATTTTGTGTCATTGGTTAAACATTTAGGTCATTTTCGTCATCCCTAGGCTTATTCTAATCCAATTAGGATTTTTAACCACTCTTGTGCATCCAATAAGTGATTTTGTGTCATTGGTTAAACATTTAGGTCATTTCCGTCATCCTTGGACTTATTCAAATTCAATTAGGGTTTTTAACCAATCTTGTGCATCCAACAACTGATTTTGTGTCATTGGTTGAATATTTAGGTCATTTTCGTCCTCCCTAGGCTTATTCTAATCCAATTAGGGTTCTTAACCAATCTTGTGCATCCAATAAGTGATTTTGTGTCATTGGTTGGACATTTAGGTCATTTTCGTCATCCTTGGACTTATTCTAATTCAATTAGGGTATTTAACCTATCTTGTGCATCCAACAAGTGATTTTGTGTCATTGGTTGAACATTTAGGTCGTTTTTGTCCTCCTTCCACTTATTCTAATCCATTTATGGTTTTTAACCAATCTTGTGCATCCAATAGGTGATTTTGTGTCATTGGTTGAACATTTCGGTCATTTTCGTCTTCCCTAGGCTTATTCTAATCCAATTAGGGTTTTTAACCAATCTTGTGCATCCAATAAGTGATTTTGCGTCATTGGTTGAACATTTAGGTCATTTTCGTCATCCTTGGACATATTCTAATTCGATTAGGGTTTTTAACCAATCTTGTGCATCCAACAAGTGATTTTGTGTCATTGGTTGAACATTTAGGTCATTTTCGTCCTCCCTAGGCTTATTCTAATCCAATTAGGGTTCTTAACCAATCTTGTGCATCCAATAAGTGATTTTGTGTCATTGGTTGGACATTTAGGTCATTTTCGTCATCCTTGGACTTATTCTAATTCAATTAGGGTATTTAACCTATCTTGTGCATCCAACAAGTGATTTTGTGTCATTGGTTGAACATTTAGGTCATTTTTGTCCTCCTTCCACTTATTCTAATCCATTTATGGTTTTTAACCAATCTTGTGCATCCAATAAGTGATTTTGTGTCATTGGTTGAACATTTCAGTCATTTTCGTCTTCCCTAGGCTTATTCTAATCCAATTAGGGTTTTTAACCAATCTTGTGCATCCAATAAGTGATTTTGCGTTATTGGTTGAACATTTAGGTCATTTTCGTCATCCTTGGACATATTCTAATTCGATTAGGGTTTTTAACCAATCTTGTGCATCCAACAAGTGATTTTGTGTCATTGGTTGAACATTTAGGTCATTTTCGTCCTCCCTAGGCTTATTCTAATCCAATTAGGGTTTTTAAATAATCTTGTGCATCCAACAAGTGATTTTGTGTCATTGGTTGAAGATTTAGGTCATTTTCGTCCTCCCTAGGCTTATTCCAATCCAATTAGGGTTTTTAACCAATCTTGTGCATCCAATAAGTGATTTTGTGTCATTGGTTTAACATTTCGGTCATTTTTGTCCTCCTTCAACTTATTCTAATCCATTTAGGGTTTTTAACCAATCTTGTGCATCCAATACGTGATTTTCTATCATTGGTTGAACATTTAGGTCATTTTCATCCTCCCTAGGCTTATTCTGATCCAATTATTGTTTTTAACCAATCTTGTGCATCCAATAAGTGATTTTGTGTCATTGGTTGAACATTTAGGTCATTTTCGTCATCCTTGGACATATTCTAATTCGATTAGGGTTTTTAACCAATCTTGTACATCCAACAAGTGATTTTGTGTCATTGGTTGAACATTTAGGTCATTTTCGTCCTCCCTAGGCTTATTCTAATCCAATTAGGGTTTTTAAATAATCTTGTGCATCCAACAAGTGATTTTGTGTCATTGGTTGAAGATTTAGGTCATTTTCGTCCTCCCTAGGCTTATTCCAATCCAATTAGGGTTTTTAACCAATCTTGTGCATCCAATAAGTGATTTTGTGTCATTGGTTGAACATTTCGGTCATTTTTGTCCTCCTTCAACTTATTCTAATCCATTTAAGGTTTTTAACCAATCTTGTGCATCCAATACGTGATTTTCTATCATTGGTTGAACATTTAGGTCATTTTCATCCTCCCTAGGCTTATTCTGATCCAATTATTGTTTTTAACCAATCTTGTGCATCCAATAAGTGATTTTGTGTCATTGGTTGAACATTTAGGTCATTTTCGTCATCCCTAGGCTTATTCTAATCCAATTAGGGTTTTTAACCAATCTTGTGCATCCAATAAGTGATTTTGTGTCATTGGTTAAACATTTAGGTCATTTCCGTCATCCTTGGACTTATTCTAATTTAATTAGGGTTTTTAATTAATCTTGTGCATCCAACAACTGATTTTGTGTCATTGGTTGAATATTTAGGTCATTTTCGTCCTCCCTAGGCTTATTCTAATCGAATTAGGGTTTTTAACCAATCTTGTGCATCCAATAAGTGATTTTGTGTCATTGGTTGAACATTTAGGTCATTTTCGTCATCCCTAGGCTTATTGTAATCCAATTAGGGTTTTTAACCAATCTTGTGCATCCAATAAGTGATTTTGTGTCATTGGTTAAACATTTAGGTCATTTCCGTCATCCTTGGACTTATTCTAATTCAATTAGGGTTTTTAATTAATCTTGTGCATCCAACAACTGATTTTGTGTCATTGGTTGAATATTTAGGTCATTTTCATCCTCCCTAGGCTTATTCTAATCGAATTAGGGTTTTTAACCAATCTTGTGCATCCAATAAGTGATTTTGTGTCATTGGTTGAACATTTAGGTCATTTTCGTCATCCTTGGACTTATTCTAATTCAATTAGGGTATTTAACCTATCTTGTGCATCCAATAAGTGATTTTGTGTCATTGGTTGAACATTTAGGTCATTCTCGTCATCCTTGGACTTATTCTAATTCAATTAGGGTATTTAACCAATCTTGTGCATCCAATACGTGATTTTCTATCATTGGTTGAACATTTAGGTCATTTTCATCCTCCCTAGGCTTATTCTGATCCAATTATTGTTTTTAACCAATCTTGTGCATCCAATAAGTGATTTTGTGTCATTGGTTGAACATTTAGGTCATTTTCGTCATCCCTAGGCTTATTCTAATCCAATTAGGGTTTTTAACCAATCTTGTGCATCCAATAAGTGATTTTGTGTCATTGGTTAAACATTTAGGTCATTTCCGTCATCCTTGGACTTATTCTAATTCAATTAGGGTTTTTAATTAATCTTGTGCATCCAACAACTGATTTTGTGTCATTGGTTAAATATTTAGGTCATTTTCGTCCTCCCTAGGCTTATTCTAATCGAATTAGGGTTTTTAACCAATCTTGTGCATCCAATAAGTGATTTTGTGTCATTGGTTAAACATTTAGGTCATTTTCGTCATCCCTAGGCTTATTCTAATCCAATTAGGATTTTTAACCACTCTTGTGCATCCAATAAGTGATTTTGTGTCATTGGTTAAACATTTAGGTCATTTCCGTCATCCTTGGACTTATTCAAATTCAATTAGGGTTTTTAACCAATCTTGTGCATCCAACAACTGAGTTTGTGTCATTGGTTGAATATTTAGGTCATTTTCGTCCTCCCTAGGCTTATTCTAATCCAATTAGGGTTCTTAACCAATCTTGTGCATCCAATAAGTGATTTTGTGTCATTGGTTGGACATTTAGGTCATTTTCGTCATCCTTGGACTTATTCTAATTCAATTAGGGTATTTAACCTATCTTGTGCGTCCAACAAGTGATTTTGTGTCATTGGTTGAACATTTAGGTCATTTTTGTCCTCCTTCCACTTATTCTAATCCATTTATGGTTTTTAACCAATCTTGTGCACCCAATAAGTGATTTTGTGTCATTGGTTGAACATTTCGGTCATTTTCGTCTTCCCTAGGCTTATTCTAATCCAATTAGGGTTTTTAACCAATCTTGTGCATCCAATAAGTGATTTTGCGTCATTGGTTGAACATTTAGGTCATTTTCGTCATCCTTGGACATATTCTAATTCGATTAGGGTTTTTAACCAATCTTGTGCATCCAACAAGTGATTTTGTGTCATTGGTTGAACATTTAGGTCATTTTCGTCCTCCCTAGGCTTATTCTAATCCAATTAGGGTTTTTAACCAATCTTGTGCATCCAATAAGTGATTTTGTGTCATTGGTTGAACATTTAGGTCATTTTCGTCATCCTTGGACTTATTCTAATTCAATTAGGGTATTTAACCAATCTTGTGCATCCAACAAGTGATTTTGTGTCATTGGTTGAACATTTAGGTCATTTCCGTCATCCTTGGACTTATTCTAATTTAATTAGGGTTTTTAATTAATCTTGTGCATCCAACAACTGATTTTGTGTCATTGGTTGAATATTTAGGTCATTTTCGTCCTCCCTAGGCTTATTCTAATCGAATTAGGGTTTTTAACCAATCTTGTGCATCCAATAAGTGATTTTGTGTCATTGGTTGAACATTTAGGTCATTTTCGTCATCCCAAGGCTTATTCTAATCCAATTAGGATTTTTAACCACTCTTGTGCATCCAATAAGTGATTTTGTGTCATTGGTTAAACATTTAGGTCATTTCCGTCATCCTTGGACTTATTCTAATTCAATTAGGGTTTTTAATTAATCTTGTGCATCCAACAACTGATTTTGTGTCATTGGTTGAATATTTAGGTCATTTTCGTCCTCCCTAGGCTTATTCTAATCGAATTAGGGTTTTTAACCAATCTTGTGCATCCAATAAGTGATTTTGTGTCATTGGTTGAACATTTAGTCATTTTCGTCATCCCAAGGCTTATTCTAATCCAATTAGGAATATTAACCACTCTTGTGCATCCAATAAGTGATTTTGTGTCATTGGTTAAACATTTAGGTCATTTCCGTCATCCTTGGACTTATTGAAATTCAATTAGGGTTTTTAACCAATCTTGTGCATCCAACAATTGATTTTGTGTCATTGGTTGAATATTTAGGTCATTTTCGTCCTCCCTTGTCTTATTCTAATCCAATTAGGGTTCTTAACCAATCTTGTGCATCCAATAAGTGATTTTGTGTCATTGGTTGAACATTTAGGTCATTCTCGTCATCCTTGGACTTATTCTAATTCAATTAGGGTATTTAACCAATCTTGTGCATCCAATACGTGATTTTCTATCATTGGTTGAACATTTAGGTCATTTTCATCCTCCCTAGGCTTATTCTGATCCAATTACTGTTTTTAACCAATCTTGTGCATCCAATAAGTGATTTTGTGTCATTGGTTGAACATTTAGGTCATTTTCGTCATCCCTAGGCTTATTTTGATCCAATTAGGGTTTTTAACCAATCTTGTGTATCCAATAAGTGATTTTGTGTCATTGGTTAAACATTTAGGTCATTTCCGTCATCCTTGGACTTATTCTAATTCAATTAGGGTTTTTAATTAATCTTGTGCATCCAACAACTGATTTTGTGTCATTGGTTGAATATTTAGGTCATTTTCGTCCTCTCTAGGCTTATTCTAATCCAATTAGGGTTTTTAACCAATCTTGTGCATCCAATACGTGATTTTCTATCATTGGTTGAACATTTAGGTCATTTTCATCCTCCCTAGGCTTATTCTGATCCAATTACTGTTATTAACCAATCTTGTGCATCCAATAAGTGATTTTGTGTCATTGGTTGAACATTTAGGTCATTTTCGTCATCCCTAGGCTTATTCTAATCCAATTAGGGTTTTTAACCAATCTTGTGCATCCAATAAGTGATTTTGTGTCATTGGTTAAACATTTAGGTCATTTCCGTCATCCTTGGACTTATTCTAATTCAATTAGGGTTTTTAATTAATCTTGTGCATGCAACAACTGATTTTGTGTCATTGGTTGAATATTTAGGTCATTTTCGTCCTCCCTAGGCTTATTCTAATCGAATTAGGGTTTTTAACCAATCTTGGGCATCCAATAAGTGATTTTGTGTCATTGGTTGAACATTTAGTCATTTTCGTCATCCGAAGGCTTATTCTAATCCAATTAGGGTTTTTAACCAATCTTGTGCATCCAATAAGTGATTTTGTGTCATTGGTTAAACATTTAGGTCATTTCCGTCATCCTTGGACTTATTCTAATTCAATTAGGGTTTTTAATTAATCTTGTGCATCCAACAACTGATTTTGTGTCATTGGTTGAATATTTAGGTCATTTTCATCCTCCCTAGGCTTATTCTAATCGAATTAGGGTTTTTAACCAATGTTGTGCATCCAATAAGTGATTTTGTGTCATTGGTTGAACATTTAGGTCATTTTCGTCATCCTTGGACTTATTCTAATTCAATTAGGGTATTTAACCTATCTTGTGCATCCAATAAGTGATTTTGTGTCATTGGTTGAACATTTAGGTCATTCTCGTCATCCTTGGACTTATTCTAATTCAATTAGGGTATTTAACCAATCTTGTGCATCCAATACGTGATTTTCTATCATTGGTTGAACATTTAGGTCATTTTCATCCTCCCTAGGCTTATTCTGATCCAATTATTGTTTTTAACCAATCTTGTGCATCCAATAAGTGATTTTGTGTCATTGGTTGAACATTTAGGTCATTTTCGTCATCCCTAGGCTTATTCTAATCCAATTAGGGTTTTTAACCAATCTTGTGCATCCAATAAGTGATTTTGTGTCATTGGTTAAACATTTAGGTCATTTCCGTCATCCTTGGACTTATTCTAATTCAATTAGGGTTTTTAATTAATCTTGTGCATCCAACAACTGATTTTGTGTCATTGGTTAAATATTTAGGTCATTTTCGTCCTCCCTAGGCTTATTCTAATCGAATTAGGGTTTTTAACCAATCTTGTGCATCCAATAAGTGATTTTGTGTCATTGGTTAAACATTTAGGTCATTTTCGTCATCCCTAGGCTTATTCTAATCCAATTAGGATTTTTAACCACTCTTGTGCATCCAATAAGTGATTTTGTGTCATTGGTTAAACATTTAGGTCATTTCCGTCATCCTTGGACTTATTCAAATTCAATTAGGGTTTTTAACCAATCTTGTGCATCCAACAACTGAGTTTGTGTCATTGGTTGAATATTTAGGTCATTTTCGTCCTCCCTAGGCTTATTCTAATCCAATTAGGGTTCTTAACCAATCTTGTGCATCCAATAAGTGATTTTGTGTCATTGGTTGGACATTTAGGTCATTTTCGTCATCCTTGGACTTATTCTAATTCAATTAGGGTATTTAACCTATCTTGTGCATCCAACAAGTGATTTTGTGTCATTGGTTGAACATTTAGGCCATTTTTGTCCTCCTTCCACTTAATCTAATCCATTTATGGTTTTTAACCAATCTTGTTCATCCAATAAGTGATTTTGTGTCATTGGTTAAACATTTCGGTCATTTTCGTCTTCCCTAGTCTTATTCTAATCAAATTAGGGTTTTTAACCAATCTTGTGCATCCAATAAGTGATTTTGCGTCATTGGTTGAACATTTAGGTCATTTTCGTCATCCTTGGACATATTCTAATTCGATTAGGGTTTTTAACCAATCTTGTGCATCCAACAAGTGATTTTGTGTCATTGGTTGAACATTTAGGTCATTTTCGTCCTCCCTAGGCTTATTCTAATCCAATTAGGGTTTTTAAATAATCTTGTGCATCCAACAAGTGATTTTGTGTCATTGGTTGAAGATTTAGGTCATTTTCGTCCTCCCAAGGCTTATTCCAATCCAATTAGGGTTTTTAACCAATCTTGTGCATCCAATAAGTGATTTTGTGTCATTGGTTGAACATTTCGGTCATTTTTGTCCTCCTTCAACTTATTCTAATCCATTTAGGGTTTTTAACCAATCTTGTGCATCCAATACGTGATTTTCTATCATTGGTTGAACATTTAGGTCATTTTCATCCTCCCTAGGCTTATTCTGATCCAATTATTGTTTTTAACCAATCTTGTGCATCCAATAAGTGATTTTGTGTCATTGGTTAAACATTTAGGTCATTTCCGTCATCCTTGGACTTATTCTAATTCAATTAGGGTTTTTAATTAATCTTGTGCATCCAACAACTGATTTTGTGTCATTGGTTGAATATTTAGGTCATTTTCGTCCTCCCTAGGCTTATTCTAATCGAATTAGGGTTTTTAAATAATCTTGTGCATCCAATAAGTGATTTTGTGTCATTGGTTAAACATTTAGGTCATTTCCGTCATCCTTGGACTTATTCAAATTCAATTAGGGTTTTTAACCAATCTTGTGCATCCAACAACTGATTTTGTGTCATTGGTTGAATATTTAGGTCATTTTCGTCCTCCCTAGGCTTATTCTAATCGAATTAGGGTTTTTAACCAATCTTGTGCATCCAATAAGTGATTTTGTGTCATTGGTTGAACATTTAGGTCATTTTCGTCATCCCTAGGCTTATTCTAATCCAATTAGGGTTTTTAACCAATCTTGTGCATCCAATAAGTGATTTTGTGTCATTGGTTAAACATTTAGGTCATTTCCGTCATCCTTGGACTTATTCTAATTTAATTAGGGTTTTTAATTAATCTTGTGCATCCAACAACTGATTTTGTGTCATTGGTTGAATATTTAGGTCATTTTCGTCCTCCCTAGGCTTATTCTAATCGAATTAGGGTTTTTAACCAATCTTGTGCATCCAATAAGTGATTTTGTGTCATTGGTTAAACATTTAGGTCATTTCCGTCATCCTTGGACTTATTCTAATTCAATTAGGGTTTTTAATTAATCTTGTGCATCCAACAACTGATTTTGTGTCATTGGTTGAATATTTAGGTCATTTTCGTCCTCCCTAGGCTTATTCTAATCGAATTAGGGTTTTTAACCAATCTTGTGCATCCAATAAGTGATTTTGTGTCATTGGTTAAACATTTAGGTCATTTCCGTTATCCTTGGACTTATTCTAATTCAATTAGGGTTTTTAATTAATCTTGTGCATCCAACAACTGATTTTGTGTCATTGGTTGAATATTTAGGTCATTTTCGTCCTCCCTAGGCTTATTCTAATCCAATTAGGGTTTTTAACCAATCTTGTGCATCCAATACGTGATTTTCTATCATTGGTTGAACATTTAGGTCATTTTCATCCTCCCTAGGCTTATTCTGATCCAATTACTGTTATTAACCAATCTTGTGCATCCAATAAATGATTTTGTTTCATTGGTTGAACATTTAGGTCATTTTCGTCATCCCTTGGCTTATTCTAATCCAATTAGGGTTTTTAACCAATCTTGTGCATCCAATAAGTGATTTTGTGTCATTGGTTAAACATTTAGGTCATTTCCGTCATCCTTGGACTTATTCTAATTCAATTAGGGTTTTTAATTAATCTTGTGCATCCAACAACTGATTTTGTGTCATTGGTTGAATATTTAGGTCATTTTCATCCTCCCTAGGCTTATTCTAATCGAATTAGGGTTTTTAACCAATCTTGTGCATCCAATAAGTGATTTTGTGTCATTGGTTGAACATTTCGGTCATTTTTGTCCTCCTTCAACTTATTCTAATCCATTTAGGGTTTTTAACCAATCTTGTGCATCCAATACGTGATTTTCTATCATTGGTTGAACATTTAGGTCATTTTCATCCTCCCTAGGCTTATTCTGATCCAATTACTGTTTTTAACCAATCTTGTGCATCCAATAAGTGATTTTGTGTCATTGTTTGAATATTTAGGTCATTATCGTGATCCCTAGGCTTATTCTAATCCAATTAGGATTTTTAACCAATCTTGTGCATCCAATAAGTGATTTTGTGTCATTGGTTAAACATTTAGGTCATTTCCGTCATCCTTGGACTTATTCAAATTCAATTAGGGTTTTTAACCAATCTTGTGCATCCAACAACTGATTTTGTGTCATTGGTTGAATATTTAGGTCATTTTCGTCCTCCCTAGGCTTATTCTAATCCAATTAGGCTTCTTAACCAATCTTGTGCATCCAATAAGTGATTTTGTGTCATTGGTTGGACATTTAGGTCATTTTCGTCATCCTTGGACTTATTCTAATTCAATTAGGGTATTTAACCTATCTTGTGCATCCAACAAGTGATTTTGTGTCATTGGTTGAACATTTAGGTCATTTTTGTCCTCCTTCCACTTATTCTAATCCATTTATGGTTTTTAACCAATCTTGTGCATCCAATAAGTGATTTTGTGTCATTGGTTGAACATTTCAGTCATTTTCGTCTTCCCTAGGCTTATTCTAATCCAATTAGGGTTTTTAACCAATCTTGTGCATCCAATAAGTGATTTTGCGTTATTGGTTGAACATTTAGGTCATTTTCGTCATCCTTGGACATATTCTAATTCGATTAGGGTTTTTAACCAATCTTGTGCATCCAACAAGTGATTTTGTGTCATTGGTTGAACATTTAGGTCATTTTCGTCCTCCCTAGGCTTATTCTAATCCAATTAGGGTTTTTAAATAATCTTGTGCATCCAACAAGTGATTTTGTGTCATTGGTTGAAGATTTAGGTCATTTTCGTCCTCCCTAGGCTTATTCCAATCCAATTAGGGTTTTTAACCAATCTTGTGCATCCAATAAGTGATTTTGTGTCATTGGTTGAACATTTCGGTCATTTTCGTCTTCCCTAGGCTTATTCTAATCCAATTAGGGTTTTTAACCAATCTTGTGCATCCAATAAGTGATTTTGTGTCATTGGTTGAACATTTAGGTCATTTTCGTCATCCTTGGACATATTCTAATTCGATTAGGGTTTTTAACCAATCTTGTGCATCCAACAAGTGATTTTGTGTCATTGGTTGAATATTTAGGTCATTTTCGTCCTCCCTAGGCTTATTCTAATCCAATTAGGGTTCTTAACCAATCTTGTGCATCCAATAAGTGATTTTGTGTCATTGGTTGGACATTTAGGTCATTTTCGTCATCCTTGGACTTATTCTAATTCAATTAGGGTATTTAACCTATCTTGTGCATCCAACAAGTGATTTTGTGTCATTGGTTGAACATTTAGGTCGTTTTTGTCCTCCTTCCACTTATTCTAATCCATTTATGGTTTTTAACCAATCTTGTGCATCCAATAAGTGATTTTGTGTCATTGGTTGAACATTTCGGTCATTTTCGTCTTCCCTAGGCTTATTCTAATCCAATTAGGGTTTTTAACCAATCTTGTGCATCCAATAAGTGATTTTGCGTCATTGGTTGAACATTTTGGTCATTTTCGTCATCCTTGGACATATTCTAATTCGATTAGGGTTTTTAACCAATCTTGTGCATCCAACAAGTGATTTTGTGTCATTGGTTGAACATTTAGGTCATTTTCGTCCTCCCTAGTCTTATTCTAATCCAATTAGGGTTTTTAAATAATCTTGTGCATCCAACAAGTGATTTTGTGTCATTGGTTGAAGATTTAGGTCATTTTCGTCCTCCCTAGGCTTATTCCAATCCAATTAGGGTTTTTAACCAATCTTGTGCATCCAATAAGTGATTTTGTGTCATTGGTTGAACATTTCGGTCATTTTTGTCCTCCTTCAACTTATTCTAATCCATTTAAGGTTTTTAACCAATCTTGTGCATCCAATACGTGATTTTCTATCATTGGTTGAACATTTAGGTCATTTTCATCCTCCCTAGGCTTATTCTGATCCAATTATTGTTTTTAACCAATCTTGTGCATCCAATAAGTGATTTTGTGTCATTGGTTGAACATTTAGGTCATTTTCGTCATCCTTGGACTTATTCTAATTCAATTAGGGTATTTAACCAATCTTGTGCATCCAACAAGTGATTTTGTGTCATTGGTTGAACATTTAGGTCATTTTTGTCCTCCTTCCACTTATTCTAATCCATTTAGGGTTTTTAACCAATCTTGTGCATCCAATAAGTGATTTTGTGTCATTGGTTGAACATTTCGGTCATTTTCGTCTTCCCTAAGCTTATTCTAATCCAATTAGGGTTTTTAACCAATCTTGTGCATCCAATAAGTGATTTTGCGTCATTGGTTGAACATTTAGGTCATTTTCGTCATCCTTGGACATATTCTAATTCGATTAGGGTTTTTAACCAATCTTGTGCATCCAACAAGTGATTTTGTGTCATTGGTTGAAGATTTAGGTCATTTTCGTCCTCCCTAGGCTTATTCTAATCCAATTAGGGTTTTTAACCAATCTTGTGCATCCAATAAGTGATTTTGTGTCATTGGTTGAACATTTCGGTCATTTTTGTCCTCCTTCAACTTATTCTAATCCATTTAAGGTTTTTAACAAATCTTGTGCATCCAATACGTGATTTTCTATCATTGGTTGAACATTTAGGTCATTTTCATCCTCCCTAGGCTTATTCTGATCCAATTATTGTTTTTAACCAATCTTGTGCATCCAATAAGTGATTTTGTGTCATTGGTTAAACATTTAGGTCATTTCCGTCATCCTTGGAGTTATTCTAATTCAATTAGGGTTTTTAATTAATCTTGTGCATCCAACAACTGATTTTGTGTCATTGGTTGAATATATAGGTCATTTTCATCCTCCCTAGGCTTATTCTAATCGAATTAGGGTTTTTAACCAATCTTGTGCATCCAATAAGTGATTTTGTGTCATTGGTTGAACATTTAGGTCATTTTCGTCATCCTTGGACTTATTCTAATTCAATTAGGGTATTTAACCAATCTTGTGCATCCAACAAGTGATTTTGTGTCATTGGTTGAACATTTAGGTCATTTTTGTCCTCCTTCCACTTATTCTAATCTATTTAGGGTTTTTAACCAATCTTGTGCATCCAATAAGTGATTTTGTGTCATTGGTTGAACATTTCGGTCATTTTCGTCTTCCCTAGGCTTATTCTAATCGAATTAGGGTTTTTAACCAATCTTGTGCATCCAATAAGTGATTTTGTGTCATTGGTTAAACATTTAGGTCATTTTCGTCATCCCAAGGCTTATTCTAATCCAATTAGGATTTTTAACCACTCTTGTGCATCCAATAAGTGATTTTGTGTCATTGGTTAAACATTTAGGTCATTTCCGTCATCCTTGGACTTATTCAAATTCAATTAGGGTTTTTAACCAATCTTGTGCATCCGACAACTGATTTTGTGTCATTGGTTGAATATTTAGGTCATTTTCGTCCTCCCTAGGCTTATTCTAATCCAATTAGGGTTCTTAACCAATCTTGTGCATCCAATAAGTGATTTTGTGTCATTGGTTGGACATTTAGGTCATTTTCGTCATCCTTGGACTTATTCTAATTCAATTAGGGTATTTAACCTATCTTGCGCATCCAACAAGTGATTTTGTGTCATTGGTTGAACATTTAGGTCGTTTTGGTCCTCCTTCCACTTATTCTAATCCATTTATGGTTTTTAACCAATCTTGTGCATCCAATAAGTGATTTTGTGTCATTGGTTGAACATTTCGGTCATTTTCGTCTTCCCTAGGCTTATTCTAATCCAATTAGGGTTTTTAACCAATCTTGTGCATCCAATAAGTGATTTTGCGTCATTGGTTGAACATTTAGGTCATTTTCGTCATCCTTGGACATATTCTAATTCGATTAGGGTTTTTAACCAATCTTGTACATCCAACAAGTGATTTTGTGTCATTGGTTGAACATTTAGGTCATTTTCGTCCTCCCTAGGCTTATTCTAATCCAATTAGGGTTTTTAAATAATCTTGTGCATCCAACAAGTGATTTTGTGTCATTGGTTGAAGATTTAGGTCATTTTCGTCCTCCCTAGGCTTATTCCAATCCAATTAGGGTTTTTAACCAATCTTGTGCATCCAACAACTGATTCTGTGTCATTGGTTGAATATTTAGGTCATTTTCGTCCTCCCTAGGCTTATTCTAATCCAATTAGGGTTCCTAACCAATCTTGTGCATCCAATAAGTGATTTTGTGTCATTGGTTGGACATTTAGGTCATTTTCGTCATCCTTGGACTTATTCTAATTCAATTAGGGTATTTAACCTATCTTGTGCATCCAACAAGTGATTTTGTGTCATTGGTTGAACATTTAGGTCGTTTTTGTCCTCCTTCCACTTCTTCTAATCCATTTATGGTTTTTAACCAATCTTGTGCATCCAATAAGTGATTTTGTGTCATTGGTTGAACATTTCGGTCATTTTCGTCTTCCCTAGGCTTATTCTAATCCAATTAGGGTTTTTAACCAATCTTGTGCATCCAATAAGTGATTTTGCGTCATTGGTTGAACATTTTGGTCATTTTCGTCATCCTTGGACATATTCTAATTCGATTAGGGTTTTTAACCAATCTTGTGCATCCAACAAGTGATTTTGTGTCATTGGTTGAACATTTAGGTCATTTTCGTCCTCCCTAGTCTTATTCTAATCCAATTAGGGTTTTTAAATAATCTTGTGCATCCAACAAGTGATTTTGTGTCATTGGTTGAAGATTTAGGTCATTTTCGTCCTCCCTAGGCTTATTCCAATCCAATTAGGGTTTTTAACCAATCTTGTGCATCCAATAAGTGATTTTGTGTCATTGGTTGAACATTTCGGTCATTTTTGTCCTCCTTCAACTTATTCTAATCCATTTAAGGTTTTTAACCAATCTTGTGCATCCAATACGTGATTTTCTATCATTGGTTGAACATTTAGGTCATTTTCATCCTCCCTAGGCTTATTCTGATCCAATTATTGTTTTTAACCAATCTTGTGCATCCAATAAGTGATTTTGTGTCATTGGTTGAACATTTAGGTCATTTTCGTCATCCCTAGGCTTATTCTAATCCAATTAGGGTTTTTAACCAATCTTGTGCATCCAATAAGTGATTTTGTGTCATTGGTTAAACATTTAGGTCATTTCCGTCATCCTTGGACTTATTCTAATTTAATTAGGGTTTTTAATTAATCTTGTGCATCCAACAACTGATTTTGTGTCATTGGTTGAATATTTAGGTCATTTTCGTCCTCCCTAGGCTTATTCTAATCGAATTAGGGTTTTTAACCAATCTTGTGCATCCAATAAGTGATTTTGTGTCATTGGTTAAACATTTAGGTCATTTCCGTCATCCTTGGACTTATTCTAATTCAATTAGGGTTTTTAATTAATCTTGTGCATCCAACAACTGATTTTGTGTCATTGGTTGAATATTTAGGTCATTTTCGTCCTCTCTAGGCTTATTCTAATCCAATTAGGGTTTTTAACCAATCTTGTGCATCCAATACGTGATTTTCTATCATTGGTTGAACATTTAGGTCATTTTCATCCTTCCTAGGCTTATTCTGATCCAATTACTGTTTTTAACCAATCTTGTGCATCCAATAAGTGATTTTGTGTCATTGGTTGAACATTTAGGTCATTTTCGTCATCCCTAGGCTTATTCTAATTCAATTAGGGTTTTTAACCAATCTTGTGCATCCAATAAGTGATTTTGTGTCATTGGTTAAACATTTAGGTCATTTCCGTCATCCTTGGACTTATTCTAATTCAATTAGGGTTTTTAATTAATCTTGTGCATCCAACAACTGATTTTGTGTCATTGGTTAAATATTTAGGTCATTTTCGTCCTCCCTAGGCTTATTCTAATCGAATTAGGGTTTTTAACCAATCTTGTGCATCCAATAAGTGATTTTGTGTCATTGGTTAAACATTTAGGTCATTTTCGTCATCCCAAGGCTTATTCTAATCCAATTAGGATTTTTAACCACTCTTGTGCATCCAATAAGTGATTTTGTGTCATTGGTTAAACATTTAGGTCATTTCCGTCATCCTTGGACTTATTCAAATTCAATTAGGGTTTTTAACCAATCTTGTGCATCCAACAACTGAGTTTGTGTCATTGGTTGAATATTTAGGTCATTTTCGTCCTCCCTAGGCTTATTCTAATCCAATTAGGGTTCTTAACCAATCTTGTGCATCCAATAAGTGATTTTGTGTCATTGGTTGGACATTTAGGTCATTTTCGTCATCCTTGGACTTATTCTAATTCAATTAGGGTATTTAACCTATCTTGTGCATCCAACAAGTGATTTTGTGTCATTGGTTGAACATTTAGGCCATTTTTGTCCTCCTTCCACTTAATCTAATCCATTTATGGTTTTTAACCAATCTTGTTCATCCAATAAGTGATTTTGTGTCATTGGTTAAACATTTCGGTCATTTTCGTCTTCCCTAGTCTTATTCTAATCAAATTAGGGTTTTTAACCAATCTTGTGCATCCAATAAGTGATTTTGCGTCATTGGTTGAACATTTAGGTCATTTTCGTCATCCTTGGACATATTCTAATTCGATTAGGGTTTTTAACCAATCTTGTGCATCCAACAAGTGATTTTGTGTCATTGGTTGAACATTTAGGTCATTTTCGTCCTCCCTAGGCTTATTCTAATCCAATTAGGGTTTTTAAATAATCTTGTGCATCCAACAAGTGATTTTGTGTCATTGGTTGAAGATTTAGGTCATTTTCGTCCTCCCTAGGCTTATTCCAATCCAATTAGGGTTTTTAACCAATCTTGTGCATCCAATAAGTGATTTTGTGTCATTGGTTGAACATTTCGGTCATTTTTGTCCTCCTTCAACTTATTCTAATCCATTTAAGGTTTTTAACAAATCTTGTGCATCCAATACGTGATTTTCTATCATTGGTTGAACATTTAGGTCATTTTCATCCTCCCTAGGCTTATTCTGATCCAATTATTGTTTTTAACCAATCTTGTGCATCCAATAAGTGATTTTGTGTCATTGGTTAAACATTTAGGTCATTTCCGTCATCCTTGGAGTTATTCTAATTCAATTAGGGTTTTTAATTAATCTTGTGCATCCAACAACTGATTTTGTGTCATTGGTTGAATATATAGGTCATTTTCATCCTCCCTAGGCTTATTCTAATCGAATTAGGGTTTTTAACCAATCTTGTGCATCCAATAAGTGATTTTGTGTCATTGGTTGAACATTTAGGTCATTTTCGTCATCCTTGGACTTATTCTAATTCAATTAGGGTATTTAACCAATCTTGTGCATCCAACAAGTGATTTTGTGTCATTGGTTGAACATTTAGGTCATTTTTGTCCTCCTTCCACTTATTCTAATCCATTTAGGGTTTTTAACCAATCTTGTGCATCCAATAAGTGATTTTGTGTCATTGGTTGAACATTTCGGTCATTTTCGTCTTCCCTAAGCTTATTCTAATCCAATTAGGGTTTTTAACCAATCTTGTGCATCCAATAAGTGATTTTGCGTCATTGGTTGAACAGTTAGGTTATTTTCGTCATCCTTGGACATATTCTAATTCGATTAGCGTTTTTAACCAATCTTGTGCATCCAACAAGTGATTTTGTGTCATTGGTTGAAAATTTAGGTCATTTTCATCCTCCCTAGGCTTATTCTGATCCAATTACTGTTTTTAACCAATGTTGTGCATCCAATAAGTGATTTTGTGTCATTGGTTGAACATTTAGGTCATTTTCGTCATCCTTAGGCTTATTGTAATCCAATTAGGGTTTTTAACCAATCTAGTGCATCCAATAAATGATTTTGTGTCATTGGTTAAACATTTAGGTCATTTCCGTCATCCTTGGACTTATTCTAATTCAATTAGGGTTTTTAATTAATCTTGTGCATCCAACAACTGATTTTGTGTCATTGGTTGAATATTTAGGTCATTTTCGTCCTCCCTAGGCTTATTCTAATCGAATTAGGGTTTTTAACCAATCTTGTGCATCCAATAAGTGATTTTGTGTCATTGGTTGAACATTTAGGTCATTTTCGTCATCCCTAGGCTTATTCTAATCCAATTAGGGTTTTTAACCAATCTTGTGCATCCAATAAGTGATTTTGTGTCATTGGTTAAACATTTAGGTCATTTCCGTTATCCTTGGACTTATTCTAATTCAATTAGGGTTTTTAATTAATCTTGTGCATCCAACAACTGATTTTGTGTCATTGGTTGAATATTTAGGTCATTTTCGTCCTCGCTAGGCTTATTCTAATCCAATTAGGGTTTTTAACCAATCTTGTGCATCCAATACGTGATTTTCTATCATTGGTTGAACATTTAGGTCATTTTCATCCTCCCTAGGCTTATTCTGATCCAATTACTGTTATTAACCAATCTTGTGCATCCAATAAGTGATTTTGTGTCATTGGTTGAACATTTAGGTCATTTTCGTCATCCCTAGGCTTATTCTAATCCAATTAGGGTTTTTAACCAATCTTGTGCATCCAATAAGTGATTTTGTGTCATTGGTTAAACATTTAGGTCATTTCCGTCATCCTTGGACTTATTCTAATTCAATTAGGGTTTTTAATTAATCTTGTGCATCCAACAACTGATTTTGTGTCATTGGTTGAATATTTAGGTCATTTTCGTTCTCCCTAGGCTTATTCTAATCCAATTAGGGTTTTTAACCAATCTTGTGCATCCAATACGTGATTTTCTATCATTGGTTGAACATTTAGGTCATTTTCATCCTCCCTAGGCTTATTCTGATCCAATTACTGTTATTAACCAATCTTGTGCATCCAATAAGTGATTTTGTGTCATTGGTTGAACATTTAGGTCATTTTCGTCATCCCTAGGCTTATTCTAATCCAAATAGGGTTTTTAACCAATCTTGTGCATCCAATAAGTGATTTTGTGTCATTGGTTAAACATTTTGGTCATTTCCGTCATCCTTGGACTTATTCTAATTCAATTAGGTTTATTAATTAATCTTGTGCATCCAACAACTGATTTTGTGTCATTGGCTGAATATTTAGGTCATTTTCGTCCTCCCTAGGCTAATTCTAATCGAATTAGGGTTTTTAACCAATCTTGTGCATCCAATAAGTGATTTTGTGTCATTGGTTGAACATTTAGGTCATTTTCGTCATCCCAAGGCTTATTCTAATCCAATTAGGATTTTTAACCACTCTTGTGCATCCAATAAGTGATTTTGTGTCATTGGTTAAACATTTAGGTCATTTCCGTCATCCTTGGATTTATTCAAATTCAATTAGGGTTTTTAACCAATCTTGTGCATCCAACAACTGATTTTGTGTCATTGGTTAAATATTTAGGTCATTTTCGTCCTCCCTAGGCTTATTCTAATCCAATTAGGGTTTTTAACCAATCTTGTGCATCCAATAAGTGATTTTGTGTCATTGGTTGGACATTTAGGTCATTTTCGTCATCCTTGGACTTATTCTAATTCAATTAGGGTATTTAACCTATCTTGTGCATCCAACAAGTGATTTTGTGTCATTGGTTGAACATTTAGGTCGTTTTTGTCCTCCTTCCACTTATTCTAATCCATTTATGGTTTTTAACCAATCTTGTGCATCCAATAAGTGATTTTGTGTCATTGGTTGAACATTTCGGTCATTTTCGTCTTCCCTAGGCTTATTCTAATCCAATTAGGGTTTTTAACCAATCTTGTGCATCCAATAAGTGATTTTGCGTCATTGGTTGAACATTTTGGTCATTTTCGTCATCCTTGGACATATTCTAATTCGATTAGGGTTTTTAACCAATCTTGTGCATCCAACAAGTGATTTTGTGTCATTGGTTGAACATTTAGGTCATTTTCCTCCTCCCTAGTCTTATTCTAATCCAATTAGGGTTTTTAAATAATCTTGTGCATCCAACAAGTGATTTTGTGTCATTGGTTGAAGATTTAGGTCATTTTCGTCCTCCCTAGGCTTATTCCAATCCAATTAGGGTTTTTAACCAATCTTGTGCATCCAATAAGTGATTTTGTGTCATTGGTTGAACATTTCGGTCATTTTTGTCCTCCTTCAACTTATTCTAATCCATTTAAGGTTTTTAACCAATCTTGTGCATCCAATACGTGATTTTCTATCATTGGTTGAACATTTAGGTCATTTTCATCCTCCCTAGGCTTATTCT